>CM052083.1:7580535-7620249 GCA_028453745.1 Agapostemon virescens | reverse complement strand
CCTAAAGGTCTTCGGTCCGCGTCTCAAGTCGCAGCAACAAAGACCGTCGCTGACGACGTTGCTTCTCAAACAACTGCAAAGCATAATGCTATTTTCGTTACGGTACGATTCCGCGGAAAATTCTGTCTCTCTTCGAGAAGTATACCGCGCGAAGCTACTTATGTTTCCGTCCAAAGAAAACACGGTGAAGGAGGAGCTCGAAACAGGAAGCGATCAAGCTATCCATTTCGCATGGTTCTTCGCGAAGTATCCGCGGACCTTTTCGAACGGGAATCAAAAGGCTCGATCATGCTGCGAATGCATGCGCGAGACAAAAATTTTAGCGACTCGAACGAGCAACCTGTCGAACGGGGGCTTCCTTTGTATTTGTTCGGATTTGCGGACATTCGCGTCGTTCTTTTGACAAGTTGCTCGTATCTTCGAGCGGCTCCTGATATCGCTCCGTGTGTTCTCGACGGTTTTGCGGAGGTCCTGTTTTCCAGAACATCGACGAGAAAGGATCGTTACCGAGCTTGCACGGATGGCGCTGTTTATACAGGCAACTTCCCGCGAAACGGGCATCGTCGCGGATTCAGACGAACGGATGATAACAATCGTTGAAATGCGCGCTGCGCTCTAGCAACTTCGTTTGTCCTCTTCCTCCCTCCACTGTTTCTACCATTTCTCTTTCTTTCTTTCTTTCTTTCTTCCTCCATCCTTCTTTCTCCTTACCTCGAGCATTCTGCTCGCACGTTGCCACGAGAATCGTGCGAAACGGCACGGTTCAGATTGCAAATCTCTCGAACGAGTTAACATCGACGTGTCCATGCGATTTCTGTGTTTATTGCCGTGCTCGCGAAAGTGTTATTCGATGTGAAGTTGGATGCGTTCCAGTGTTATTAACCCTTAGCACTCCAATGACTCCTCTGAGGCGACACTGAAAATTGTCACACTATTATTCAAAACAATTTGTACATTACAAATGTTTGTAATTGAGAAGTTAGTAAAAATTGAAGTGTTGCACGTACGATTAATAATAACAAATTTGATATACTCGAAAACAATGAGCCACGTATAATGAAATAATTCTATGACACAAAATTTATCCATTTTAAAATTATAATTGCTTGAAGTGCAAAGCGTTAAAGCGCGGTAAGCCGCTACTGTAACGTATCGTAATATAATTCGAATGAGATGTTTGATAACTAAATTATAATTTTTCTTAAAGATGTGATGCAAGTACTTTAAATTTAATATTTTGTTTTCGTAATTAATGATACAATTGAGTGTGGTATATTTTAGACCTTAGACCTTCAATGGCTCCTCTGAGGTGGCATTAAAAATTGTCAGACTGTTATTCAAAACAATTTTTACATTACAATATTTGTATTTAAGAAATTGGTAAAAATTGAAGTGTTGCCGTACGATTAACTGCAACAAATTTCATATTTGCGAAACGAAATGAACCACGTGCAATGGAATTATCCTAGAACAGAAAGATGTCTCGAGTTAGGAATTAAAATTGCTTGGAGTGCAAAGGGTTAATTCTTCCGTTAGAAGATTCATTTGACTTCGCTCTTTATCAAAGAAATCGTGTAGACTTAACCTCTTAAACACGATGCGCCATTGTAGTGGCTTGAGCACACTTAATTATATTATTAATTATTACAGTAAATTATTAATATCAAAGTATAGGCATCACATCTTTTAGAAAAATTACAATTTAGTTATCGAAAACCTCATTCCAAAATTATTAAAGTTAAAGTATATGCATCATATCTTTAAGAAGTATTATTATTTAGTTATCAAAAACTTCGTTCCACTGTTCTCTGCCGTACAGAGAAATAGCCCTGCACGAAATTCAACCTTGCCTAAGAGGTTAAATATATTGATCGATGAAGCTGCACATTCCTCAAAAATAATGAAACTACTCAGAGCGAGTAATCGAAGTTTTCAGATTAAATTTCCTCAGAGAGAGAGAGAGAGACATTCAGGACTCTCTTGAATGTGTTATGATATACTGGAATATATCGTAATTATCATAAGCGGAATGGTATTGTACAATACATTATCGAAACTAGAATAATATTCTAGGATATAATATCATAGCCAGAAAATAATATTATAGAATATCCTAGAACATACAAGAATGTACTATTCCGAATGAACGAGCTCGAATATAATCATACAAAATAATCGTTTAATGTTTAATCTGAAATGCCTTGATTGTAGAATTAGAATTGCTTTGAGTACAAAGGGTTAAGAAAAATATTGGTAAAGGCATAATAGAAAAATCACTATAGTGGCTTTCGCGGATGCCATCTCTCTGAACAACGCGCCATTAATTATTAATTATTAATTATTCAAGTAAATTGTTAAATTCAAGCCGTACCTAAGAGGTTAAATACAATTCTATTTTAATTTTTTATTTAAATAAGATTACATTTAAATTTTCTGATTGAAGGTGAATCCATTTTACATTTTCCAATAGTCTTTGACAAAAATATTTAAGAACTATTTTATAAAGAATTGTGAAATAATGAAAGCTTCCAAACATTATCTAAAATCTTAAACATAACAATTCTAATCTGGATAAAATCGATTAAAATATTACTTCGAAACAATTTATTCGAATTCATCACAGAATAAAGTTAGCCTTCCGAAAAATTGTGTAATATATCAAACGTCGTTTTTTTATCATCCTTTGAAATCAAATTTCCCTAAGCCTGAAAGGTAGGAAGGTCTCCTCTTTTCAGTGTTATAGACACGATATCCAATAAAAAGATGAGTGACACGCATCGCACACGTGCCTAACACAGGCTCCAGAAAATGCGGAAAAAAAAATCGATTTTTCCAAACATCTAGACCACTACCTACTTAAGTTCGATATACGGAGGTCGCCATTGAGGCACGCGGATTATGAGTATCCGTATTCAAGGCAGCACTTCGCGCGCAGCATGCTGTCACGGGTCCATAAAACTGTCAGGCGAAGCTGCATCATGACAAGCATTATCGAATCACGTTCAAAGATACGAGGTCTCGAAGTGGTCGTGGCAAAAACAACTGGATCCGCCAGTCCGATAACGAGCAGTTATCGCGCTGTCATACACTCGCGCGAGTCTCCCGTAAATAAGAGAAATCCAAGTTTAGAATAACAATCGGACTTTCGCGTACGATTGCGCGAAAACTATAAACTTTTACGATAAACATTTTTATAGCAAACTAGCGCGCACCGTATCGTATTCCGTTTCCTGTTTCACGTCAGAAGTAGCAGTTTCAGATTCGAGTCGAAATATATTGAGAATTATTAATGTCGAGAAGCGATAATTGTATTTCGCGCCTGGCTCAGACTCGACTTCGCTTGCTTTTGATGTCGCATTATTTTAGCGCTCTTCTAGATTCTACCTCGGCTTGACGGCCGTAAATAAACTTTAACGTAAACTCTAATAATTAACTTTTCACTTGCAAAAGACGACAGGTTTTAAGGTTATAAATTTTTAAAGTAAAATTCATCTGCGTAGAACATTTGATTTTTTGATGGAGAATTGACAGTTGCAAAACTAAAGTTTACATATAAATAGTTTGAGACAATCAATTTTTAAGGTAAAATTTATCTGCATAGAATACTTGATTCTTTGATGAAGGATTAACAGTTGCAAAACTAAAGAATACATATAAATAGTTTGAGACAATCAATTTTTAAGATAAAATTTATCTGCATAGAATGTTTGATTCTTTAATGGAGAATTGACATTTGCAAAGCCCAAATATACATATAAATAGTTTGATATTAATATGCACTCGATTAAAGTATTATACCCGAGATTAAACGTGTCTTTTCACGCAACAGTTGAATTATTAACAATTTATAAAATACAGGTTTTGAATAATGTTGCAGCAGTTGCCTCAGAGTCACCATTCGAATGCAGAGAATTAATATATTTAAAAAATAGCAGTTTTCTACATATCAGAATTGCATGAAATAATCAAGTGTTAGTTTATCACAAAGAATTTAAGGATAGAATAGAAAATTCTAGTCCAGTAGTTTTGTTTCTTCCAAATAGCAAAATGTTATAATGTTTCAAAATTTCTTCTCATAAATATCAGACGCTGTGTATTTTAAGATAGACGTGTGTCTTTTAAGATAGTAATAAAATTAAGGTTAGAATAAGTTAGGTTTGGTAAGGTTGGAAACTAACGATTCTTTATTACTTAATGAATTTTCCCAGTTAGTACAAGAGTAGGAGTCGTAATTTCCGGCATCGTACGCACACGACAGTTTCTGCATTTAGGTGCTCTAACTCTACCACTTGCTATGGTAAAATCACTTCCATCTTAATAAGTTTGGTACACTGTATTTGACGTTCTGAAATGAAATTCGCACGACACAAATGAATCGTAAGATTAATTATATACATTAAGAACTTCATTCAATGCAGAAGCAGTAAAACAAAAAACATGGCAGGACTTTGATCAAAAAGTTATCAATTTTCCAAACATACTGTATATTTAATTTACACATGACATTTTCAAAAATTGAAATTGGAAATATTGATTCTTAATTTGTTTATTAAGGACTTTCACTAAGGGTTAACCCTTTGCACAGGAAGCAACTCCATTTAAAAATGGAAACAATAGTTTTACCTATAATAGCTCTATTGTACATAGTTTATTTCCTTTCCAATTTTATCGATTCTTATTCTAAAATTCTTCTTAAATTTTTATCGATTCTTTAGATTCTAGATTACATCGATCTAGCGATGTAAAACTTGCTTGAATAATTATATGACAATTTTTAGTTATGCCTTTCGAGTGCTAAGAGTTGAATCATGCTGGCAGGCAAACAAAGACAAATCCCTAAACCGCGAAGCAATTTATAATTGCAATGAAATGTACCTTATAATAAGTTTATAACTGAAAACTATATTCTAACAAAAAGAATGGGACATTTTGAAAAGTGCAGTATAGAACAAAACATATAAAATTGTAATAATAATACATCAATCTTCAAAACGTCGAATGCCCTGACAGAAAAGTGAAAAGAGCTTGGTACGGAATGCGTTAAAAAATATTATGACAATTTTTAGTGGTGTCTTTCGAGTGCCAAGGGTTGAACCACGCTGGCAGGCAAACAAAGACGAATCCCTAAACCGCGAAACACTTTGTAATCGCAGGAAAACGTAAATACTATCGAATATATCAAAGAACGAAACGACAAGATCGTGTCGTTCCGATCACGTGTATCGCCCTTTTACAATTAGCCCGGATAATGAACGGTCTTCGATACCCCGTGTAAGCCGAACGCATCGATAATCGATAATTCAAACGACAGACACTCGAAGGCAGATAAACGATGATCCAGGAGTAGACAGCGATACGTGTGCAAAAGTGGTAATGGGACACGGAAGTTCTATTACCCGATTAAATCCGCGGATAAGCCTAGCAAATTGGTGACTCGCGCATTGAGTTATTGGCGTGGCAGATGCACACGCAAACAACACTAAGGTACCGTTTGCACATTTGACATGCGTATTCGGCTGGGTATCAGCGTTTACTTAAGGGAATTGTGTAGACCCGTTCTCAGGGCGGAACACGTATCCGGGGAACACGCCGATCCTGGAGTAATTATTCAAAGCAAACGCAAGCTCATGTCGCGGATCGGTAATGCAACGCATTACTCGGTTCCTTGTACATACAGGGCCACACGCACACGGATTTAAGCAGCCAGACTTGCGCCCGGAGAATCGGAATCGAGACAGCACGCCTCGCAGCCACTTCGAAACCTGCGATCTTATTAGCCGCACGAATTGATTTGATAACCTAAATGCTTGAAGGGTTTCCGGCCCAATCAGAACGTGTCGTGTTCGATCCGAACGACTTTACGTAGTCTCGTTTCCTTGGCCTTCGACGATTCAGAGATTATGATTTTCTTCTGGCCCGTGTATTGGCCCTCCAATACATTCCGTTACCAGAATCCATTTTCACCTACGGTATCAACGATACACATTTATTTTCACTGTTTCTACCGATTAAATCGAACGATTGGGTTAGGATCAACGGAAAGGCTGTATTTGCAAGAAACGTCATCGAAATTAGATGAATGAATAAGTATATACTGTTACGACGATTGCCCATGTGGAGTCGCCATAAGCTTCGACAAGCACTGGATGCGATTCATAAATCCGCAAATCGTAGATTCCAGACACAAAATTCGACATGTTAACACTTTGACTGCCATGTCACCCATATATGAGTGACAGAATTATTTGTCCATGATTAAAAATAAATTTGTACACTAATATATACGTCGCACTTAATTTAGTTCATATCTGGAGACTAAAAGAAGGTTGAAGGATAACTATGTGTCAGACATTTTTAGTTTTCAATTGTTGCTGCATTAAATAAATTACTTTGATTGTGTGGAATATTTTAGGCTGTTGGTTGAGCAGTTAAAGTGTTAACCGCTATTAAAAACTATGCTGTTCTATGAAACTTGTATGGTTGTGAGTTGAAAATATTTATCAGACGTGAAAATAAGAAGATGGCGGTAACTACATTGACAACTAGAGCTACGTATGGACAAGTTCCTGTTCCATGTTTACAGACCTGGCAATTCATTGGAATCTAACACAAAATAAAAATACGTGTTCCTGTATTATTTGTGAAGAGTGTATAAATAATTTGAAATGATTATTTGCAACCTTCTGTCAAATGAAATGTGCCCGACACTAAATGTGTTGTTATATGAAACTTGTATGGTTGTGAGTTGAAAATATTCATTAGACGTCGAAATAAGAAAATGGCGTCAATGATGCGGTTTAACGGTACCTACAGTAGCGCACGAAAGTATTCGGACACTCTTCAAACTTAAATAACTTTTTCAAAATTGAACCAAACGACTTGACTTTTCTGAAGCAACTAGCAGCATTGATTTACTACATAATATGCAAAAATAATTTTGAAATAATTCTAATTGGTAGAAATTACGTGGGAAAGTAGAAAAGACATTTTTTAAAACATTTTTATTTCAACTCGTAATGAAAATTTAAAATATGCATTTTTCAGAACTGTGTTAGTTATAGACATGCTGAAAATCTCACCGAAATCGATTGACGCGGGAAAAAATGGCAGGCGTAGAAAGATGTGAGAATTTCTGTAGTTCAAGCAGAAACTGATCAAGAATCGTGAAAAATTGCGATTTTCACCATTTTCGATGGCACGTAGCTCGTGTGTACGTCGATTGATTTTAATGAATTTTTCTGCATGCGTATAACTATCATAGATCTACCAGATGCGTCTTTAAAATTTTTTATGCGTGGCTCAAATAAAAAATATTTAAAAAGTTCCTTTTTTATTGGTCATGTAATTCACATCAGTTCCAATATTTACAAAATTTATTTTGTATATCATTTATTAAATCAATGCAAGTCATCAATGCAAAAGTCAAGACGTTTGGTCCAATCTTAAAAAGGTAATTTAGGTTTGAAGAGTGTCCGAATACTTTTGTGCGCTACTGTATGTATAAACTTTGGTGTTCTCGTCGCAACACGAAGAAAATGTAGATATTTACTCTGGTTTCCCTTCAAAACGCGCATAAATATTTCGCCATTTTCTAAAGATTTCCATAGAGGGGGATAATTGATGAGTCTGTAAATTTTTGCACATTTAGTACAAGTGTAGTTGAACGGATAATACACGTGTATCGAATTTCATAAGTTCTCGCGTGCTGTATAAAAATATAAGAAAATTATTTTGCGGACGGACGGGAAATTTTCGACGCTCGACAACAAATAGTTAACGCAGCTTTCCTCGGGTAAAGCGTCCACATAAATAAATCGTATGAATAATGAATGGCCAAATAACGAAAGCTTCATCGCACTATTAGGTGACACGGTTGGTAACAGGTGTCCGTTTTGATGAACAGTTATTTCGGCTGAGGATTAGATTTGATCCAGCAATTAATGGATACACTGTGTTTCCTGTTGTACGCTATTATAGTTCACGTACTCTCGAATCGAAAGTGCGTTATTAATAGCAATTGCTCGATGAATACCAAATTGTTTTCTTCTGTCGTCTCGATCGATACTCTAAATACCGATATAAAGACCGGCAGGATGGTTTACGCATTTCTACGAACTTTCGTGAAACTAAGTTTCAGATTAACCGACTACAACTATCGAAGTAAGCTGCGTTAAGTTTATCAATCTTCCCGACGTGCGTTAAATTATAGGAGATTTTTGCGAAACCCTATTATCTTGCTTGCAACCGCGATCGATTACATATACATTGGATATTCTACTCTCCATTTAACTTTCGGACAAGTTAAAATTACGCTTCACGAAAATGTAAGGACCCTTTTCGAGCAATTTCTATGTATTTTTATACGTTCGAAATGTATTTTAAATCTTGATCTACGACGCTAAATTAAATTTAAACGTAACATTTTAATTATATTCGAGTACTGAACTTTTGTCACATACAGCGACGCAGCTTTACACGGAATATTATAATTATGCTTGAGTCAGATGAATTTTTATATGGAAAAAAAGAATGCCGCGACGTTACACCGAATTTATGAACTTTCCTTTTTTCCCCCTTGTAGCGTGTATAAAATACTGCGAGCGCAGCATGCAGGAGTGCATCTCGAAAGTTTTGAATGCGGCTGCAACATGTTGAGAATCCACCGATAAATAACAAATTGATAAACGTCCCGAAAAGGGTAGCGACGTGAATCGTAAATTGGCTCGTAAATACTGCATCGTCGTAAATGAGTTTTCTTTACGACGCATCCTTTCGATTGCACGTAATGCTTTCCGTTTAAATTCGCATCAAAGAGTGCCAGCGAGACGCGGCCCTAAAACCTTCTATCGCTTGTAAATTTGATAGGCAAGTTTCGCGAGGCACGTTCGCCAACATCACGCAGATATTTTCTCGATGCTGCCGGCGAGTAATCGCGAAATTCTTCGGGTTACGATTTCGCGAGCCCTTTGAACTCTCCCGATCTCAGTTCGTAGCGCCGTGGCTCGCGCATTATATTTCGTAACTTCGGAATTCAATTTTTAATGCGCAATTTATCGACCAGGACAAGATCAAGGCTCGGGATCAATCTAGAACGAATATTTTATGAATTATTTATACCGCGTGTTGGTACACCAATCTCGCTATTTCAGCTTCTCGTGAATTGAAATGAAAACGAAACGACGTTGGAGAACCCTCTTTCGTTATTTATTAGACAAATTCTTTAAATTAACAGAATTTTCGTTGACTTTTTAATATTCCACGGCAGAGGGTTTTCTGCGAATTGTACGGTACATGTAATTTTAAATTGCATTTTAAATTGCAACGTAGGCGTACACCGATTTGTTCAGAGAAAAATTCTAGAATTCATATTTTTGTAGAAATCATAAAAATTTGGCATTATACTTTTGGTGAACGATTCACAAAAATGCACGTTTATTGTGCCGATGCTCTGTCGTTCGCTTGTTTTAGTTAACAAAATAAATGGGACAGTTTACTCGTGAAGAAGATGAAAACACGTTTACACATTGTATCAAGTCACAAGAATTAATTAACTATATGTCTCCTATAGAATTTCTTTGGAGTTGTTTTTTTTTAGCAATTCAATCATACTGTACTTAACATTATGTCAACCAGAGATAGAACTTCAAAATTATTTTGAAAGTAGTGCAAGTCCTTTTTTTAAAAAAAAATGATATATGACGTAATTTATGCTTATTTTAGTGTAAACTTTTTGTTTATAACTAGTTACTATTTAATATCTTAAAAAATGCCTATGCTTTGTTCAATTTAAAATTGGCCTTTGTATCACGATGCCAGGCCTATTATATACGAAAAATATAAAGATATGCAGCAGCTATTACCTTATATACCTCCTGTGCATCATGAATATTTCAAAACACTGCCACATGAAGAGCAGAAATAATTAATAATACCAGTATCTTGTGTTAAGTTTAACAATATATAAATATAATTAACGTACAAAATAAAAAATACTAATTCTATTTTATTTCTTGTTATTATCTATAAACAAAATTGGATTAATATGAAATATATTTTAAGTGATATTTGTTATTTCAAAATTGAAATTAAATGATATTTACAATTGACTAATTATGAAAGTGGTGTAAGTCCATTTGCAGCCTGGAAATATATATTATTTTAGTTAAATTCGCCTAAAAGAAATTTATATAATCAAATTACATATTGATAAATTAGTACAAAGATTCCCAGACTTCACATAATTAACCTATATTTTTTAATTATCAGATCTGCTAACATTTAATTTTCTCGAAACAGAAGAAAATGGACTTGCACCACTTTCAAAATAAACGGTCCATTTATTAATAATTTATTAACGTAGAAGCTATGTCGTATACGTGCATTTAATCGATTACGACACTAGATAAGATTATCTGCAAGGTCGTTAAACCTTGAATGGAATAGAATAATTTTGTTTATAAACTGCGATTAACATATATGCTATTGAATATGCATAATAGTATTAAATTTCGAACGTTTTCTAACTAGATTGAAAATTGACCGAATACATTGTTTTTCCGGGGTGTTAGAAACTGTTTAGGCAGCTTTGAAGCTACTTACAATCTATCTCTAACAGTTAGCTTCATCAGGTAGTTTAATTGATACTGTTGTGCGTCGCGCGCTAGCATACTGCAGCATACTAGAGTATTGTCTCCTGTTCGTGTCCTTGATCAATGACAATCCGACGGAAGATTTTAATTGGTCAGAACTTAGACTCTAAACTTGCTTTGTCCTCCGGCACATTGTCTATTTTGACAAAGGGATACAACTTCGCCATTATACCGAGACATATCCTATTAATGAATACTGTCTGCTAGCTGGAAAATGTCGTTTATGATCGTCTGTTTCTACTGCACAGATTCGGCAAAGCAATTTCTCTTGCATAAAATTGTTGCCGTTCGAACTACGTCAAAACGACGGAGTCCAAATATATTAATTTACTGAAATCGCAAAACTTTCGAGAAATCTGTAAAAATACGATCACAATATTTTTTAAAAAGTACGGAAAAAGTATGAAAGATTTAAAGAAAGTCTAAAAAATATTTTAGACGAAGAGAAATATTGTTAATTTGTAATAAATATTTAAGAATATTAAGCTTTTTATTTCTGTTATATTTTTAGCGATGAAGACGTTTAGCTGCAAAGAAAATGGTATGCCAAGGGGTTAAAGCTCTGTGTATTCAAAGTGGAAGAAGATTTATTTATTCGCATATTCCATAAATTAATTTGTTAGGTTTGAAGTATAGAGTAGAGGCATTCAGACCTTGTTTGCCAATAACGGGGAAGCGATAATTCTCTAAGTAAAAAGCTCTACGTGATTTTAGTTGGTGTACATTAACGTATATTGACATTTATAATTGAAAAGCGAAATCTTTGTATCATCTCGACAGTAGATTGCAGAGCTTTCCGTGTTCACAGCGAGTGGAGATCGTCGAAAAGTTAATTAAACGCAACTCTTAGTGAAACTTCAAATTAATTAATTGTACTCTTAATTTACCGAGTCGTTCGCGAAGAAAATTAAGTTTCGCTTCGATATTTCAATTAGTTCGTTGGTAACTGATACGTATTGTAAATTTTCGGGACAAACGAGTAAGGCATTGATGGCTTTCTACTATGCACAGTGGCATTCTCAAAGTACGTTAAAGGCAAAGTCTCGCGCTACTCAATGACTTACAAAGTTGTCAGTTTCATTGGCTCCTTTTCCGCGAGTTGGCGCTTGGAGTAGCAAGCAATCAATACGACAGACTTGTATGTTCTGGTACAAATTACCAGAGTGCACCCATCGTGTTTCAATATCAATGAGTCAATCAATTAATTTAATTATTTTTATTAAAGGCGGCCTCGCGTCCTTAAAAATCATAATTGCACAAGTGCGTTCGTTGAGATTCGACGCGAACGAGTCGGCAAATTAATTTAATTATTTTTATTGAAAGCAATTTCCCGCTGTTCAAACCCATAAAAATAATAACTCTGGAAACGGTTGCTCGGAGCAATCTGATAATTATATGGGAATGTCCTTTAACGTTAAAGGACTCTCGTGTAATGGAGCAGCTGAGAGCGTATCCGAGATTTGTGCACGGTATCTATAGTTATTGTAGGTTCGCGAAGATGCCCTAATTTACTGTTGAGTTTTCCATGTCCCCATTTATTTCCGTCTCTTTCCAAGACGACGGTCGCAAAGAGAATCCAAGCTTTAGTACATCTTGGTGATTTTTCAACAGCTCTAGGGGACTTTCACACGTCACGTATTTTCTTCACTTTACGTTCTTTCGGTGTGAATTTAATTTACATAAGTTTTATTTTTCAATATTTGCTTTTATTATTTTGAAGGCGTCCTGCGTTTACAAGTTCAATCCCTGTGGGACTATGAAACCACTATGCGAATAATTATGTACTATATTGGACCGTTTTTTTATTTTTGTATATTATTTTATTATATCTATTTTTAGACACTGTATTTTTTATTTATTTTTGACATTTTTGGGTTACCATAGCAATTATATTTTGATTATATTTTGTTTTAAATTCCTTGATATTTATTGATTAATACGCAACGACAGTAAAGTTGAAAAACGTTTGTAAGTGGCATTGTTACTGAATTAACAAAGTGCGAAGGAGTTGTAGTATTTCATTGTTTCATTAACTTTTTAGTTCATAGGGATAGTCAACTGCAATAGTTAACCTTTAACAAACAATTAAACATTACCATACTGTTGAAAACAACTTTTATATTTACGAACCATCTACAATCACCGACTGAGGGACAACGGGATGAGTTTCTCGCTAGTACTTGATCTCCCTCCGCCATGTTCTATCTGCGATTTCAATGAAGATGAGTATTAAATATAAATGTAATTTAACTGAATCATTGCACTTTTAAAGTACATTTTGAAGGTCCGTTTAACACTTCAACAGAATAATTTTTCCATGTCTAACCATTTGCACTCGAAGCTGTTTTAACTCCAACTCCAAGGCATTTTTTCTGACCTACAATATTTTCATTCTACACGATATATTTTATTCTATGCATATGGAGTTCTTTCGCTATTACTCGTCAATTCTATTTTTACAAATTTCTTTGACACAAGCATAACGATGTAAAAATTGTTTTAAACATTGCTGCGGCTATTTTTAGCGTTGTCCCGCCATTCGAGTGCAAGGGGTTAAGAAACCGCGGGATTTATATGAAGTCATAACATGCGGATTTGTTCGTTGCAGCTTCTGTGCTATTTTTGCGGTGCTGCTCCAAGTATTGCAGATAGTCGATTTCGGGTATGTGTGCAACGTAACGTGTAAGGTGTGTCCAATGAAGTGTGTCAGTGAATTTTCTGTTGGGATAGACATTGAAGTGATATTTTCCGAAGTACGACGAACGGTTTGTCCTCAGGAAATTGTGAAAAATAATGCGAAAACCAATAGCGGCGTCAGTAACTTGACGTTTACTCTGTATATACGATTATGAATAACGAATAATGTTCAAAGTATTTATAGTGGAGCGACACATCGAATATTTTATACAAAAGCCTGTTTCGTGTGAACGAACATTTCCTGTGAAAAGAAAAACGTCTTGCCAGTCTGAAGTTTCGATCGTCTTGTCGGCTCTTCGAATGGGATCGAATAATTTCTAATTTATATAAAATGTTTGAAAAGACGCGACATCTTTGTTCGATCAGAATAGAATATAAATTGTTATGAGAATTATATGTTCTTTTTAATATAAGAAAATGTTTTATACAGAAAATAATAATTTTATCTCGGAGTATCTCAAAATCGAAATATTTATATTGAAACTGTAGCTAAACTGTTATCGCTTATGAAGAGAAACATTTCGCTGTTATTATATCTTGTAGCTGGGTTTCAAACCGTACAAACTTGCTGTGTTTACTTAAGGATATAATAATTTATCAAATTGCATAATTATTATGCCACGTAAGTCGAATAATGCGGTTTAAACCATCAAATCGATATCTTTCATTCACTCTAGAAACTTAACAGTTATTAATAAAAGAAAATGCAGTGCCAGAGTTTATTTTTACCGCAAATCATTTAATTATTTAAAACAAAGATCAACGAAAAGTTTGACAAATATGAGGGAGGTGCCGTAAAAAATATATTTAAAAAATTGATAAATAGATCAGAAAACAGTCTAAAACATCGTCAACTATAAAATAGCAAAAACGACGCTTTAAACTTAAACTAATAAGATAGAAGAGGCTCTTATTATTAGGCGTGACGCTTCGAGGCACCATTTTTGCAATTCGATTGCGAATGTCATTTTTGAGACAGAAATCTCTTCTCTAGGTATGTTGCGAGGTATTCAGCCCTTCGTGGTCCCCGGAAAATGCCATTTCGGGAAAGGGCATGCCTCAACGTCCAAACCGACGACAACCCCCGAGATCTCTGGGTCCAACATTAGTGCAAACTTAAAGAGCACCCTTAATTTTACCATTTTGAAAAATTTCTCAAGTAAACTATGAACATCTGGCTTGATCATGCCGTTGGCGGAACCTCAAAAAATCGAAGGTTGAACCCACCTCCAAAACTCGGTATCGCCACCTCGGTCGAGGTGTACTTAGGCATGATGCTGCGACCGCAATTCGATTGCGAATTTTGCTTTTGAGACAGAAATCTCTTCCGTAGACATTTTGCAAGGTACTTAGCTCTTCGTGGTCCCCGGAAAATGCCATTTCGGAAAAGGGCAGCCCTCAACGTCCAAACCGACGACAACCCCCGAGATCTCAATTCTATTATTAATTATTAAAGTAAATTTTTAAAGTCAACATACATGTATCATATCTTTAAGAAAAATTATAATTTTATGATCAAACACTTCATTCCAATGTACTCGTGTAGAGAACGGCAATATCCGTCACACATTGCAGTGCTGTATCATTTACACGTATTCGCGTTGAACTCTGCCGTACAGAGAAATAGCCCCGCGCAAAATTCAGCCGTGCCTAAGAGGTTAAGTACCGCGTATCGGTGGATTAATCGAAACAATCGAACGATTTGCACCGGTCCTAGGCAGAAATCAATTGTTCCCCTAAACGGAAATATTCAGTAAATGGCAAAAGATTTGTACGCGTTTTGAAGGGAAACTAAAGCATAATCTAATATACCCGCAATTACCTATTGCGACACTTGATTTATTTTAATTAAGCATCGCATATCGATCGATTACTCGAAACAATCGAGCGATTCGCACCGGTCCTAGGCAGAAAGTACCGAACAATCCTCTGTCCAGATCCGTTCATGAATACTGAAAAGAAGCGTGCTCGTTAATTCGGTATTCGGCTCGTCCCGGATTGATACCCGGCACTCTAAAAATTAGTAGAAAGGCATTTTTAAATGTAAACATCGCCGGGAACGACTTCCATTTATTATGGCAAATAAATGCCCGGTCCGTTTCTGCACAGCATCCGGCGAAATCGCATTTCGCGCGAGAGGTAGCGTACGTAGCGCAACGCTAAATCGATAACGCAAAACGATGCTGTCAACGTAATTCTGTTTCGGTCGAATTTTTCGATTCTCCGCCGACAGCTCGCCCTCCCAAACGGGATTACAAATTCAATTGGACCTGTTATTTGTCGTAACACCGACGCCCCGTGCAAACCATAAAAGGTGTATTAAAATCCAATAATTCCCATCTGAAGCCTCGCAAACCATGTTACCGCCTCCCACTCTTTTCCGTTTTACCCGCTCGAAAACCGTTTCGGTCCGGCTCGAAATCGCGATGAAAAAACGCCGGACAACCGTGCCCGCTGATCGATAGATCGCCGGAACGATCGAGGGTTCTCTTGAACTTGACGGATCGCGAAAATTGTCTCACTTTTTCCCATTTCCGGACCGTCCCGATTTGCCTCGCATTTCACAACCTCGAAATGTCGTTTTCGCGATAAAGATAGCGAGTTTCACGCGTTTATGGCAAAAATAGGTGGCTACGAATTCGAACGATCGAAGCAGTCAGAGAAATTGGAAAATAGACAGTGGCGGCTAATGGTAGTATTTTTTCTTTTTAAATCTATGCGATTGACACTTTTTAGGATCTTTGCAACTTGAATCATCAATTTTGTAAAACACATTTTGTTATGCTCTTTGTGCACACGTTAGCCTTTGTATTAACACTTTAACTGCCCAACCAACCACCTCAAAAATCCCATAAAATCAAAGTAATTTATTTAACGAAGCAACGATTGAAAACTTGAAAAATGTATGACACAAAGTTATCCTTCAACTTTCTTCTATTCTCTAGATCTCAACTAAATTTAGTGCAATGAATATATTAGTGTACAAATTTAATTTTAAACATGGACAAACAATTCTGTCACCCATATATGGGTAACGTGGCAGTCAAAGTGTTAAATGATTTATTAACACTAGAACTAACGAACAATAGATTCAAAGATATAAAGAAAACAAGACTGCATCTTTTCAAACTTCATTAAATTTTTATTGTAACACGTGGTTCATTAAAGAAGTACATTGGAAAATTACTAATGAAAACATTTTTAAAGCTTCAGTAATTGCGAAAGAAATAAGTAGAGACCAGCCATTGTGATTGGTTCGGTAGTTCTAGTATTAAAGCTTGGACAAACGTTTTAATTTGTAGCATATTTGTAATTGCATCTTATGCTTATGCATAGTCGTTGCGTCGTATCGAAACGTCGAAAATCGTTGATATACTGCAAATGTAGAAGTCTCGAGCTTCGAAACCAGCCCATGTTCATTTTTATAAAATTATAATAATTTAAGGCTAGAACTGCCATTAAACTCATATTCTCTGCTTTATAATAAAGATAAATTATTATATTTAAATATATTAAATTGTAATAAATTTTACGTTAATGTGCGCTTGAATGAGAAAGCTTGTTTAACACTTTGTTCGCCATGTCACCTACATGTGGGTGACAGAATAATTTGTCCATGTTTAAAAATATAATAAATTTGTACATTAATATAATCACTGTACTAAATTTAGTTGAAATCTGGAGAATACGAGAAAGTTGAAGAATGTGTCATACATTTTAAATTTTCAATTGTTGCGTCGTCGAATAAATTACTTTGATATTTGTGCAATTTTTGAGGTTGTTGTTCGGGCAGTTAAAGTGTTAAAAAGTTTAAATAACAGCGAAAGAAAATAACAGTAACGATTCATTTCGATCCGTCCAGTGGTTCCAGTGTGCAACGTGGACTCGAATATCAGATATTCGGTTGGAAAACTGTTTGAATAGTTTTTTGGATCTATTGTAAATGAAAAAAGAATAGTATAGTATCTCGGTATCCTTTTTACTTTTCCATCGGTTCGTTTTAGTTACGAATGTATGTGTCTCGCAGTTTGTGGATTGCATTAAGGGAGCCGTATGAGAGTCAGAAATAAATTTTGATTCAGCCTCGACTCCTCGCAACGGCAATTCCATACGTACGAACCTAATATTGCAAAATAAACTTTCTCTTCGTTGAAAATAAATGGCGTTTCACTCTCGCGTAAAAATCCGCGCAAAGTTACGGGTCAATCCAATAAATTTCATTGACAGAAGAATCTCGCATCGAAGCACTTTCGGTATTCGCTGCGTTCGGTGGTGCATCGGTACCGGCACCAGAGAGAGCGAAAGAGAGAGAGAGAGAGAGAAAGAGAGAGAGTAACATAGATATTATTTCTAATTCTGCTCGCAACGATTGAGAGATCTCCGTAATTTGACGGATTGCAAAAAAGAATTTCCTTCTTGCCGTTACATGTTCTCACAGTTTTTCGCATTGCTTCACATCTAGACTGAGGATCTTTATGCAAAATGAAGCTAGTTTGCATCTGTTGCATGCAACCGGAGCTTTTTCAGGAATTTCTTTCGTTCCTTGATCGTTTTATGAAGCCGGAAATAATATATCAACGCGTCTTTCTTTCCTTGCAGTCTTTTTACTGTTTCAAACTGCAATTGCTCAACTATGTTCTTAATTTCATAAGACTGTATGAGTTGGAATATGGATTACGATTTCACCACGATCACGATCCAGTATCAACTTGCGGAACATTCAATGTACCGATTTCAATCGATCATCTCAATTTATCATGCGCAATACATAATGCACTGAAAAATATAAATTGGAAACCAGGAGATGCAAGATCACCTTGGCAATGATGAAATACAAGAACTCATTAAACAAATGGACATCCTGGAAGCTATACTATAATGATTTACGTTTTCGTTCCTAGTGATCAGAGAAATGGAAGGAGAGAGGGAGGTGCGTATAGAAGGAGCAACAGAGAAACAGAAATACAGTGGAAGAGGAACATGGAAAAAATTATAAGGACATAGATGCGGAGAGGGAGAGAGAGAGAGAGAGAGGGGGAAACACAGAAATAAAGACAAAGAAATAAAAATAGAGAGGAAGAGTAACGCAGAGAGAAAGACAGAGAAATAGCAATGGAGATAGGGAAGAACGCAGAGGGGGAGATCGGGAAATAAAAATAGAGAGGGAGAGGGATGTAGAATGAAAGGACAAACAAATAAAAATGGAGAGGGAGAGGGATAATGGAAAAGAAGAAAGAAAAATAACAATAGAGAGGGAGAGGAACATGGGAAAAGAAGAAAGAAAAATAAAAATAGAGAGGGAGAGGGACGTGGGAAAAAAAGAAAGAAAAATAAAAATACAGAGACAATGTAACGCAGAGAGAAAGACTGAGGAATAGAAATAGAGAAGAAAAGGAACACAGGAAGAAGGATAAAGAAATAGAGTAACCAAAGAAAAGGAACACAGGAAGAAGGATAAAGAAATAGAGTAACCAGAGAGAAGGATAGAGAAATAGAAATAGACGAACATAGAGAGAAGAATACAGAAATAGAGAGATAGAGGAACACAGAAAGAAAGACAGAGAAAAGCAATGGAGATGAAGAGGAACGCAGAGCGAAAAATCGGCAAATAAAAATAAAAAGGGAAAGGAACATGGATAAAGGACAAAAAAAATAGAAATAAAGGGTGGAGACGAATACAGAGAGAACTACAAGGAAACAGAAATACAGAGGTAGCGGAACACAGAGAGAAAGATAGACAGCGAAATAGGAAGAAATCAAAGGACTCAGGTGAACAGAGTGGGAGCGAAACAGGGGAAAGGGTTGAGAGGTAGAGGTAGAGGGAGGAAGAGAGACATAGATTTTCTTCCTAATTCTACTCGCAACCGGACGTACGGCGTAGTTGGTTGAATCTCAGGTCCGGGGCACCGCAGCTGCCGGATCACGTATATTTTCTTGCTGCAACCACAAATTTCCAGTTTTAGTCAGTCACTGACCGAAAGCCGAGTTACTGCAAATTGGCCAGAGTCCGGTCAGCCCGTACTGAATCGTGGGCGGGCGCGTGAGAGAGCGGCAGAGAGAGAGAGAGAGAGAGAGAGAGAGAAAGAGAGAAGGAGAGAGAGAGAGGAGAGAGGGAGAGCGGGCCACCACCGGGAACAAAAGTTCGTACAGGCGCACACCTACAAGATCGCCGGTCAAAGGTAGACCTGCACACCGCCACCGAAGCCAATTAATCGGTCTACTTGCCGATTTATGACCTTGGTCCTGAGGTTACCGCGACGTCGCGATTTTATTGGCTTTCATAGCCACCTCATCAATTCTCCTGACACCTAACCGCCACCGCCCCCACCTCGACTCGACGTCGAACGGCGTTGGTCTAACCTCGTTATCCTTTTCCACGTCGACTCTTAGATACAGAAGGACCTCTCGAGGTATTGGCCGCCGCCGATCGATGATTATTAACGTGCCCACCGATTATAACGCGATTTCTTCGAATCTGTTTGACCCTTTCCGGTCCTGTGTCGCAGCAGACTCGACGACAACCTTTCTAATGGTGGACGACGAGCCGGTTTTAGTTTCAGTGAGTTTTTGAGGTGATTTGGGGTTCAAATTGTTGGGATATAAATGGGATATGTTAGTACCGAAAGAGATATTTGAAATTTGTTTTCGCAAATCTGTTCCTTAGAAAAATTGTACACGACCTTTAACCTTTAACGGAAGAGAGGTCCCGGGGACATAGCATTTCCGGCATAGAAAACGAAAGACCGCGGGTATGTGAAGAAAATTGTCATTATTAGAAAACATCATTTATAATTTATTACTGTAACACTTCCACTGCCATGTTACCCATATATAGGTGACGGAATTATTTATGTCATTTCAAAATGAATTTTAATGTCGATGTATTCATTGCATCAAAGTTGACGGTGGTCTAGAAAGTGCAAGAAGATGGCAGAAGTATTTTACATTATACATTTTATTTTTTCAAGTTTTATTTCATTCAACGTCTCATTTCGATTTTGTAGAATTTTCGCGGGTTAGTTTGGCAGTCAAAGTATTAAATAAGCAAGTATTATAAAAACTAGTTTTCGACTGCTAAGGGTTAAACTATTACTCGAAGTAAATACTTAATTACTAATAGAAAATAGTTGTACGTTATTATTCTCTAATTGGTTTCACAGTTTCGCGGCATTTATTCAACGGTTGAAGAGAAAAGGTATAAATGTTAGGATTTTATTGAACACAATTTTTGCCACATTTCATATCGTGATACGCACTCAGAAAAAAGCTTGTGAACCTAATCGACAAGAGAATTTTAACCGAGAAACATCTTGAAAGTTATTCAAAGATTCCATTGATCCAAGGATCACGCGATCCGAAAAGATAGAATCGTTTTTGATTGACAGAAACGTGTAAATACGTTCATTAAAATGTGCTCGACGTTGAAACGTAAGTATCGTTTTAAAGTCGTTGCTTCGAACCAGCAATTACTTCTGCACGAACCTGATACATTTTAGCGACAGTGTATATAGCACTTTGTGAATCACGAACGACACTGTGCAGCGCAAACATAGTGGCCAATAGGTTACCGTTTCTTTGTTCTACTGCATTTTGATTTTAAACGTAGTCGATTGCGCGTGGCCCGCACACGCGCCATTGACACGCAACACAGAAAATGCTCGAATAATTGGTTCAATTGTTACACGTTGAATGCTTTGTGTTAAAAAAAAGAAAAAAAAAGGGAACGTAATCCACGGCATGGGGTGTTGAGAAACACACATTTATTTGTATCCTGTGTGCGCGGACGCTAAGTGAAAAATGCTGGTGCAATTGAATCAATTGGAAAGTATGGAATGGGTTCTCGGATACTTTATAGTGTGCGCAAACTCGGATCATATGCGAAAGAAACATTGTGAGAATATGAAATAAATTGAATTGATAAAAATGGCCATTCTACGCAGTATGGTAACTAGACCGCGAATCCTTGCGACACGTGTGCCATAAAGTAGAAGACAAGCATTTGTATCGGTAGAAACAAATAACATTTTTATATTTCACTTGCAATAAATCTTCCCCGATCGATCCAACGAAATTCTTTCGTCGCTTTCCAGAAAATACGAAAACTCGCATAAACATCGAACGTGGTAATAACTGCTTAGTTCACAGTGGGGCGGGGTCACTCATGGTCAGATCGATCATTTTTGTCGTCTACGTCGGGGATTTTGATCGGAATAAAACATGATGTATTACGCGTGAAATTAAGGGGGGATTAGTCATCAGTTTTCTGGTTTCAAATCTGTTTGTAACCGTATCTCAAGGACATCCGGAGGTCAGAACTCAGGGTCAAATGTAATTCTTCGGCTGCGAATTACACGCTATCCTCACAAAAAAGGGAATAACTTAAAAACCTGAAAGAATGACCTATTAAAAATGATTCTTCTTAATACTTTGCTGACAGGCAATTTTACACAGAAACTATACCACGTCACCTGCTATTATTGTGTAATTGAATATGGATGTAAAGTAAAACATTCTAAATAAACTTCAATAAATTTTATTTATACTGAATGAAATGAAATTAAGCTTCAGACATAGTTTTTGTATAACTTTTAAAATACAACTTTTGCAATATTTCTGAATGGACTGTAGACTGCACAGCATTGTTTCTAAAATACATATGATAAACTGTAAATACGAAAGAAATAAACAATCGGTACATCAACAACTTGAGAATTATTACTCATAATTGAAAATTCTTTCAACCAGAATATTTCAATGCATTCTCTGTCCACACGAAAACCACAAATTTGTTATGTTACTTACCAAATTTGTCTCAGTATCTACCCACATATACCTATAAACAATTATAAATTCATTTATAAAAATTCTGTTGCTACTTCCGAAATTTTTTAAAGAAAGAATTGGTAAACATTTGCAATAAACGTTTTAAAATAACCAAATTTTCGATTTGCTTGTTAATAACAGAATAATCTAAAGTGTTCACGTTCCATGGTTCACCCTGTATATTTTAAAAACCATTACAGCTCTTCAAAAATTTCTATAAAATCATAAGTCTCAAGTATTAAACAAAAGTAAAAAGAATTCGAATAGATTTTTGCTGAAAATCTAGTAACTCGTTTTCCCAGCCAGAATGAGGTACAATTTTATAAGTTATACAGGGTGTCTCAGCTTCAGAAGTATCAGGTCAAAGTGTATCAGTAGTATGCACAAAGTGCATATTAAAAAGTATGAATATCTCGTTAAATATTCGTTGTAGGGCGGTTGCACTGTTTGGGACTCTTCAACAGTGTTTTTTCAATACCCCCTGGTACTCAAACGGTAAAATTGTGCAACGAAAGTGTTCCATGTCACGAAAAATCAAAAAGAAAAGACAAGGATACTTAGATGATCTCTTTTAGCTGAGACACCGTGGAGGGGCTGATGAAATTTCGCTGTGCATTGGAATCTAGTATTCCCTGAGAGGTTTTTTATCCGAACAACAATGTCAGCCACGATTTGT
This sequence comes from Agapostemon virescens, assembly GCA_028453745.1. Classification (NCBI taxonomy): domain Eukaryota; kingdom Metazoa; phylum Arthropoda; class Insecta; order Hymenoptera; family Halictidae; genus Agapostemon; species Agapostemon virescens. The sequence goes on along the minus strand of CM052083.1, from coordinate 7,597,404 downwards.
TCGGATAACAGAGGCCCTATGATGTTTCGAGCGGTGATCGAGCGGTGGTCGAATAATAACAGCATTGTTTCGGAATGTTTTCAGTTCCCATACTGGACGTGTCAGCAGTGGCTGGCTTCAAAGCTCAAATACCTTGCGACATTGATCCCTCAACCAGAAGCGAGGTGGTGAGCATGGTTTTTTGGTACAAAGGCGAAAGGGATGGCTTACCGATATACAGCCTGGACGCTCGCGGCAGATCGATAGCACAGGCGAAGCCTTGGTCAGATCCATACGTATTCGGTGAAAGGGCAACTATGAGAACAAACGTGGAGCCTGCGAAATTGGAGATCGATCCCTTGAAAACGAGCGACGGGGGGGTGTACATGTGCAGGGTGGATTACAAAAATAGCCCGACGAGAAATCAGAAGGTTAACCTCACTGTGATAGGTGAGTACACATTTCCATATGATCGCGGACTCTATTATCCGACAATGATCACCGCGAGCTTCGACTATGCCGAAGTTTTTGCGAATTCTACGATGCGCTAGATTCCTGCATGACGCGAGAAAAAACTGCTTGAAACCGACAAATTCCAGAAGGCAACTACCGTAGCAGGATAATTTCGAATAACCCACGAGCTTGTTGTACGGAAAAATTGTTGGAACACGCGTTGCAAGCTTTTTCCAAAAATATTGTTTCGAACAGTAAATAATGAATTTTATTTGAAATCACACGGTACGCTTTTAGATGTAAAATATTTTGTTTAGTTAGTTGTTTGTCGAGGCATCGAAGTAGACGGTTTATTTGACACGTATACAGGTGCCTGTACAAATGTTCGATATTATTAAAACATTTTTTAGTTTGTTAGAGAATGCTTGTAAAACAGTATTTAAAATGGTATTTTATTTGGAGGATTCTGAAAACAATGGGAATGTTATTTGACGTGGAAAAATAAATTGATAAGAGAGAACAGAATTTTTTAGTACGAGGAATATTGAAATTTACTTGTCGTACGAGCGATAGTGGAGACTGCGAACTTCCATTTCTGCAAAATTTCGCAAAATTTTAAGAATCTGTGATCTAATCGAAATACGAATGATTCTGCATTAAAGGAACGAAGTGTTAAGTGTTAAATGTGAATAGTTTAAATGAGAGGGAAGAACATTTGAGATTCTTGCTTAATTAACACGTGTAATTGCCTCCTTAGAAACTTTAAGGAATGCAATAAAAAGGGTGCAGATGTTTTCAAAATAGATTAAAAGATTTGCTTGAATAATTGGCTATTTTACGAGTCAAATCAAATTAAATTGCAAAATTTTACGTGGAATAATTATTAATTAAAAATTATAATTTTTGTAATTGTCTAATTCGTTATATGTTAGCTGTTCGAAAAAGTAAAGAGAAAATATTGATACGAACGTATGCCAAAGAATCATACAATCGCATAACAGCATGGCACTGCATTGATAGCTTCCTCGTTGGCGAAGAAAGTGCAGGAATTTGCCTTGCAAATTTTTTAGCACTGCTACAAGATACGGCATTGTACACCTGTCGTCTTATGCGATATTAGCATGATAGATGTCAAGCCCACTCCATTCACCAGACACAGGCGGTATTAAATGATTCGTTTCACGAAAAATGGCGTGCTTGACAAGAAACTTCGTGCTTAATTACCAAGAACGTACCTACAGAGCGTCATATTGTACCTCGTAAAACAAAATGCATATTTTACACAAATCGGCACGCTTGTGGAAACATAAATCTAGGTATCAAAAGCATAATACTAAATTTTCTTTGCGGACAACTCCAAGAACCATTATTTAAACATGTATCGAGATTCGAAAACGCTTTGGCCATTATAAATTATGTGTAGAAATTAAAAGACGATGGTAGTACTATAATCTTCTAATTAGATTGTAAATTTGAGACATTCTAGGTATTCTTGCATTCTATTTAAAAATCAGGAAGGTGAGACCATCATGGCCATTTTAGAAACTATGTAGAAATTGAAAGAGAGTGACAAGACAATAATATCTTTCTATTAGATAACGAATTTAAGACAGTGTAAGATGATGATATTTATAAAATTTGCTTTCTATTTAAAGATCAGAAAAGCGAGGCCATTTTGGCCATTTTGGAGACCATATAAAAATTAAAAGGCCGTGGTAAAGCGATAGTATCTTTTAGATATCAAATTTGAGGCAATGTTTGCTGATGATATTTATAAAACTTCCTTGTATTTACAGATCAGAAAGGCGAGGCCATTTTGACTATTTTGGAGACTATGTAGAAATTAAAAGGCAGTGGTAAAACAATAGTATCTTCTAATTATATATCGAATTTAAGGCAGTGCAAGCTGATGATATTTCTAAAACTTGCTTTCTATTTAAAAATCAGAAAGGTGAGACCATCATGGCCATTCTAGACACTATCTAGAAATTGAAAGACAGTGGTAAAACAATAGTATCATCTGACTAGATATCGAATTAAAGGCAATGCAAGGCAATATTTATAAAACTCTCTCTTAATTTAATGATGAAAGTGCAAGCTTCAGATGTTGCGAAGAAGACGCGAGAAATGATAAAATCTATTTTAAGAGTTGCATCCGTTGTAATTACCATTTGTATAATTTTATTAAAGTGAATTCTAATTTTAGAGACGATTGAGCTCTAACGACGAGTCGAATTACATGAGTACAGTATATTTAGAAAATTTTAATTTGTCTGTGACATTCGCGTTGAAGCAGTTTTCCTCGAGTATTTCATATATTTATTCCTTTCTCGACTTTCTTCTTAGAAAACCAGTCTCTTGCCAGATGTGGGGCATATTCGAGGTGAAACCGTTGTGCTCTTGAAGATGATAAAGTTTCCGTACGCGAAATTTCCCTTAGGTCTGCCCGTTAAACGGCAGAATAGCATTTTGATGGTCTATCACGTTGCCTTGTTTCTTATAATTTTCATTTCTTTATTTCCATAATTTTTTCGAAACAGAACCGCAATATCTATTCCGTGATCTCTTTAAAATTCATCGATATTCGAATGCTCGCAATTCGGTGCAATTTTTGTTTCGTAACATTGCTGCCATTTTACAGAATGCATATGGCAACGATCAAATTTACGAGCTTTTTACGAAGAAATTGTGTTAACACGTTTCATCAATAGAATTAAGAGAAAACACACAAACTGTACGTTTATGAAAGCTTTATTTAATAATGTTTTGCTTCACAAGCGTTTCGTAATTTCATTATAACAAATTCTGAAACAACGTGGCGCTGATTAATTCATCTGTCAGCTCGAAAACGAATAAACTTTCTTTCTTCTTTACACGTAAATATATTTACGCATTATTATTTTTAACGAAATTCCTAACACGAGTTCCTGCAAAAAAAACGGATAATTAAAATTATACAAAGCAAATGTAATTCTGAAAACACAATTTATCATGTATAATTCGATACAAAATAAAAACTGAGTTTTACTTTAAATATAAATCTTTAGAATCTGTAAAACCTTTCGAAATATAAACTTGTTTAAATCTGCCGTTACAAAGATTCCAAGCACCGAAGATTTTTCAACACGTAGAATTTCTTGATAGGCTACGCGCGAGTGCAATAAAAACTTCCGGAAAATTAATTAATACCGGGATACGTATCTATTAATCAGAACGGAGGCGTGATTCTGTAATTTACGTCTGTACGGATGGCTTTTTCCTGCGAGAGCACTAATACGATTTTTAATTAATTGCGACTAGCGAAGATTCAACAGGTGTTGCACTGTTCCGGTTTCAAAGCTGAAGAATGATGTGTTATCGTGTATTATTTAAGCAACGCGCGACTTCGTTTCACGGTGTGTCACTCCCCGGTGTTTTATAACGCAAGAATGCAGTAAGCATTTAAACCCAAACCGTTTGCTCGTGATTTAGGATTGTTTCGCGGCAGTAACCGCGCTCATGGTGCTTAATGGCATTCACATTGCTAATCTCAGACGTAGGTGTATGCACGTGTGTATAATGGGTTCAACACATACGCACTGTTTCTTGCGTTCAAATGACAATTGCGATTAAACTTGGCCGTTGGAAGAATAAAATTTTAGAGAAATGTAAGAAACAGTTTAATCACGTCCAAAAAATTTAATCATCTATAAAAAGATAAAATTCAATGATATCTCTAAGGTGCAATTGGCCTAGCTCAAAATCAATTTCACATTTGTTACTTTATCAGAGACAACTTCAAACTTCAAACAACTTCATTTTTATTCGAGTTTTATACTAAACACAGGAATAAAATAAATAATTTTAAAATAAACATAGGAAATAGTTAAAAATTTCTTACGTTTTACTACTGTATTCATTTTCGTTGATATCTTGCAAAAGACAATTTCGATTTCCTAAAGTTCCGTCTTGTTCACGTGGAATTTTAAAATAAATTTCATTTTAAAGAAGCGAGTATAGTAAATGAAATTACATGCGTTTTACTTTAAACCGTAGTCATTTTTGTTACCACTTTGCCAAAAACAATTTCGATGTCCCTGGTTTGTATGGAATTTTTAAGTATAGCTTCTTTAAAATAAGTTTCACTTTAAAGAATATAGTAAACGTTTTGAAAATGGTATTTGAAGCTTCAAATTCCTAACTGATCGATGGATCCGTAAAAAATTGTTTGTTAGTTAATTTTCAAATGAATCTCACGTTAAAGATTGCGCAATATTAGCAATGCAAGCAGTTATCAGTTTCAGTGAAGTTGCACGTACTGCTTTGAGAGCTTGTACTTCATTTGTATTCAGTGCCGAAGTGGAGCAGATTGATCTTCCTTGTTATTAGTTTACATAGAAATGGCATAAGCATTTCAAAGGAATACGGGAGTCACTGCGGAAGCTACATATTTCAGGTTTCGATTTTAATAATGTCGATATGTTCGACACATTTGCAATTCACGTGTTTCGAGGGAATGTTCAAACTTGCATCTCAAACAAGTACGAAATGAATTATGCACGTTAGGCCAGCGTGCTATTTCTGAATGGACTGTGAACTGCGCAGTATTGTTTCTAAAATACATATGATAAAATATAAGTATGAAAGAAATAAACAATCGGTCCGTCAATAATTTTAGAAAGTATACAATGATATTCCTCGTAATTGAAAATTATTTCAACTAGAATATTTCAATGCACTCTCTGTCCATACGAAAACCACAAATTTCTTATGTTACTTACAAATTGGTTTCAGTATCTACCAACATATACCTGTAAACAATTATAAATTCATTTATAGAAATTCTTTGGCCTCCTTCAAAATTTTTTAAAGAAAGAATTGGTAAACATTTTCAATAATCGTGTTAAAATAATCAAATTTTCGATTTGCTTACTAATAATAGAATAATCTAAAGTGTTCGCGTTCCATAATTCACCCAGTATATCTGAAATACCTTTACAGCTCTTCAAATCTTAAGAACATATACGAAATAAATTAGGAACAAAATTATTAAAGAAATTTCTATAAAATCATAAGACTCAAGTATTAAACAAGAATAAAAAGAATTCGAATAGATTTTTGCTGAAAATCTAGTAACTCGTTTTCCCAGCCAAAATGAGGTACAATTTTATCAGTTATACAGGGTGTCTCAGCTTCAGAAGTATCAGGTCAAAGTGTATCAGTAGTACGCACAAAGTACATATTAAAAAGTACGAATATCTCGTTAAATATTCAGTGTAGGTGTTTTTTAAAATTTGTTACTCTATAAATCTGCGATACAAAGTAATTCTATGAAAAAGAAAAATGAACGAACCTCGCAAGACGTGCCTCTCGACGCCGCTGAAATTTCACGTATCAAAATTTCCATAACGCGTATACTCTTAAGTCGTTATTCGCGATCAAGTTAGACGAGACACCCTGTATTGTTGGGAAAACTATGCGCACCAATCTGGGGATGAGTATGAATAATTGCAGTGCCGTAGAGCACGGAAATCTTTCAAAAGATTTTGTGGAGCTCGTGCGATGCGGCCTGACTCACATAAATTGAACTTCCATGACAGTGCCACCAAACAAGCCGACGATTTACACTGGCGCTAGCCGAAGTTTGGCTAAGATACAGCAGCCTTTCAACGAGGGTAGCGAATTGTACTTATTATGCGAGGTAATCGGGGGTTCACCGCCTCCGAATGTTACGTGGCATTTCAAGGGAACACTGCTGGATGATACGTACACCTTGGAACACGAGGACATCACGATAAATCAGTTTGATATCTCGAAGGTCACGAGAGAGTTCCGCAGGGCGAAGTTAACTTGCCGAGCGAGCAACACGCATCTCATCCCTCCGCAGACATCCGAGATCGTTTTAGATGTCAATCGTGAGTAAGAGACCCGCTCTATTTACTGAACGCATTTACTCAAGCATTTTTATCTTAACATTCGACATACCACAGAGGGTCAAATCACTCTTCTGGGATCTTTTATTTTACAATTATTCAATTTTTAAAATTACATTCATAGGAAATACCTGGATTTTTATTTTAACATTCAATTTACCTAGGCGGGACAAATCATACTTTTCGGATCTTTTATTTTACAATTATTAAATTTATTAAATTACCTTCATAGGAATTACCTCGATTTTTATCTTAACATTCGAGCTACCACGGTGGGTCAAACGTCTCTTCTTGGATATTTTATTTTACAATTATTAAATTTATTAAATTACCTTCATATGAATTACCTTGATTTTTATCTTAACATTCGACTTACCAAGGTGGGTCAATACACTCTTCTCGGATCTTTTATTTTACAATTATTAAATTTATTAAATTACATTCATAGGAATTAACTTGATTTTTATCTCAACATTTGACCTACCAAGGTGGGTCAAATCACTCTTCTCAGATCTTTTATTTTACAATTATTAAATTTACAAAATTACCTTTATAGGAATTACCTTTATTTTTATCTTAACATTCGACCTACCAAGGTGGGCCAAACGACTCTTCTCGGATCTTTTATTTTACAATTATTAAATTTATAAAATTACATTCATAAGAATCGGTTTACCAGATCTCTTTATTCAATCATAGCAATGTAAATCGTACAAAATCGAGATAAATTAAATTTTCTCATTTTTATAAAACAATATGTTAACCCTTAGCACTCCAATGGGACCTCCGAGGAGATACTAAAAATAGCCAAACTATTTAACATCAAAACAATTTTTGCATCACTTTATTTGCATTTAAGAAATCGGTAAAAGTAATCGGTAAGAATTTTGATATGAACGAAATACAAGATACAATTATCGTAGGTCAAAGAATGTCTCGATTTAGGAATTACAATTGCTTAGTGTGCAAAGGGTTAATATTCCCAAAACTTCAAAAATAATAAATACAATAAAATGTAAATGTATAAAAAACTTTCTTTTAGATGAAGCGATAAGAATTTGATTTAAGTATTAACACTTTACCGACCGGAAGCCTATTAATAGTTTGTAACAAAATTATTAGATAACTTTACTGAAAATGCCTTGAGGATTCTCAATAAAAATTCCTGTTAGCGTTGAAAGATCGGTTGAAAAGTTTTCAATCATGGACTGTTTACCTTAAAAAGTTCAGATAATTGCATTTATTTTATCACATAATTTACATTTCACTTGCAGTGAAACCGTTGGTAGTGAACATTACCAACAAGGAGAGCCATTTGTCGGCCCTAAAAACGTACGAAATCGAATGCATCAGTTCAGGCTCCCGACCGGAAGCTGTGTTTACCTGGTGGAAGGGAAAACACCTGGTGGAGTACATGGCCAGAAATGTGAGTATTATACTTTTGAATCTGTAATCGTCAGAGAAGAATTCCTCAGCCGCGACATGGACGTGTCCGCTAGCTTAGATTCTGAGTTCTTCGTAGTTTGTAGATAATCCGAACATGACGAGAAGTGTGTTGAGTTATGTACCGACCATGGAGGACGATGGGAAATATCTGACATGTCGGGCTGAGAACTCGGTTGTACCTGATAGCGCTTTAGAAGACAAATGGCGGCTGCTAGTCTATTGTAAGTGTTACCAATTATTAATTCTACCTATTAATTCACAGCAACAATGTTATATCTCGTTCAAAAATAGTTGACAATTATTACAATACAGTCAAAAATAATTATTCCCATTTTTACTTTCGCTTTTTTAAATGAACTGCCTTATTTTAGTCGTTTTTAACCCCTTGCCATTTTATGACCAGTCAGACTCATGTCGAAGATTTTAAATAAAGTCTAACAAATATAAATGCGACGCCTTTCTTTCTAGACGAAATTGCAATGTTATTATTTAATCTATACTTCAGCATTGAAGTGAACGTAGCTGTAAAAGAAATATAATTTTTTCTCTTCTGTAACATTTTTGGGGATGAAAACGTTACGATAACTGTAGTTGCAAAGAAAGTGGTACGACAAGGGGTTAAGGAGTTTATGGTTAAAACATCATTTTGTAGGTCCTGTTTGGATTTTCTGTACAGTGCAAATATATTTTCCATTATTTGGGTCATATGATAGAATTTTCTGAAGTCGGAGTACTTAAAATTGTAGAAGTTACAGTTTCTTGAAGAGTGGTGTGCAGAGTGAACCAAGGAACGTGATCAGCTTAGATTATTCCGTTGCTAATATGCGATCTGAAATGTTATAATATATCAAAGAGCTTAAAAAATTTGCTGCAAAGCTTTCTAAATTTAATTTCAATAAAAATTGAAGTCAATCTTAAGAATAACAAATTTTGTTCTCTTCACTGATCACGTTCCATAGTTTGCCGTGTATTTATTGTATCTGGAAATATTTCTTTTCGTGTAAGAGAAAAGGATTTGTTTAAAACAGAAATTTGGAATAACTGCGACGATCCCGACTGTTTCTCGAATTTTGCATTTCGTTCGCGACAGCGGTGTTGCGTTGTTGAATTTATTCACGTTGTTGCGTATTCGAATTGTTGCTTGTAGATTCACCAATAGTGACAATCAAGCTGGGGTCGAGTTTAAAGGCGAACGACATAAACGAGGGCGACGACGTCTATTTCGAATGCGACGTTCAAGCGAATCCAAATGCGTACAAGATGGCCTGGTACAAAGACGGCAAAGAATTGCATCAGAACACGACAGCTGGAATTTTTCTTCCCAGCGGACAATCTCTGGTCTTGCAACGCGTGACTAGAAATTCCGCCGGTGAATATTCCTGCATGGCAACCAATATCGAAGGGAGGTCTACGAGCAAACCAGTAAAACTTGAGATAATGTGTGAGTACCAAATATTTGCGGTTCTCTTCTAACGCTGGAAAAAATCTCCGAAGAGAACTGCGCAATATTCGCTAAACAAGCGTGCTCGCGTTTAGATTAACAGGAATGCATGAGAAAATATTCGGAGGATGCGCTCGATCGAACAAATTCGCCTAACACTAAACCTACCGAGCGCTAAACTGACTAGTATGCGTTACTTAATACAAAACAACTAGATTTATTTAGATTTGATGCAATGTAGACTACAATTTGTTTCATAATACATTGATTATAGTTCATTTTCAATGGAGGCATCTTCACAATTTTAACACTTTACCGACCGGCGATTATTTCAGAATCTTTTAAGTTCTTCATCTATCACTGAAAATTTTTTAATGGATCCCTCAATGCCGATAGCAATTTTTATTGTGAATCAACAAGGCCTCCTAAACAACGTTAACTAATAATTTCGTTACAAATTACAATGTAAAGGCAGTTTTTTAAGCCTTTATTTTGTTACGGGACAATTATTGAAAGGCCTATAAATAGGCTTCCGGTCGGTAAAGTGTTAATAATTGCGGAGAAAGAATTTGGAAACTGTCGATTGTCCGGTGGTGGTAGGTTTAGTGTTCGACTACCCCCTCACGGAGAGTACTATTGTATCAAAATTGATTAGTATATAAATTTGAGATGGAAATTATTGTCTGCACGTGTACAATAAATATTACACGAAATAATATCTTCAAAATTTTAATAATCGCGGAGAAAGAATTTGAAACATGTCCGTTGACCGGTGATAGTATGTTTAGTGTTCAACTACCCCCTTACGGAGAGTACTATTGTCTCAAAATTTATTAGTATATTTTGAGATGGAACTTATTGTCTGCACGTGTACAATAAATATTACACGAAATAACAATTTAGGAGAATTTTATATAGCATAATAGATAAAGTTTCAGAGGAATAAGATTTAAAACTATTTCATTATTGCATTATTTATTTACTAACTGCGTTAATCAACGCGCGACATTAATCGACCGATATCTATAGCAATTTAAAAAGGTTTAAACAAGTAGCATTAATACCTAATTTTTCCAAAATCATCATTACTCGTTATCCAGTGAACTAATCTTCCAACCTTAGAAAATAAATTGAAACAAATTATTCCATCAATAAATAAGCAATTCTAATTTAACTTGCGCTACGTCTATTACGTAATTAACTACATACACAGTACCCAGATAACCGTATTAATCAATTATCAGCTGATCCCGGTCTCCCATAGCCATTACACTACAAAGATTCATCTCCCAAGTCCGCAGTCCTGCACTCCTCCATCGAGCATCCGAATGTCCTCCTCTCAGATGCTTTCCTCCGATTTCCCTTCATCCGTTTATTGTTCCCTTCTTTCCGCGGCAAAGGGTGGAGCAGGGTTGACAGTCGGAACCGTTCACTGTCCCATTTTCAGACGCACCAATCTGCAAGGACGGCTCTTCCACCCAAGTGGTCGGCGCCCTGAAGCACGAGACGATCTCGCTGGTCTGCGGTGTGCAATCGAAACCACCCCCGTCGACTTTCCACTGGACCTTCAACAATTCCGGCGAGCTGATGAACGTGCCGGCGAATAGATTCACGCAGGTCAAGCCCCTGAGCCTGATCACGAATCATTGGCACGGGTCCAGGCTGAATTACACGCCGGAAAACGACATGGACTACGGGACTGTCGCGTGCTGGGCCAAAAACCGTATAGGGGAGCAGAAGACGCCATGTCTTTTTCAGATCATCGTCGCGGGGAAGCCCTACCCTCTTCAGAACTGCACGGCTCTTCAATCGACTGGACCCTACGCGTATCGAATGGGTAAGCGACGCCTCTCTCACTCTCTTTAACGCAAACACGTGCACAGGTACACTCACATATAGCCTTGGACTCGTACCTCCTCCCTTTCTGACCTAAATAGCGCTAACTACACCATTACGGTCGGCCCCATCATCCAGGATGACGGTTTACGGTCGATAGCCTTGTTGTGTTCAACAGCTTGTTTCCTATTGTGCCCCTGTGAAAAGCGAAGGTGACCAATCGTGCGCGAAAAAGGTCGTGAAATTAGGCGCGTTTCGCGCTGGCCTCGACGATCAGAGACAGAGGGGCTCTTTCGTTACGGGAAAGTGACACCGGAGAATCCTCCGCGTGTTTCAGGTATTTGATACTCTTGGGGGACAGTCGCTACCGGTGACGCGTTAAAAGTTAGATTACTGTTTCCAGTTTCGGTCCCCTCGGTCCGGAGGCCCTTGAATTTCAGGATTTTCGTTTGTGCAGAACGATAAATCGCTTGATGTGTTACGTCGCTTTGCGAAATTGACGGATGACTGAAATGTAATTGGGCTTTCTAGGATGTTTAGAAGGAATCAAAATTGCCCCGTTTCGATTGCGAAGCGGGCTAGTGAAACGCTGACTGTTTTGTCGAAGTTTCCTCTGCTTGTAATGCCGACAAAAATTTACTTTGGTTCTTTTCATTCGAACTGTTGGAAATTTTAGACGATTTAGAGTTTTTACTAATTTTTAGCACGTTTGTTTTGCTCTGCAACAACGAGTAGGACTCCTGATCAAGATTACGAACGGAATCTTCTAAATATGTATTTCTTTAATTTTCTTTAAACGGAAATAACATTTTATTTAATTGTTGATCATATACGGTCGTTGGAGAATAGCTAGGCACGCGGTAACTACAAATTTGTTTGATCTTTTTGTCGTTTTGCGGAGGACAAAGAAAGACTAGTTAAGAAAATGTACATTTCGTAGAACCTTCTACTTTCAATCTTAAGTTTGTGTGAGGGAAGTCGAAGAAAAATATTTAACACTTTAACTGCCCAACCAACGGCCTCAAAAATTCCACAAAATCAAAGTAATTTATTTAATGAAGCTACAATTGAAAACTTAAAGTGTCTGGCAAATGGTTATCCTTCAACCTTCTTGTAGTCTCCAGGTATGAACTAAATTGAGTGCAACGAATATATTAGCGTACAAATTAATTTTTAAACATGGACAAATAATTCTGTCACCCATATATGGGTGACATGGCAGTGAAAGTGTTAAACAAGTTACAAGAACAAAATTGAAATTGTTTTAGGAAAATTTTTGTTAATTTTTGTACAATGTTTTACTACTCTTTTGTAAACCTTTTGTACTCGTTGCTGTTTTAATAATATTTTTCCATTCTTTTATGTTACCGGATTGTTTCCTCCGTGTCTAAGTTGATAACGCGTGAATATGTTAATTGACAATGTTCTTGAATATTTGGAGATGGGGCCTTACACAATCGTTCATATACGTCCATTGCTATGACACACATTTCTCTGAACAATTTCAAATACGAGATAAAATATCCTGAAAGTTTAAAAAAGAACTGGTTGACAGATTTGTAAACAAAAAATGCTAATTATGTGATTTTTGTGTATTTGAAAAGAATTTCATATTCGATACAATATTATTTTCTTTTTAAAGAATTTTCATAAAAATTGCAAACAGTTTTAATGCCTCTTAGAAACACACCTCTTGCTAAAAATTGGATTTACATGGCTCAATAAAAGATTCCCTGTTTGAATAATGTATAAAAACCAGGAATACATAAGTATAATAAACTGTCATATTTTCACGCTCGAGAATTGCGTTTATATGAATCATTAAAGTCTTTGAAACGTTAAAACAGACACAATATCGAGAATAGAATATGCTACGCTGTGAAATTTATAATTCAATCGATCGTTTAAGAGAAAGAAGCTGCAACCACTATTTCTGTGTAAAGCATAATTCTATTCGCAGAAAATCTGGAATTATTAATAATATTCCAGATTTGATATAGCCATTTTGACATTCCACTAATTGGCGTAGCCATATTGAAACACTTTAAGTGACACTGAAATGAAAACTTTCGAGAATACAGAGACATTTTCGTGAATATTTATTCATAAATATAATTCATATTCTATAAATATAATATAATCGTCCATTGTCTCGATAAATTACTTTTTCCTTCTCAAGACAATAAAAGTCACTTTTAATGCTCGATCGTTCTAAAGTTGTACCGAAGCTGTCACTATCAATAAAATAACCTGTCTACCAATTTTTCATTTCACAATGAAAAAAGACCAGCTTAAATTCGCATTATCTTGAAAATTCTGCAACGTTCGAATAAATTATCGAACAAAAGCTGCCGGACGCTTAGCGCTCGGCAGATTTAGCGTTAAACGCATCATAATCGATGGACTTTTTAACGAATGTCGTATAATTTTTCATAATTTGTTTGTGCGTAACAGGTCACGAGGATTTTAAGACCACCGACTCGCGGGACGCTGATTGGTTGATCGTTAGATGCTTTGAGGGATTTGACGGCGGTTTGCCCTTAACTAATTACGAACTCGAAGTCTATAGTGAGGAGAACGTTTATCATGTCAATACTATTTACTTGAATCACACAGAGAAATCCAGTTCATTAGGTCCGGTTTTCGAAGTACCTGGTCTAGAACCTGGTCGCAACTACCGGCTTCATCTGTACGCTGTCAACGCTAAGGGACGCAGCGATCCTGTAGTCCTCGAACCAGTCACGCTCAAAGGAGTCGCCATGTACACCACTAACGGTGAGTGTTCGTTTGAATCATGCTGTTTCCGTTAAAAAAACCCATCAGCAAGTTACAAACCCTTTTCGAACACGAATTCTCCTCTCCATACGCGTAATCAAAATGAGATTTCATTTGCGTCGATTCTTCGAATATTTTACATCTCCAACCGGAAGCCAGTTCACAGATATCCCAACCGCTGTAATATTTGTTAGACAAGCATCCTAACTTTCTGCTAAATCAGGAATTTCATTTGAAAGTGCATCGTTGACAAAACGCATTCGATTAATGAGCGTCAAGCTTTCTAGTTACTCTTTCGCTTGGGAAAGTTTTATGTTAACGACGAAAGCAAATTTAATAACGGAACTCGTAATATATAAAGAAATTGCTAGTACCAAGTGGGGAGACAAATTTGTTTTTTAATGGTCCAGTTAGAAAAAATTTGAAAAAAGTTTTGGGTAATGTTTATAATGTTTAACGATCGCCTTGTACCAGTAGAAAGTGCATTATAACGTATCTGGAAAAAGGAGAAGACAATTTATAATTCTTTGGTAAATATTATTAACTGTTTCTCTGTAATATCTGTAATCGGTCCTTTTCAAATTCGTATTATATAGAGTGTTTAAAAAATGCTCGACTCTCTTGAAAAGTAGTATCTTCATTGGAAAGCATTGAATGAATTTCTTCGGACATTCTATTAACCCTTAGCACTCCAATGGCGCCTCTGAGGTGACTCTAAATATTGCCATACCGTTAGCCAAAATAATTTTGACCTCACTGTGGTTGCGTTTAAAAAATCGGTAGAAATTAAAATATTGCGCGTACGAGTAATAGCAATAAATTTTATATGCACGAAAGGAAATGAACCATGTAAAATGGAACTGTTCTATGTAGAAATAAACGTCTTTATTTTGGAATTAAAATTGCTCGGAGTGCAAAGGGTTAAAAATGAGACAAAGTCTAAATAGATGCAGTCTTGTCATTATTATCAGACAATATACATCGGTTGCGTTTATTAGTCGGTAGTTCTGGCGTTAAAGCTGTACCATTAGAAAATAACAAAAATAAACAATGATCCTTACAAAGTGGCGAAACCCGACAGAGAATAAATTCGAAACTAAATGAAGTTACCAGGGTAAAATTGTTGCTGGCAGTTGGCAAATAATTACCGAAAGAATTCATTTGGTGGGTAACCGACGTGCCGGCAGAAAAATCAGTTCGTTTTCAACCCGCATTCGCCGACCGCAAAAACGCGTGAGCCGGAGTGTCCGATAATTTATGGGCGTAGGGTCGTGTGTTTAATTACACGGCGTTGTGCGATCGTTTGAACGACGTGTAGCATCGTCGCGGGAAAAAGTAGTTTTTGCCCGCGTGGTGTCAAGAGACGCGATTATGCGCATCCAGACTAACTTCGGGGTCTCTTTCAGCGCAGCAGCCCTTCTTTTATACGATACGTTTCTTCGTATCCTTCTTCCGCGGACCCTGAATTAAAATCCCATAAAGAGCCCGAGTCCCTTTCCTCGCTGCTGTCTCATTCGAAGCGCATTTATCGCCTTTAATTTCCATCCTCATGGTTTATTCATGCCAATCCATTGGACGATCCCGCTGTGTGTGGAAACGCTTGCGTACGAATGCCTTAGGCAGCCCACCTGTCTCTCTCTCACTCTCTCTATCGTTCATTCTGTCTCTCTCTCTCTCTCTCTCTCTCTCTCTCTCTCTCTCTCTCTCTTTGAAACTGTGTATGTGTCCGAGCACGTCCCGTGACGCGAGCTCATCTTGGATCTCAGTTGCACGCGTTTATCCGGTAGCTGCTACCGTTCGCTGTGCGCCACCGACTACACCCACAGTTCCATTCAAACTTCTCAAAATCCTTTAAAAATCGTTTTAACCGGATTGCCCGGCCCCTGTCATTTTCCACTGCTTACGATCGTAACGTGTGAGCGCACGGCTCGGATAACATCCGCGTTTCGAAACTGTTACCCTCTCGAAAATACGCTGCTCCGAAGAAATACCCTTTGGACGCTATTCGCGGGAATTTCGAAGGTATATATTTTGAGAATTGCAATTGTTTGAATTAAACTGTTAGGTACCAACATTAGATAACATCCGCGTTTCGTAGCTGTTTCCCTCTCGAAAATACGCTGCTCCGAAGAAATACCCTTTAGACATTATTCGCGGGAACTTTGAAAATCTATATTTTCAGAATTGCAATTGTTCGAATTAATCTCTTAGGTATCATGCGCTATTATGGTGGCTCTCGCCGATATCATCTTATATTCTGACTATATTTATAGTACCACAGTAGTGGCTGGAGTACACTCAATTGTATTATTAATTATTAAAGTGAATTATTAAAGTCAAAGTATATGCATCATATCTTTGTGAAAAATTACAATTTAGTTATCAAAGATTTCATTCCGAAACCAAAGCATTTCTTCTGACAATGAATTTTTGGCAATTATGTAGATGAGGGGCTCTCTTTAAAATCTTTTCAGGTATTCACACAATATTGTCAGGACGATTACAGTAAACTTCACCCTTTCCCAATGATCGAATTTGTCCTTTATGGTCACAGAGGGATTCCATCCCGCTGCTCACAACCCTCTCCCAAGAAGTCTAATTAGAACCTAAGTCGAACCATATTTTCCATGAATCATGGAACACCGTCAACAAATTACTCTGAAATTTAATGTTATCTTACTTTAACCCTCTGCTTTGTCGCAATTCCGGGATAAAATATTAATTTTGCATGAAGATTCGCTATTGAGCCATAAGAATTGTCCACCATTCGAATGTCGAAGACAAATATTTTTAAATTCTCAAATTATTGGCAAATTTGCAGTCTGGTTGTAGAAATTGTCAATTATCCAAGGATCGAAGAGAAAATTCTTAAATTCTTAAATTATTAGCAAATTTACAGTCTGGTTGGAGGAATTGTCTATTATCCAAGGATCGAAGACAAATTTCTTAAATTCTCAAATTATTAGCAAATTTGCAGTCTGGTTGTAGGAATTGTCCGTTGTCCAAAGATCGAGGACAAAATTCTTA
>CM052083.1:7553175-7570919 GCA_028453745.1 Agapostemon virescens | reverse complement strand
CTAATAAATTATTGTGAAGGGGCATTCCTTATGTATAAAGCTTGATTCAGTATGTATAATATTTCAATGTTGAAAACTAGTTTGTATAAGTCTTTTCTTAATGTCAATCGTTCATAGCAGAAGGGTGAAGAAATTGTGAAGCTGAGGGTGAAGATGTTATTGAATACTTGAATATCTCAGAATTGTTGTAGCCTGACAAATACACTGAAATGCCAGTTCATGTGTCTGTGAATTGCATAAAACGTACATTAATTAAACATACTATATTGATATTTTACGTAGGTATATTATATTAATTTTACGAGCATGTACTAGCAGTATCCATCTTATAAAATTTCAATTTACCTGCATTTTAAATGTTTGATTAATATTAAGACCTGTTTTAATAAATGTATCGTACAGTAATTTTTAAGCTTTGTGCATGTATAATACGATTAGTTTGCAGACACGTGATTTAGCATTTTTAATGTCGCGTCTAGCTCTAATACTGTCCGAGATATTCGTGTAAACAGGTTTTCCACCCCAACCCTTCGGGGTTATTTTCAGCGCTTCGCCATGGACGATTGCCGATAAAAAAATGCGTATCAAATATTTTTCAGCGTTCTATCACCGTGCGAAATTTAATCAGAATCGGTGATTGTCACTTCTGGATGGTCCCTTGTTAATTAAATTCGTTCCAACGATATTCCAAGCACTGAATGTATTTTACTGATGAAAATGCAAGGAATATACTTGTATTCGTATATGCTCGTACGAACGTACAAAAAATATGCATGAGAGAGTATGTTGAAAGTTATCAAATCGTCTGATATGAATAACAATTCGTAATTGTTTATATAAAAATTATCAACTAACGAAGAAGAAATTTGAAATATTATTTTTTAAGATTGCGGTTATATTTGCTAAAATATTGACTGTCCATTGCAATTAATAATTTAATACAAACACTTCAATCTGAACAATATTCATTTTATATTCTACAGTGAATCATAAATGTATTGTCACAATTATTTTTAGCAACAAAATTTTGGTCGTTTCTTATTATGTTTGTTAGGTTAAAAATAATATAATGACAATTACCGCACACTAAAATCTGGTAGATTTTAAATTACACTCTTAATTATAAATTATCTCACTTAATTGTATTAGGAGATTGGTCGTTTCTTTCGTTATTTAAACTGTTCTAAAAAATGTGATAAAAGTTGAAACCGAACTTGATACAGAAAAGAGGAAGGTTTTTACCGCGGGGAAAAATGATAAATGCACAAGGGAATTTTTGTGTTAAATAATAGGAAAGCTGCTGCGTTAGAGTGGTAAATCTTGGCAGAACTGCTGCATTTCTAACGGCGAGCAGTTCTTACTTTTGCACGCATCGCGTCAGTTCCTCTGTCGGCGTTTCCTCGCGTTCGCTACCCCATCGCTTTATCCGGGGACGATACAAATTCTGGGGAACACAGTCGAGTGGTTCGTGTCAATGAAGAGATAAATCTCCTTCGAGCGTAATGTAACCGCGCGCAGCGAGAGGAATTTACGGCAGTGACGGTTCGGGAACGTTGCCGTTTGAAATTTTGATGAGAGCCGGTAGAATCCTGTTACCCCCGGATGGCTATGCTGGTAGAAACTTTTCTGAGCACCGAGCGAGATTGAAAAGCGAATGTGAGGCGCGAGATGCGAAAAAACGCCCGCAGAAAGAGAAACACGGGAGACGCTTCGCCTTATATTATCGTGTCAGATTCCTGGCGAAAATATCAAACAAATTTTGCGAACAAGAATATCGTTTCGTTTTTCTAACCGGTAATGTTCGATAAGTATTAACCCTTTCAGTAACGGACAGCAATACGTAATCGTTGGATCCACTTCAGCAAAAAAAATTATTGCATTTCAATTTGTAGATTTTTAATTTTGTTAGAATCTTGGCTTATTCGAGTGCATTGTTAAAATGCGAATTTTTGTGCAAAATAGAAATGGTGTGCAACGAAACATAAGCGTTGGATACACTTCAGAAAAAAGATTAGCACATTTCAATTTGCAGATTTTTAATTTTATTAAGATCATGGTTTATTCGAATGCATTGATAGACTGCGAATTTTTGTGCAAAATAGAAATTCTGTGTAACCATGCACAATTGTTGGATCCACTTCAGCAAAAAAAATGTATAACATTTCAATTTATAGATTTTTAATTTTGTTAGAATCTTGGTTTATTTAAATGCATTATTAGACTGCAGATTTTTATGCTAAATAGAAATTCTGTCATTCACATTTATAGAGATTCACTCATTCTTCTCATAAATATATCAAATTACTAAAGTAGACACATTATATTATTTTAGAATTATTAGAATTATTATATTTATTTATTTATCTTTGCTGTGAACAAATGGTTTATTTGGAAAATACAGTATTGTTAAAATAATTGAACCTATGAATTTTTTGGTATTTTGTATTTCAAAAAATAAACGACTATTATTAAACTATTGTATGAGAACATTGGTACAGTGTCTTCTTCTTGTATTGTTCAGTTGTGAACAAAAGTGTTAGCATGAGTAGCCTTCGAATTACTTAGAATAATATTTCAATTATTATAAATAAATTATTCAATCTTGCATGAAGCAGAACATACTCTAGTTAGCATTAAATTTTCCCTCTAATTTGGTTCATTTTGGTATAAGTACATTTTGCATAATATTTGCGGTTTTAAATAAGAGGTAACGTCTAATTTTGTGCATTACAGTCTGAAAATCCAGTTTTCTCTTAGTTTGTGGAAAATTATTAACGACGTATGTATGTAACGAATACAGTACTGAAGACTTTAGTTGCTAAATATTTTTACATGATTTGGCGATGTTGCAAATTACTCCAGACCGCGTGATAGTCAATAATAATCGCAATATAAATTATCATTTTATTTGCATGTCAAACACAATTTTTTCCAAACACTAATGATGTTATAAATGTTTAATCTACAAATTTTTTAACTTAAATTGAATGCCATCGGAAGAAATAAAATCGGTTCAACAAAATTGGTCAGCTATTCACTATTTATCTAATTTTATTCCTCCTCGTTAATTCTTTAAGTAATTATAATAATTAAGTTAATTATATATTGCACAAGTTCATAATTCTTACACTTGTCGAAAATCAAATAGATAACATAATTGAAATTACTAATTGAGACAGTAATCGAGTACAGCGCCATATTTTTATATACTTTATACATTTTTATACACTTATAAGAAGAAATAAGTTAAAGTTACAGAGAGAAAGCTTCACCGAAAATAAAACTTCAGTTCCGATCAATAACAAGCTTTCGCAAGCAGATTTGATAGAACTCGAAATTTTCATTTTTCTTTCGGCGAAGCCAAATCTACTCTATGGACTGAATTCAATAAAAATTGAATAGTGCAAGATGGCGTGTATACTGTAGGTGAAACAGAACGTGTCATCCACCATACTACCATTGTCATATCGAAACACACAGCCTTTTGTTAACCATTTACATTCGCACCGTTCTGAATTTGATTTTGTTGGTACAGGTCTTTCAATACACAATATTCCGCATTTCAGCAATCTACATTTCGTCGCTTGTTCTCTTGCAGTTCAGCAACTGATTTTTTTTTTCATTAATTAGTAAGGGACAAACGAAAATCAATACCATTATCTGTTCGTCACTGAAGCTCTCAGGAATGCGAACATCAAAGCCATTTACACGTACGATCTTATGTAGGCAGTTTGCAATATTGCCTTTCGATACGTTGAATATCTCTGTATCTCCTGTGCCATTGATTTATGGTACACGTATAGTTTTATCGGACATCAGCTGGATTCTAGCTCGTCTTCGACAACAGAATTTTCCGCTTGGAACTTCGTAAATCAAAATTCGCTCGACTAATTGATCGCAATATTTATCTTCACCACTATATTTTCATACTCACACAGCAATATAAAACACTCTGTGGAAAGTGTACATTGTCTTCTTCTATGTCGAGATTGTGTTAAAATCTTTATCTTGTCTTGCACATAACGTTTTAAATATTGCCTCGTCAAGTTTATAAACCTAAGAGTTAAATGCTTTTGCATAGTTCTTTCCTCGTACACGTTTATTATCTGCTGTCTGTCTTGCAAAATGATTTCTTTAAACTGTGTTAAAAAGCTCCGTAATTATTTAAAATTGAAATTTATACTTAAATGTAAAACCTGCACTACGTTTAAATTGTCCAGAATTCAATTTTACCTTTTTATTTTTAAATAGAAAATATTCAAACAGCAATTTTACCATGGCACTTGCAAATAAGACATTCGAACAGCAATTTTATTTTGACACTTGCAAATAAGAGACATTCGAACAGCAATTTTAGCATAGCACTTGCAAATAGAGACATTCGAGCAACAATTTTATCATGACATTTTTAAATAAGAGACATTCGAACAGCAATTTTACTGTGGCACTTGCAAATAAGAGACATTCGCGTGTCGCCATATTCTACATTTCAAGGACATCGATGTTTTTTTAAATATATTCTATATAATTTTCGATGGAAACGACTGGTCTGTGTTTGTACAACAAGCTTCCATTCGAAGTTCGTCCGAGCACATGTAATAACAAAGACGAACTCTGTTTATAGAACTGTTCTCTCGGCAGCGTGTAGCGACGAACGCATCCCTCTGAAACTGGATCGTAAAAATCCGCTGGCTGCGTCTGGAATAGTGTACCAATATTTGCAGTTTGGAAGCAACGCGGCGGATGCAAAATTTCCTCGAGGCTTTTGTCGAAGTTACTTCCACTTCATGGTCATGGACGCGGACTGCAGTTAATAGAACCTTTCCTCTTGGTTGGATGACTTGAATTCACTAGTTAAACGCATACTGCGGCGACTCTTCAAACGGACTAAAACATTTCGACTGTCTTTGTTTGACATTAGCGTATCGAGTGGGGAAATTAGTTCTTTCCACGTCAAATCACGCACCCATCTACGGTAACGGTGTATATTGGAAGTTTGTTAACACTAGAACTACTGAATAATTAATCCAACGATACACAATGCTTTTTAACCCTTAGCACACGAGTGGTGACTCTGAGGCACCACGGAAGGTTGCCACATAATTATTTCAAACAATTTCTATATCACTATGCTTGTATCTAAGAAATTTATAAAAATTAAATTATTGTACGGGCGGGTAATATTACAAAACTCCACATGCACAAAATGAAAATGGCCTAGGGCTGAAGAAACGCTTTGGTTTTTGAGTTAATTATGTTTTGAGTGCAATGGGTTAATAATAATGAGACTGCATCTCATCATCACATTAGCTAATTTTAATGCTCGTTAAAAAGCATCAAGTTGATCGACGTATTAGTTTGACAGCACGATTAAAAGCAGACGCAAATTTGTCTGTGCTTCGCAGATCGATGGAAATATTTTTTATTTTTGAAGATCCGCAGTCCGGTGGTCGGTAGAGTGTTTTTGAAAATGGAGGATATCGACGTATCGGGTTCGCAGCCGCGAAATTTTTGCTTTTCCAGGTCGTTTGTCTGGTGTAATAATTCCGGCGAAAAATTTGCACCGGTGACGTCGGGACCCGACCGTTCCGGAGCAACTAATTGCGTCCGGTGAATCGACGCTTTTTGCGGGCTGCCTTGACGAAGGGTAACTGGGCTATTCTTCGGGCCCTCGAAGCGCAGGGCTCCCGCAACGTGACTACGAAATTACGCCATTTTTTTTTTCCAACGAATGCCCCGACGACGAAGTTCCGCGGGTCAAAAGAGGCTAATGCCTGAAGAATGCGAACGTTAGTAGCGTTTTCTGCGGCCGCTTTCCACGACGCTGGAAAACGGGGTCGAGCTTTTAACCGCGAAACAGCCACCCGAGGACGATAAACAGATGCTCTGGCAATGGGCTGCTTGTTCCGATGAGTTTGGTAAACAGAGCAGCCCCGGAGACTGAAGACGGCCACGTGTGTATATCGAGGAAATTCCACTGATGTGTCATCGGTACTATTTAATTGGCAAACGAAGCAAATCCCCTTTGTTAGTTCAGAAGACACGGTCCGGGAAATTACGTCAGGCCCTTTGGTTTGCAGATAATTTTACTTTAACGAGTTCCATGCTAAGCGCATCAATAGGAAATTAACCGCTTCATCTTTGATGAGGCTGCACCGAACATCGTGTTTGGCGTGTACCCGTCTCAACCATTGCCTCTGCGAAAGTACCTGAAAATCCTTGACGATAATCGAGCGTATCGACGCGTGCACCGTGTCGCTTAAAATGTTGGTTTTTCACTGATGAATATCAATCTTGAAAATATTACGGGTGGTACGTCCCTTCAATATTTGGCAATATTTGACAATCTTTGAAGGCGTTCCCCGACCAAACTATTAGAGCTATCGACATGATTCCAACGGGAAAATCTTCCCCAAACCTTCCTCTTTAAGCAGAGCTCTCAATATCTAGGCTAGCATTTCAGTACGAAAGACAAAGGTCAAGAAAACGTATTCATCTGCACTGTCAAGAAACTATTATTAATGTTTTGCGTCTTTCTTTGCAGATTATAACCCATGTAAAAATTCAGTCATATCGCGTATTGTTTCAAATCTTACAGTCCCTGTCAAGTGCAACTACTCTGACAATATTGTGTGTCTTTTTACAGCTTCTAATTCGTGCCAACAAATGCCATGTCAAGAAAGTATTGTTACCACACTATTCATTTTTAAAAATATTATTAAATTTATTAATGCTATTTGAAAATTTATTAAGACCTACTAACTCCTTGTTATAGCATTTTCTTTGAACCTGAAGCTATTACAACGTTTTCATCGCTAAAAATATTCGAGGAAAGGCAATTTATATTTTTTATACTGTTGCATTTTCTTCAATGCTTAAATGTTGTTTACAAAAGAATAAAATTGGATATCGTCTTAAAAGAAATTTATGGTATTTATATTTGTCAGATTTTGTTTAAATTCGTCAATTTCGTAAATTCTGTAATTTTTTTTTGTAAGAGAATAAGTTTAAAAATTATTGTGATACTATGTAGATTTATTTAAACCTCGACATAAGCATTCACTTATTGATGTTGACAAGCGACTATTCTGAATTTAGTCATACGTGAGAAAACAGTGTGACGTCTGGATATGCACGAAGGAACCTAAAATTTTATTGAGTTTCCAAAATTATAATTTCACGCGACATGTTCTAGAGCCGAATGAGAGTAGATTTTTAAAGGAAAGTATGCGACAGAAGTACCCTAAACGGAGAAGGAGCAGACAGTCACGAGTTAAATGTGACACAAGTACGCATTCGTATTATTTGCATTAACTAACCTCTCTAGTCTACATAATTTTTAAGAATAATGTTTGACGTGGGCATGTAATATTATGTGCACGTTATTAGTAATAATGTAGTACATTTTTTAGAAGATTGCAAGATTAAATTTGGTTGTCTGCTAAGATTTTTTACTATCTTACGATTGGTTGTATCTTAAATTTTGAATGACGATAAAGTGTATATTTATACACGTTGTTGTACGTTTGACTGGCTAGTAATTAACAAACGAAGTATAGTAGCTTGTGACTAACACATTTGTATATTGTCCAAACTAATTGTTTCTCAGATTGTGAATTGCCTTGATGCGTCTAGTATGATTCAATATTATACTACTTTTAGCTTTTAAAGTTTGATAGAGAAAAATGTAACAAGTAAACGAATGCAGCTGGTATATTTAACAAAGTATGCATGCTTACCTCAGATGCATCCTTACAATGCATCCTTAACTAAAAAATGTCATGAAAACGTTGCATGGAATCGTTTAAAGAAAACGACGCTTCTGTGGATTCACAAATTCTTTTTTTTTTTTTTAAGTTCAGTGTCCTTCTCGTTTCCTTAATTTATTCCATTTTCTCGAGCTGTTTGATGAATGTCTGTAAATGGGAGAGTCTTAAAAAAAAACACGTTCGAGACACGTTTTGAGGGTGGACGATCATCAAATTCTAGCTCTTAAAAGTGAGTCGCAGTTCCAGTGGATGAGAAATGTGCAACGAGGTTGTTCCAAGGGCAGACAAAGAATCGCAAGGCGCTAAAAATCACGGTAGAAGGAAGTAGAAGGGCGTAGACACCGGGAGAAGGGTGGCAGGGCAAAGTGGTTCCGTACTTTACCAAATGAAATACACCCACGCCTTCAAGAAGGCAGCCACACCTATGTGCACCATGCGACACTTTTCCACCTAGACCTCGGGGCTCAAATCATCAGCACACTCGAAATTAAGAATTATGTCGGAAGTCTTTTAACCCCGGGAAAATGTAGAATCATCCTGTATCTCTCATCATTTTATACTTCGAATTAACGGTAAAACCAAAAGGGACTATAATACATTGCCTAAAAACTTTAAAGGGACTATAATACATCGAAAATTCGTGTCGATTTTCATAGAAGATTGAAACGCAATGCATTTAAGTTTTGGTATATATTTATTAAAAATAAAAATAAATGGGCACGAACTTTTTAATATTTATTCAGAGCTTGAGCATGGAAATTTATTTAATTATCACCTATGAATGCATCCTTGCAGTTTCGATAATTGCAAAACAAAAATTTGTAGACCATTTGCAAAATGTAATGAGGTAGACTACAAGATTCATGACTTATCATTATTACACAAGTTTTACACAATTTTTATACATTTTTCTTGACTCTTATCACTATGAAAATTATTAGAAAATTCGTGAAATTGCTGCAGAAACATTATATAGTTATGTTTACTTCTTTATTATTGGAATCATTGGGTTGATACATGAAGTAAACTCAATATATAATTAAATTGAAGATTTTATTTATCAATGACAAGCCTAACAGGTGAAACATAACACCGTGAAGACACTGCAAGACTTTTAGAATATTTTTACAGCATTCACGAGTTATTAAAATTATTGGAAGAAGAAATTCATTTTCTTGCATTCGATTTACATGCTTTTATTTCGCATAATTTTATTTCCTGTTTCTCAATGTGTCAATTACTATACAACTCTGTTTGCTCTAACCGATATCATCATTATGTAATGTTGTAATTATTCCTATAAATGTTACTTAATTTTATTTAATCTCATCAATAGGTACAGTATTATACAATGTTTTAATTATTGGTTAACTATTATAAAGTTTCGGTGACTATTACTGACAGATAGATCCTTGTAGACTCTTTAAACGATTACACAAGTATTATACAATATTATTTATCCTTAATAGTGTGTAAAAATTGGAAGAACGTCGAATGAAATGCAAGTTTTCACTTTTTATAACCGCTCATCATGCGGTACTCTTTTTATTGCATAAAAATGCTTCGGGTTATTCGCGAAAGAGTGAGCTGACTATCCCCAATACGAACTCGTGACTCCGTAAGAACACTTCTCACTTTTAGAGTATGCTCTTGCGAGTACATATATACACAACCCCGAAAGTTGGGTACACACATCATCTACATTTTGCGGACACGAACGTGTTAGAGCTAGAATCGTTTAACTGCTCTTGCGGATGCTTTTGTGCAGTCTGTTGAGTCTATTTAAAGGAGTTAATTATCTGGTCAACTTATCATTGGCACGCGATCAAAAATTGCTCGACCAACGAAGAACATCACCAAAAATATTTGTTCGCGGTTAATACTCGTGCAAACGATGGCATCTTATCCCTTTGCACTCCAATGGCGCCTCTGAGGCCGCACTAAAACTTACTATATTGTTATTACAACTTTTACGCCACTGTATATGCAAGTATATGAAGAAATCGGTAAACATTGAAATACGAAGTTATAGCAATAAACTTTTTAATAATAGTCACTTTTAGGTGTCCTAATATTTTTTATTTTAGATTATTGAGATTACAAGAATGCAATGACTAATAATAGGTCACCAGATTCATTTCTTTGGGTATAAATTATTTTAAACATTTTTTAAAAATTGAATAGGCATATTCTTGTTATTTTTATAAAGGAGTGTAAAACAGTCGCTTTTAGTGTTGCATAATAGCAATAAATTGTTTCACAATAGTCATTTTAACGCGTCCTAATATTTTTTATTTGGGATTATTGAGATTGCAAGGATACAACGATTAGGAATGTCTCACCAGATTCACTTCTTTGGATATAAATTATTTTTAAAAAGGTTAAACAATTGAATAAGCACATTCTTGCTATTTTTATAAAGTAATGCAGAATAGTCGCTTTTAGTGTTGCATAAACTCAATGTTAACATATTGTGAATCTTTACAGGTATGATATTTTTTATAGCACTTTTGGCTTCTTGAATTCTGAACCTAGTGTTTGTAGCAGTTTCAAAAGATTTACAAATTTGTCGAAACAAAATGAAACCTCTAGTAGAGTCCCTTTTGTACAAATTAATGGTTAGAAGTGTACATTTGCAAAACGATGTAATAATTTATTTGTTGTTAACTTCGGGGATAAAAATTTCCAAGCTTCAATGTGTACATTTAATCGTTCTTCAAGTATCGACCACAGTGTTGAAATAAAATTACCACATTTCTTGTGATTATTCACGATGATTACTGGTATGATTAGTATTTCTATTGTACACGGATTTGGTATTCAACGCGCGAGTATTATGACAAAGTGTTTTTCCGGTAATGCAATCAATAACAATTGATGATAGGACAATGTTGAATGTGTAATATTGGGCGAACCAATTCGAGCTCCGCAGAAACGTTTTATATGCACCGAGGTCCGTCAGCAATTAATAACAGAATACTAAGCTGTTAATTGGCACAGCCCGGCACGGCGACACTGGTATCTAGAGTAGCTGCTTGCACAAAGGCAGTATTACTTGAATGAAGCCTGTAAATGAAATTAGCAAGTCTCAAAGTCGTTTCAATTGCATTATTTAAACATGCAGAGATTATACAATCTGCGTACACCTGCCGAGTGTCACACTCCAAGGGTGTCCTATTGTTTTATAAATATTAAATCGCCTTCGAAAAAGACATTCCCGCCAACGTGGTTCGACTACGTAACGCCAAACGTTGCCATACTTACGTAGGCCAATCCGTAGAAATATTCATATTAGGATATTCAGATTAGAATTTGATAAAATATACGGCGAAGTGGCACTCGTTGAATTATGTATTTTCCATTTTGTTCGAAAAGCAGGGAAGCATTCTTGCGAAAATATCTGCGCGAAGGTTATGATGGATCGCTGCTGGATCCAGGTTAAGTCACCTTCGCTAACTTCACCGTCGAATTACATTAAAATCTATGTTTATTAACAGCATTTTAATAAATGCGATCATAATTGCTCGAGGTTTCCTCGTGTGCGGAAGCAATGGCGACGATACAATATTTTCAGGCTGCCCTCTGGCGGGTAGGCAAAGTATGAAAGTTTAAAGCAGCGACCGTCAGTATCGAATTAAAACCTAATTGTTCGCATCACCCCGAATTCGTAGATCGTTCGTACGTGATATCGAAGAAGGCGACGGCCATTCTGTCGACAGTGGTGGCAGACATCCTCGAGGAGTCATTGGAGGATGCAAGAAACTTGGCGGTGAGCGCTGGCAAAAGTAGCGTGACCCCAGAAGAAATGGAAAGGTCGCTGAGGAATCTCTGTCTGCGTTTGAGCACCGTGCCAGCCTACAACAATCGCATCAGCACCTGGAACACCACCGACGATGAACATGATGATCATCGTCATGGCGGTGGAACGTCCTCGTCTAAGGTTGGTAGGTCGGGGAATGACAGTCAATGACGACCGGACACAACCCTCGTCGATAAACAAAAATAGGTTGTTTCAGAAGGTGCGCGTCGACGCTGCAACAACTCAACGCGCTGTCACGGAGACTGCAAACATAAAATAGTAACGATCTATCGTAATCTACGGTTCATGGGGTAAACGACCTGCTGCGAATCGTCTGTCTTTGTGGTGAATAAATACGTTTTGACAGTGACCGCTGAGTTGCAGTATTCTCTCTCGTTTCGCACATGTTTCAGCCATTTATTAAGATTTTTATCAATCTTTTGCCATTTCGGTGTTTTTATTTATTTTTGTTTTTCTCGTTCTTCACAGTCGGAATGAAATAACCTTTTGCGTTCGAGACCGCTTCGATGCCAGAAACAAAGCATTTTTTTACCCAGAATATTTCCATTGTACATGATTTACTTTCTCTCGTGATTAAGAGGTTTGTTGCTATTACTCATGCTGACAATACTTACATATCTAGTAATTTCTTTGATACGAGCATAGCGATATGAAAATTTTGCTAAGGGTTAAACCTTAACACTCCAAGCAATTTTAATTCTGAAATTGATACATTTTTCTGACCTAAAACAGTTTTATTGTACATCGTTCATTGCCTTTCGCGAATATAAAGTTTATTACTATTTCTTAATTGCAAATATAGCGATGTAAAAGCTATTTTAAATAATAGTAAGGGAATATTTTGTGTTGTTTTAGAGACGCCATTGGAGCGCTAAGGGTTGAGACATTTCCAGCTGTAATTTTGCTTTATTAACAGTTAAATTGTTGTGTTAGTTATACCTATTTGGATGACACAAATTCTTTTGTAAACTTAAACGGCAATTTTTATTGCAATCCGTTAGGTAAATTAAATTTTAATGCGATTCGTAAGTCGTCGGATGGTTACAAAACTAGTTGCTTTAATAAATTTCGTGTTCACGATTTTTATGCACACGATTATTTGTTAATCCTAAAAGTATCATGGACTACATATATTTTATCTAAAGTGTTCATTTAATAAGTAGACTTTAAATATCTTTTCTGTGGTGTTTGTTAAATAAATTCAGTCGAGATATTTTGTTTCGGGTACTCCTTGAGTAAAATGGTTCTAAGCATTGTAGTTAAGGTGTTCATTAAATAAATAGAGTAGAGATATTTTGTTTAAGGTATTTCTTGAGTAAAATGGCTCTAAACATTTTTCTTCAGGTGTTCCATAAATAAACTGAGTAGAGATATTTTATTTAAAGTATTTGTCTGGAGTAAAATGGCTCTAAACATTTTACTTAAGATGTTCATTCAATAAATTGACTCCAGCTAACCCACCTGTGATGTTCATTGCATAAATTGATTTTAGATATTTTAGCTTAGATATTCATTCGATAAAATTGGCCTAGATATTTGATTTGAAATGTTTGAAAAATTAAAATGACCGTGTACAAATACTTTACTAAGGCTGCCAATCGGAAAAATCACCATGCACAAATGAATGAAACAACGTTTAAAGAGAGCAGTTCATTGCAGTACAAAATATCACGCTCAAATCCATCGTTATTAATGACTAAACTAAGCAAACAACCAAATGCCAAGCAAATCGGCCGAACCCGTGAACGTCACGAGTTTGCCCAAATTTGGTCAGTCCTGTCCATACATGTCACAGGCGTGAACATTGAGAGGTTAAATCCGCTTCCACTCGATAAAAGCAAACTTCACCTGTTTGTACGCATCGTAATCTATTAGAGTTCATGGTTTTGAACATACATTAAACAATCGCGTGGATCGCTTATCCGGAAAATATTGAAAACGTGTATATCGAATAAACGAAATTAACGTTAAACCTACCATCGGCCGTCGACCGATACAGTTTCAGATATTTTATTTCACAATGATTGAAAGCACAAGGATTAAATCAATTTCTTTATTGAAATGCGCGCTACAATCAAGCACAAAATCCAAATTGAATTTTTTGCAACACAGTACGCTTAACACTTTTAGCATTACACATGCGAATAATTGTGGTTGCTGTTTTTCAAGCACCGAACCAACCACAGGCGATCTAACAATCATATTTTTTATATTATTCATATTACAATGATCAAAAAGTATAAAAAGATTTTTCGTGAGAATTAAATTCTTTTTTTATCGAAGCATAGGATGCGGCAAAAATTGCACAAAAATCTGAAACAAACGAATCGTATGCACTTTTATAATGGGCTACACAATTTCCGCGTATAATTTTCAATCGATTCGGTATTAAACAAATTTAATAATCGCGCCTACTAGCGTTTAAACGTTGCAATCAACGGGATAGCAATCGGCTGTCTAAAAATTTCGTAGTTCTCGAGCGGTATAAAAAAGTCCAATCAATCAGTGGACGTAAATATTATTCAGAAATTAATTGGATACATGGCAATCCATGCATTTCCCCTGATTGATCGTAGGTATTGTTGAAAAGCGAGCATGACGAAGCTGTTCGTTGCGATGTTTGTTACCCGGTTCTCCTATGAATTATTTGAGAATATCGCGGATACGGATCGCGGAACGGTAACGATCGCGAAACTGTCTCTGTCGAGCGAAAAAGTCGCGTGGAAAGGGCCAGACATCGATAATCAATCGGAAAATAATTTCGGATAGTGAAATGGATCGGCCGATAAATCTTTAAAACTCGCGATTAAGCAGATATGTCGCGCTACAGAAACAAATGTTCACAATTTTCGGAATTCCGTCTATACACTGGCGAAATATATTACGTTTCTGTACATATATATATGTATATGTGTGTACACGTATATATTGAAATGTCGAAGTAAAATTTCGATCGTTTTATCTGATTTCGCTGCCTTGTATCGCGGCCTCTCTATCTCTATAACGCGAACGCTGAAACGCAGGCGTCGCTTTTTTCGAAAAAAACATTCATTCCGGCGAAAATATTTACTGGCTCTCGTATTTTCTGTAGTGACTCTCCCCTGCCCTGTCTGCCCGAATTTTGTCGAATAATTCAATGTTTTCAAAAATTTCTTACAAAAGCGAACGAAGCTGATCGAAACGAAAGAAATAATGTACATCATCATTTTCGGATGTTAGCCTTTTCGGACAACGTAAAATAATTATTTGCAATTTTTTCAAGTATTCAAAATGAACATTATTACAGCGAGATCGGCAATTTCTATTTTGAGATGGTTCCCATAGCCTCACAAGTTTGTTCATGTAATTATTAATCATTACGCCGCAACTGAAATAGTCAATACCTTATTTTACTAGAAATCGTATACACACTTTTAGAAATAAAATATATTTCGTTTGATTCGATTTCATGAGCGCAATTTAACTTGCTAAAATTCTGAACAGAGCCTAATAAACACAGACGTTATTAATTTCCCTTAAATTTAACTAACATTTCAATTTAAAAACATAAATTGAACGTATGTAACATATAGCATACAATAGTTATAAATTGTCTTTCGTTTTAGCAAACTATAAAATACAGAAAAGTTTCAATGAAATAAATATAGTAAACCAAGAGGTGAAAGAAGAGAGTCTTGCTTTGAAATTAATATTGCTTCGAGTGCAAGAAGGTTAAGTGGCTCTTGTTTCCTCGGATCAGACACAGAGCACTTTTATTTTCCCATAAAGATTTGCGGTGCAGCTTTAGTCGTCGGCGCGACCATAAAGTCAACGCGTTGATTTCATGGACCGGTATAGTTGTCGACGGTTGCTTCCCCGCCAGCCTTGAGAGGTGTACATTTTGGAGATGGTGCGGGCGCGTCGCGATCGCGTCAATTGACGATTTAATATCGCCGGGAAACAAAGAGGAGCCTCGAGTATCGGAACGACTACCCTATCCCCGTCGCTTCTTGCGGTTCTCACGAGAATCTCCGTGCGAGTCGTTGCATTATGCACTAGGCATAAGGGCCACATTACGGGACATCCATTCCCGAGTCCGACACTTCTCGCGACGGCTGCGACGAATT
The DNA here is from genome assembly GCA_028453745.1 of Agapostemon virescens. Classification (NCBI taxonomy): domain Eukaryota; kingdom Metazoa; phylum Arthropoda; class Insecta; order Hymenoptera; family Halictidae; genus Agapostemon; species Agapostemon virescens. The sequence continues at coordinate 7,555,224 of CM052083.1, read as the reverse complement.
ATCCGGCTAAATTCTATCACCGGTATCCCCGCGGAGATTATTTTCCACGGAATATCGAGGATCGCTTTTACCGCTCTCACCCTCTCTCTCTCTCTTTCTCTTTTTGTCTCTCTTTCTCCCTTTTGCTCTGGGCTCTCTTCCCTTTCTCCGCCTCTTGTTCTTTCTGCCCCGTAGTTGCTCATTCTACGGTTGGTCGCGCCACGACGCCCTCGATCCTCCTGCAATGCTCTCTCGTAGACCAACAAGAAGTTTTTTAGAATCCCGCCGGGAAATTAAAAGTCCGACGACTCACAGAACCGATGACAACCTACCCATCCTCTCGCACCGTCGTGCCACCCACCCGCCCTTCGTTAATGTACAGCTAAGCAACTGGAATATTTCATTAACAATGGAACTTGCACGAGACCGAAGTAGGACGCCGAAAGAAACGGCCGCGCGCCGACTATTGGTTCCCGGCTCTTTGATAGCCGACAGCCAAATAGGCCCCGGATAATTAATTGGTGCCGATCAATTATTTATGACTACAGAACTTCGATGGAAGTATCGGTGGCTCCTCGGTGAGCAATTGGTAAGCTCGGCTCAACCGGTTTTCAGTTTTCTTTGGGACAGTGCCGAATTAACGAATCAACAAATTAAGCAGGCGCTTAGGGGAATGGCGGCGGACGCCATAGATATTTTCTGAATTTTCTGTGAGGACAGAAAATTATTGCGAAAGCGCAAGAGTAATGATTAGATAGTACAGCTTTATGTAATAGAAAATTTTCCTATCTGAATTGCAGCAAATTGGAGAAAAATAGAAAATTTTTTATTTGCATACGTTTAATTCTTTGAGGCACGGTGGTATTGTTTCATGGTATCTTTTCTAATGAGTGAATTTTCACGGGGGTATTTTTTGATCCACCTCGAAATTTTGCAATTCCGAAGTGCAAATTTTATCTTGTAAAATGGTGTGCCTCAAAAAATTAATAGGTGGAAAGTAATGTACCTATTTAAAAATTTTTCTAATGTTTTTAATGTTTTGAACTACATCTGCTCAGTTTTCTTATAAATGCATAAATTTCGTTGTTTGTTAATAACTGCTAATTAAAGAATAGTAGAAAAATAATAATCTAACTTCTGTTCAAATCACATTTTAGTGAAATTATTGAAATTGAATGACAATCTTCTATCAGATTTACGTAGGTGCACCCTCCACTGCATTGAAATGATTCTGATTAAATGGCCAGAGAAGCTTTTAAGTGCTTAGGGCCTCTAAAGGTTTTAATCCGACACTGGTTTCAGAACCTTTCCAGTTTGTTCAACCTTTGTTAGTTTCTTTGGGTCCTCCTGCGTGTTGAGAGGGTTTGTGAGATTATAGCAATTCTAAAGGCGTTAATAACCACGTGTCAATTATGTGAATGATAAAATGTCAATAGAATATTAAATATGAAACGTGTTACTATAATAAAGACATGCCAGACAAGTTACGTGTATTATCATCTCGAATAATAATTACTATTCAACGAAAAATATGAATTTAATAAATAACTTTAGCATAAACAAATCTTGAAAGACTGTCTTATTTAAATAAAAATATTTCGATCACAATTTCCAGTACTTTTTAAATGAAATGTTCTCAGCTCTATTTTGAATAAAGTCGTACCTGCTGAAATCAAGATTCATGATATTCAAAGTTGAAACTTTGTTCCGTTTATACACTCGTGATATTTATAAAAACGGTGAAAAATCGATAACACGAAAATTTGATATTCGATATAGAATAAAAATACGCCAAAAAAATATTTTCTTCAATTAATTCTTTTAATTCAAAGAAGTAATGTTTACTAAAAAAAACTTATTCAACAGCGATGCAATTATGGTTGCAAACCCACAAACCATCGTGTGGAACGTATAAAAGAAGATTGTTTCGGCAAACGATTCGTTAACAGATTTCTTGCGCGTTTCTTCGAATTGTTAATGCAAATTCACGGACGGAAAAAGGCGTGTTATTGATCCGTGGTTAATTCGAATTTTACTGCACACGATGTGAGACGTCGGTGGTCGCAAATA
>CM052083.1:7456328-7528175 GCA_028453745.1 Agapostemon virescens | reverse complement strand
TCCCTAGGGACCGGCGTGGCGCTTAACGTGTTAAAAATCGTTATGTTCCTCCGGCTCAAATTAACCTCAGCAAATCACGACCGAACTGAGATGAGGACGGGAAAAACGCAACAACAGTCAGACAGAAATCAGACGCTTTAGAAAAATTATAAAAATTGACTGATGGTATAGGGAAGTATAATATATTATTTCATTATTGTACTTTTATTATGCAAGTTTTATATGCAGTTTTAACTTTCGCTTTCACGTATCAATTTTTCTTAAATATTTAAGAAAGGCAATGTTTAATGCAACTACACATTTTACCGACACGTTTACAGGTGTAGTCTTCAACTTGTACTAAACCTACCACAGAGAGTCAAACGACCCTCTTCACAATTTTTATTCTGCAATTATTGAAGTTGTAAAATTGCCTCCATAGGAATCCAATCTATCTCAATTGAATCGATCTCTTTGTCCAATTATACATTCTAATAAAAATCGCAAATAATTCAAATAAATGAAATCTTGCCGTGTCTATAAGACAATACACACCAGACAGTTCCAATGCTGTTGCCAAGTATTCGCACAAGACTAATTCGACATCGTGGCGTTGCAATATTAACCCTTAGCGCTCCAATGACGCCTCTGAGGCGACACTAAACGTTCCCTTACTATTATTTAAAATAGTTTATGCATCGCTATGTTTGCGTTTATGAAGTCAGTAAAAATTGGAATGTTACACTTACGAGTGATAGTAATAAAATTTAAGTTCACGAAAAGAAATGAACCATGTACAATAGAACTGTTTTATGTAAAAAATATGTTTCGATTTTGGGATTAAAATTGCTTGGAGTGCCAAGGATTAATTGGCTAACCGTTCTAAAGACCGAAACCGATATCATAATTGTTTTGCATGCCCTACAGTGGGCGTCCTGTGATCGCAATGACTCCTCGGAAAAACAATGACTGCGGGCGAGCGCGCGGTTCCCGCGGGCTTCGAAATTCGCGGGACCCTGACTTGCCTGCTTTGAAACGAAGGCACGAGCGATTTCTCGTGGCACGTCACAGGATAATGCTTTTAGCTACGGCCGGTAAACTCTTTATTTCCGCGTGATATACGAGCGGATCCCACTGTTCTCTGTGCGGATTAAACGAGCTGGATCGGCCGGCGTCGTCAATGGACTTCGTTTCGAGGGTCCTTTCATTATCCCGGGAACACGGGCCGGGGTTAGAGGAGAGCTGTTCGCTGTGGCCAACCAAGAGAAGGAGGATAGGTGACAGCAGGGTGAAGAAAGAGTCACGGACGGGAGCTGGGTCTTGAAAGGGGAGGGAGGAAGGGATGACGAAGAGGCTGCGGAAAGAGGAGCCTGCTAGAAGTCGCAGAAGGAGCAGTATGGAAAGCCTGGTGGGATGGGGCGGGCATTAGAAGAAACAAAAGGGTTATTTTTGCCCCTGTGAAATGGGGGAAAGAGAGTGAGAAAGAGAGAGAGAGAGAGAAGTTTCACCCTTCTCTTCTATAACTACCAAGGACCACCTTTATGCTCGTGGTGCCCCGAAAGGATTAATGTCGAACGGCACGCTGCCAAAAATGGAGGCGGCTGACCCGCGCGATAGCTGCGACTTTAAAACCGATAAACCTGCGAATTCAGGTCAGTGTACTACCGTCCGGAATGGTCACGCGTGCGGGATACGAATCGTTGTTTACACATAAACGCTAATCCGGCTGTCTCGTATTGCCGACCATAACTTCCGGAGCGGCGATTTTTTTTATTCCTAGCCGCCGCGTGCCTCGCCACATAACTTCAGCCGCTCTCGCGGCGAAGAGACAGATGAAGGCTCGGATGAAAGGATCAGGAGATTGATTCGATCAAACGGCTACTATTTTGACGTTGTTAAGCCCCGGTCTGGCTTTTGTCGGCCGAACGCGTTCCTGCGATCGTTCTTACGGGGACGGGATTAAACGGATAACCAATTTGCTCTGCTGTTTTTTCTCTCCTCGGTTTTCTGTTTTCCTTTTGACGAACGCGTCTGGATTGGTCGAAATATGGTTTACGCGCGGTGAGATGGGTTCCTGATGGCTGTGACACCGTGTTTCTCGTGTCTTATGAATGGGATTTTATTTTTATATTTTTGGTTTATTTTAGAAATTATTGTTAGTGAAAATTTATTGCGCATTACAAAATGTAATGATACTAATGTAAAGTTTATATCGACTATTTAACAAAACACATTGTGAATTATGCAAGACGATATTGGCATTCTGAATGATTAATAATGTATCGTATTTCATTATTACACTCACATCTCCGATCAGTGAAACTCGTACACGATCTAGTGATTCGTTTAACATAAAACGATCTGTTTTACACCGATTACCGATAACTATGTGCTTACCACGACGCTTGGTTTAGCGATACATCAATGATCGGAAAATTCAGGGAAAATAGAATTTTGTTTTGCAAATTCGAAGTTTGAAAGCACCTGCGAAGCTACGAGAGAATAGAAATTAGTTTTGGTCACTTTGCGACCCCCCTCATAGGTTAACCTATCAGAAATTAAAGATCTATCTGTCCCAGCCAAACTACCAATGTTGCTGACTTGAAAAAATTCCTGAACTTGCTCCAAACATCCCTAAAGACACCTACAAAGTCGCAAGAGGCTACCATTTCAAGGGCCTGCAGAAAAAATCATTATATGAAGCCCATTTTGGCCAATTTTTCGCATGTAGCTACGCTCATCATGCAACGCGAGTCGTACAAACGATCAGTAGAAGTGAATTCTTTTTCCAATTGTAAAATATCTATTTTGTAATTCTTCGTTTATCTTGAAATTCAAAAGGCAACGTTGCTCGAGCAAAATTGAAAAATTCTACTGCGGATTTCGAGACTGTCGAGTTTCCGGCAAATTTTCGGCTAAAACAGAGGGAAACGTCGATGTTTACGCCGACGGTTATCCCGCATCCTATTTCTTCTGCGCGATGTATTATATCGAAGAGAAAAGAAGCAAGAGAATTTTTCATAAAGAAAATCGGGGAAGTTTAAAAATGTTCCGTTGCAAATTTTAATGAAACTCTGATGCTCGGTACGCGAAAGTATTGAATACTGATTGCTTTCGATTGTTCGAGAATTTCTCACTTGTTTCTCGTTGTAATAGCATTTTCCCCGGCGGAAAAGTCTTTTGCTACAGTCTATTCTACTTATTCTTGAAATATCAAGGAAGTTCGGTAGTGGAAAAGGAGTATCTCTTTTATTTGATTCTGGAATCATATGTGGACTACGTTCTTGAAAAATATAGGTAAAGCTGGGATCAAAGTGCTGCACGAACCACGCTTTCATAGGATCACGTTTCTCCATGGTCGACTCTACAGCAGTAAGAAAAGATGGGGTAGGGTCCAACCCATGAAATTTTGCTTTCAACCAAATTACCGTCATTTACATCCCAAACAATGTTTTAATCGACTACATTTGCCAGGCTTCGATTTCGACGTGAACATTAACCCTTTGCACTCCAAGCAATTTTAATTCGACCTAAGTGTTAACCCTCTTGCCATATTATGACGAGTCAGACTCGTGTCGAAGATTTTAAATAAAGTCTAACAAATATATAAATATTATGCCTTTGTTTTTAAACGAAATTAAATTTTGTTCATTTGTCATCAATGTTTAAGCATTGAAGTGGATGTAGCAGTAGAAAAGATATAAATTGTCTTTTCTCTTCTGCAAGATTTTCAGCGATGAAGATGTTATAATAACTCCAGTTACAAAGAAAATAGTAGGGCAAGGGGTTAACACGATTCTCATTATCAACGACAACGTAAATTGATCAATGGCATGTTCAATCATCAGAAGACTTACACTCCGGGAAAAAAAGATAGCACACTTTAAAATTAATGTAATTTTTATTTATTTAACATTACGACCAAGGTTTTATTTTTATACATTCTTGAAAAATATTTCTACAAATATATACCAATGAAATTGAATTGAATTTTGTCAGTTTATACATTTTATTTAAAAAAACAGAACTTTTAAGGAAATATAGTGGGACAAGATGATAGCACATTTAACATAAAATAAATTGTGGCTCCTCCTGTACATTTAATAACAATTATCATTGTCTTTAGCAAAGATTTATGGGTGATTTTAGTAGTTTTCTGCTTTAATTGTTCTCAATCAACTTGAATAAATTTTTTTAATTCGGCATTATTTCCAAATTGTTTGCCATTTCCATATGAAGCTCGGAAAAGATTTTCTCAACAATTTTCAATAATGCTTCGAGGCGCCGTTTTCGCAATTCGATTGCGAATGTCATTTTTGAGACAGAAATCTCTTCCGTAGACATTCTGCAAGGTACTTAGCCATTCGTGATCGCCGGAAAATGCTATTTTGAAAAAGGGCAGCCCTCAACGTCTAAACCGAGGACAACCTCCGAGATCTCTGGGTCCTACGCTATTCCAAACTTACTGTGCACTCGTAATGATAGCATTTTGACAAAATTCTCACGTTAACTGTGAACATTTAGCTTGACGATACCGCTGGCAGAACCTTAAAAATCTCAAAGGGAGCAGCACCAAAAATCGAAGGGTGAACCCACCTCCAAAACCCGGTGTCGCCACCTAGGGCGGTAGTACTTAAAGTTAACCTCGTATTCACGATGCGCCACTTAATTATTAAAGTAGATTATTAATGTTGAAGTATATGCATCATATGTTTAAGAAAAATTATAATTTAATTATCGAAAGCTTCATTTGAAAATTATTAAAGCTGAAATGTATGCATCACATTTTTAAGAAAAATTATAATTTAGTTATCAATAACTTCATTCCAATGTGCTCTGCTGTACAGAGAAATAGCCCCGCGCAGAATTCAGCCGTGTCTAAGAGGTTAAACTTCTTTTCATCCGTAAATATTAATCTTTGCCATTTCTTTGAGGAAATGGGGAAAACAGGTTTACATATTTTGTTTTAGAATCCTGTCGAAGTATATGTTGCGGAGACGATATTTCGTAAATTGTATACACAGACATGATTTGAGTTATCGGTGAAACAAAATACGTATCTTAATCAGCTTTTAACACAAAATATGGGAAAATATATGTAGTGCTATCTTTTTGTCCGGGAACGTACCTTACGACAAACAAAATTTCTTATAAGTAGACAGCTTTAGCAACCGAATGTCGGGTCGGCAAAGTGTTAACATCGTTGAGTAGAGAACGTCCAGCACCAGGTCTCGTTCTTCGTAAACCATCCCCAAAAGCACAGTCACGTACGCTTGGGGACCGTTCAACACTTACATCCCGGTTGTCAGCGATTTTCGCGACGACTGTTCAACATTTACATCTCGTGGGTGGCTGGCACAGCTCGGCGGATGTGTTGTGTTTTTCTTTTCGCCTCTCTCTCTCTCTCTCTCTCTCTTTGGCCGTTGAAAAAAAAAGTAGTCTGCGCGTAGAACGAAAAGAAAGAAAGAACAACAGAACAATCGCAACCCGAAAGAGCGATTCATCTTTGAAGGACGGCTCTTCAGGCAAATATATATCCCAGGCGTGCTTTCGACAGTCGACGACACCTGCACACCGCCGTTTTTTTCATCCTTTTAAGCTTTTTCCCCGAGGTAGATATTCGTGGAGCGTAGCATCGCGTCCCCCGTCATATTGCGCCAGAACAACGGTTTAAAATAATTTAGAAGCGTCGCGTGGGTGGCGAAAGAGGGGCAGCAGGAGGTGGGCCGAGGACACAACGGGCGTCGTTGTTGTCGCGTTCCTCGCACCCGTGTCCTTTCGTTCGTGTCGACGAGAAAATAATGAATGTATGAGAAGGGATAGAAGGGTGCGTGGCGAGCCAAAGGTGGTTGCACGCGAGGCAACGTGTCGTTACGCCGGGATCTCTCGGCTTCCGTTCTGCCCGCTCCTTTGAGGCGTGTTTCTCCTGGTCCGCGCGTGCAACAAAGAAAAAAAGAAACCAGAGGAAACCCTCCGATGCCTTTGAAACTGCGACTGAACTTTTTCCGACGCGAGCCGACCTCTTGGAATAACATTTATCAACCTAACCGTTTTCGCATTTACACCGACCCGCGACTTGCATTTTCGCTCGCGTTTCAACGCGTCTCTGCCGGTCTTTGATTATTTGCGACTTCGCTTGATTGAGAGACGAATTTTCGGCGGAGATTCCCTACGATATTGAACCACTTTTCAACGTTTCGTCGTAACATCTTATTTACGGCTACAGCTGGAATGAGTTCGTCTTCAAAAATGTCAGGGAAGAGAGAAAGAGAAAAAGAATATATTTTTTGTGGATAAACGTATATTAATATATTGTAATATAGTTATTAAATATTTGCCTGAATCCATATATTCATTGTAGCTTTCAAATTAAATCGATTAGGTCGATTATAATATTTGGCCGTTTTTTAACCCCTCGCTGACATCTTCACAGCTATAATGAATGGGGTGAACTCATCCCCAAAAATGTCGTAGAAGAGAAAAGCAAAAATATATTTGCTTGGTGTTCTATCTGCTTCAATATATATTAAATGTAGTTTTCAAATCGAAGTGGTACAATGATAAAATTTACATTTAGCATTTCATTATAAATGGTCTCCTCAAATTCACGCAAGAAGTAATTTTAACAGAAAACACAGATTTTCAATTAAAAATTGTGAACTTTTCATTGATTCATAAAGTATACAATGTTGGGTTATGTATGGCAAAACCCAACGCGTTCACACAGAAATATTTACAATTTCAACTAAAGATATTTGGTATTAATTTTATATATCCACATGTATACTAAATTCGACAAGTACTCATCAACTTTACTTATTAACCCTTTGCACTCGAAACTGTTTTACCTTCGAAAACCAAGGCATATCTTCTGGTCTGGAAAATTTCACTTTAAGTGATTTATTTCCTCCTATGCATATTGAGGTTTTTACTATTATTCGTCTTTACAACAGTGAAACTGTTATCACTTTCCCAGATGCAAGCATAGTGATGTGAAAATTATTTCAAATAATGGCGTTGCAATTTTTAGTGGTGCCTCAGAGTCACCATTCGAGTGCAAAGAACCTGATCCCCTGAATTACTTTAAATTCCATTTTTGCGGGTTGCAATACGCAAAAAAGTTTTCCAAACGTTGAAACGTTTGCGCCGAATTCAAGGGAAACACTTTCGCCGAGGAATCAAGTGCAATTACTCCGGCAAAGAGTGCAATGGCGTGGGCGGCTAAAACAGAGCGCCTCGTATGTGACATTATTGCAACAAGCAAGACGATTTGCAGCGGCGGAAGTTGAACGAGTAGGAAAAGTACAAAACCATAAGCAGCAACGGCGTCAGTGGAGGGCCACGGACGAAAAGCGTTGCTGGAACGAGAGGAAGCTCTCCTCCCCTCTTCTCTTTCTATCCGTCTGTCTGTCCCTCTGTCTCTCGCAGACCAACCAAAGATAAGACCGTACTTCCACGGAGTTGAACCGTGGTAAGCGCAGGACTAAAAGTTCGTTCTGCTATCAGTTGCCACGCGGAAAGTAAGGAACCTCCGTTACTTTTACCTCTTCGGTAACTGTAACTCAGAAACGCCCAGAGAGTTTGGTATAAGTTATTTTATTAAATCCACGCCCTTCCCCTGAAACGGCTAGTAGCCTGTCCCGGGGTTCGTCGTTTAGGAAACCAGTGTTACAAAACGAAGCCCGGAACTGAAACTGCCAGCGTCGCCGCACCCTCGAACTACCGGAATCATTCTGTTCCCGATGAGAACTAACAACGATGCGTTCCGAGGGCAGTCGGCGGTGTTCGAAACTTGTTACGTTTGCTTCGTGATTCTACCTGGCCGATACCGACCAATATTCCGTGTCAATAATTCGATGTTGATTGAGGGACTCCTTTCGGTTGTAGTGGCGTATTTTAGAAACAGGTGGAATAAAGAAGCCCGATAATTTTACGCTTTATGTCCGAAACGCTCAATTTAGATCTAACACGCGTTTTCACCTCGCAGCAAGTAGAAACTGCTAGCCATGCTCAGACACAGCAAGCTTCTCTTCTTCATTGGCAATCACCCTGATCGAACTCTTAATACTAGAACGATGGGAAAAATAAAAATGACTCGTTACTGACTTCTCATTCGACAGCTATTGAAATTATAAACATGCTCTCGCAAAAACTTTTCACATAAACTTTTTCATTGAGACATATACGGTGGATCAAAGTGTTGGGACGGTCTTTAAATCTAAATAACTTTTTTCAGATTGGACCAAACATGTTGAATCTTTTTGAGTAATTAGATGCATTTATTTACTAAATCATATGAGTAATTGCAAACTTGTTACTATTACAAATCGTCGTTCCAGTGTTAAAAGATTTGTTTGGATTTCTATGGAGGCGATTTTATAACTTCAATCATTGTAAAATAAACTATTTTAAATCTGCCCCAAACGAATCGAAATTTTTTGAGGTTTTAGAAGTGTCAGTTCATCTGCTTACATATAAATAATTTATTCTCTAATTATTATTGTTTGCCATTGTGAACAAAATAGGAAATATTGACATTTTTAAGTTTCTTCTGACTGTGCTTGTAATGAAAATTTGAAACGTTTAGGCTAAGATTTCTTATAAGATTCTAATGGGTAATTACTTTTCTTCTTTTACTAATGCAATGACAATTCATATTTGCTAAATAAAAACTGTGTTAAATTAGCAATAATGAATTTACAAAATTTGAATGATTAACGTGTTTGACAATGATCATGATCTCCTGTTAGAACGATGTAGTTTCGTTGCGTTGGACGGCGATCATAAATTGATCAATGAAAGTAGCATTAGAGAAGTCAAAGTATGGCACTGGCATAAGTATGTTCCGCAACGTCTCGGTCAGGTGTCCACCACAACAATTGACGTATTATAAACCCATTACGGAGCACACGGGGTCAGTTGCCCTAACAGATGTGCGAGCGTTAAGCTGAAGTCCTACACCCGGTGCGTCTCCCATTTGCTCAGGGTATACAGGGTGTTCTGTGCGACTATGCTAAGCCATACGATTAAATCGTAATTTGACGACAACTTAACAACACAACATTAAATGGTTTGGACTTTCTATAGCGATCTCTAACAATTTATTCAACCCCATTTTCATTCCATTCGTTCCACAAAAATAATTTCACAAAGAATCCTAGGATCCTTCGCTCACTTTTATTTCAGACTTTAACGCAACGAATTGCATTTCATTTATAATTTAACGTTATAGAGAAATACATCTTACTATTTGAAAGTTAAATGGTCCAATGTATGTGTCCAGAATGTGTTCGGACGATTTATTCAACCTCCATAAGCTCCACAAAAATAATTCCACAAGAAATCTTAGGATAATGTTTCGCTCATTCTTATTTTAGATTTTAAAACAATGAATTGTATTTCATTTGGAATTTCACGTTTTAGAGAAACACATCTCTATACTATAAAATTAAATAGTGCAATGTACACGTCTAGAACGCTCTCAAACACGCATACCACAAAAATAATCGCATAAAGAATTCTAGAATAATATTCCAGTCGTTTTTACTTTAAACTTCGACTTAACGAATTGCATTTCACTTATTATGTATAATATTTCAGAGAAGTATCTAGGACGTTTAGAACATTTTAAAATGCTTCTTTCAATCCCTATATAGCGTTAAAAAAATAATTGCACGAAAAATCGTAGGATAATACTTCACTAATTTTTGGTTTCCACTTTGAATCAATGAATTATATTTCACTCGTGTGTGCCATTTAAAAAAAATTCACGGAGTGATCGATGAAATGATCGGAGTGATAGAACGTTTTTATTACATTTGCTGCACTCGCCTTAGTATTTCAAGCACTTCCACGTGTATTCCCGGGACATCCATGTCAGTGTGTTTAAGTAGAGGGAAACTCTCATGTCAGAGAGCTTTTACTGATTTTATGGAAGTAAGGAAACATACAGTTAAAGTAAAAGACGTGTCGCTAAATGTTTTAACTGCGAAAGACGAAGGAAGGGACGAACAGCGAATGTTTTTCATTTTACGTATTGCATTTCTAATTCATCGTTTAAATTGTCTTCGATATTGCATTACCGTGGCTGCGTTTCTTCTACTAAATTGTCTGCGAAATTTTTGCAGCGATCTCGCGAAACATGAACAGATGAAAATAGATGTAGACTTTCCGCGCTGTTTCAAGAAAGTAAGAAATATTGTTTGCCACGGTGCCGTTTCTCTAGGAATCCATTTTGCAACGAATAAAACTGATTGCTAAACATTTAAAGCACAATGGATCATACGGATGCAATTTCGTTCCTTCGTTCTCTTTCATTTTTCAGTCTCCTCTAATCGTTTAGCTCATAACTTTTGCGTCACTGGCGAAACGGAAGCTGGGAAAACACTTTTGAGCAATTTGTAATATTATTAGATGAACACGTGCATTTTTATAATCAATATCTTTACGCGAAAATAATAAAGTAAACGTTAAAAAATGTTTTAAAGTGGTAATCGAATCAATAAATATTTTTATAATCGTCACGAAATGGTAGTACACTAAATTTAAAATTTAAGTATTGCAGAACTAGTAAAACGAACGTTAAAAAATATTTTCCGGTAGTCCATGATATTACCGAATGAAAAAAATATTGTTACAACCAGTATAAAATGGTAAACTTTCGTTTTACGGTACGTTTAAGCACGTTTAAGTGATATTATACAATTATAATGCGTTTTAACGATCCTGTAACAAGTCCAAGTGCAACTAAGAGTTTTTAGAAATGAAAAATTCCGTGTAGAGCGTACGACTGTCTTTAAAACAGGAATAACAGTTACCAGGGTGCGTTGACGCAAATTTTTTTCATCAGCATTGAAGACAGCTAAGAGTACAGAGACAATCTTGAAATGGAAGACGACGAACATGTTCGCATTCTTAATTCTTTTGTATAGTGCTTCAAGAATATTACTGCAGTCGCACTAAAGCTTGACGAAGGTATCCCCGTAATTCTTTATTCGTCGAGATTTATGCTACTACCGAATTCGCGGAAAATTCGTTAAATTTTCTTTGCCTAATATAATAGCCGTTCTACTGTTTGTACATCACTAAACTAAATTACGCCACTATCGAATCCTCGTTTCTGAATGATTGATTATCCGTATTTCGATTAACTAAACGTTCGGGTCCATAAACGATTATAATAATTAGTAGCCTATCACTATACGTAATTATTGATAATATTAAATGATAATCTGTTTGTTGAACTGTGTATGGTAATGGAGCATAAGCGATTATAGCAGGAGAATTTCATTTCTGTTTGTTGTTTCATATATTTGTATCGACTGTAAAATTGGTACACACAGCATTACTATGCTTTGTAGGATTTACGTCAATTATGAAGATGCTATGTCGTAAAACGGAAACGTAGAGACTATAACACAGAGTTTTTAATAAGCGATAGTAATCGATCCCTGTTTATACCGCTATTCGACATCTTCCAAATAAATCAACATTGCACTATCAGTTTTGCACGACATCGCACACTGATGCCATAATATTCCTCAACAATTCCCACATATTGAAAAATCCTTGCGTGGAGCAGTCACCAGCCGCATTAAAGCTGCGAAACGAGTACGCGGTGATTACTCGCGAGCACGTAGAAGGTTAAGGACCAACAATTTGTGTAACGCTGCGCATCGAGCTGCACGATGCGCGTATTCACGTTGTGCTAATCAGCCCCTCGTTTCGAGTAGGAGAGTACACCGACCCCCGCATTGTCGGAGCTTATAACGGCAAGATAAAAAAAGAAAGGAACGAGACAAGGGACGGGGAGAGGAGAGAAAGTGGAAGAGAGAGAGAGAGAGAGAAAACGAATCGGAACGAACGCTAGGGGTGGCGAAGTATGGAGAAAGTGAGAAAGAACGGATCAGAGGGAACGAGAATGGGAAAGGAAGAGAGAGGAAAGGAGGAAACGGAACGAAACAAAACAGAGAAAAAGAAAAAGAGAGAGAGAGAAAGAGAAAAGAGCGATTTGTAAGTAGTCCTTCTGGGTTGGCAGCGTCATCGAGCACGGGACACGGATTGATCGCGGCGACGCACGCGGGGTGATGAGCATCAGCAGGAAGAGGGATTTTAGGGGAGGGTTAGAGCTCGTGGAGCTCGAGGCTCCATTCATTTGCCGGCGTTACCGCGACTGACTGTTCCGCTTTTTTACAAAACTAATTGAATGCAGTCCCCCGTTACGTACAATGCGCCAATTACCGGGAGAACTGTCGTCCACCGGGAACGAGCGCGCTCGGTTGTCCCGAGCGGACAATATTAAGTCCGCGCCGATTTGGCAAAACAGTAGGTCCGTAATGACACTAATTAGGTATACTCTGCTAGTCTCCAGCCCTCGGCCCATCCCTGCTCGCCCTCCCAACGGTTTCCATCCCGTCCCTTCGTTCCCAGGCGAACGATGTTATACACTCATTTTCGTTTACCACCTATCCGCTATCTACCTAACAACGCGTTTCTCTCCACGTCGTCCGACTCTCTTTTCTTTTCACTCTTTTCCTTCGTCTCCTTGAAAGAAACTTCCCCCTTGTGGATGCACCCCGCTACGAACGACGGTTGCTGCACCCCTGCTCATCATGATTGTGCAACACTGTCGCCGAATAATGACGCGACACTATTCGACGGAATCGAGGGAGATAGCCGTGGGTTGGTTATGCTCTCCCAGGGACAACCCTGTGTTCGAGTCGTGCCAGGTAGACTGTGTTCGGTTGGGGATGATTATGGCCGAGGCTTTTTTGCTCTTCGAGGTTTGGGGAATCCGCTGGTGGCGAGACTGTCGGGAATTTTTCGATGTTTGGCTCCTGGGGCTCTCTACTTGTCGCCAGACACCCAACGTAACTTTGCTCAACTACTTTGCACTCGAATTGCGAGCCTCAGTCGCCAGTAACAATTGCCATACCATTGTTCAAAACTGCTTTTATATTTTTAATACTGTTACGGCGGTTGTCCGTGTAGGGTCGACATAATGAAGAATTACTTCATGGTGAACAAACCTTAACCTCTTAGGAATTACGTGTAAATGATACAGTACTGCAATTTGTGACGGATAATGCTGTTCTCTACACGAGTACATTGGAATGAAGTGTTTGATCATAAAATTATAATTTTTCGTAAAGATATGATACACGTATGTTGACTTTAATAATTTACTTTAATAATTAATAATACAATTAAGTATGGCGCGTCGTTCAGAGAGATGGCATCCGCGAAAGCCGCTATAGTGGCGCGTCGTACAAGAAGATGACATCCGCAAAAACCACTATAGCGACGCATAGTGCCTAAGAGGTTAATACTAAACCTACCGAGCATTAAAATTGACTGGTGCATATTAACATATAAAATTGCCAAGATTGAATGTATTTGGATTACTTGCGACTTTCATTACAAAGTAGGATTGAACAAAGCTATCTATTCAATCGATTCCTAAGAAGGCAATTTTATAACTTCGATAATTGTAAAATAAAAATTCTGAAAAGGGTCATTTGTCTGTTGCGCCGACAGACTGGACAGCAAATTGATTACATCTATCCAAATTGTACGTTTATTGTAAATAGTTATTAATTTGTAGAAACGTAATTATTAAATAAACAAAATGCCGCGTCGTTTGCCGCATGAAGAACATAAAACGCGCAACACTACTAAATTTACCGAGCCATAAAAATAAATGGTATACGTAGCTTTGTAAAAATTACAAGAATTAATTTATTTATACATTGTACAGCTCTTCGCGCAATTACTTGTTGCTGATGTTTTCTTTCACAGTTATCGAAATTATGAAAATGTTTCCACGAAAACCTTTTAGATGCAGTTTTTTAATAAAGCATATATTTATATAAAAATCGTATGAATTTAAAAAAAATGGAAAATTTGTCATTATTATAGAGAAGTGTATGTTAATCACTTTCCATAAATGTATCTTTATAAATTTAAAAAGATAAATTTGAAACTGGACATTTTACTGGCAGTGATAGGATTAGTGTTAAATTCGCGCATGTCCTAAAAGATTCTGAAAAATCAGAGGAAGTTGAACAATTTTTAAACGCAATTTAAATAAATTAACACTAGAACGACGAATCACTACAATATACTAATTTGTTTGTATAACTTTTTAGTCTTTTTGATGTCGTTCTAGTTCCCTTGCCATATTACGACGAGTCAGACGAAGATTTTAAACAAAATCTAACAAACATAAATATCATACTTTCATTTTAGCACGAAATCGAATTTTATTCTTTTGTAAATAATATTTCAGCAGTAAAGGAACAATATAAAATATATAAACTATCTTTCTTCTTCTGTAACACTTTTAATGATAAAAATGAAGCTGCAAAGACTTTAATTACAAAGAAAATGATATGGCAAGGAGTAAAACAGTGTCATTCTTATAAAGCAGTAGAACCTAGACAATTTTAATACTGTGTAATTTTTAAACGATTGATCAATGTTATTTAGGCCAGCTAGGGATACGCACAAGCGAATGTGACGAAGCGACACGGATCTCGGTTTGCAACAAAGATGAGTCGGTACAGTCCAACATGGTGGCCACCCGGACTTCGTATCGCCTCGTCCCGGTCGCTGTCGTAAATTACTCGGAAATGGATGCGCCATTTGTCGTTCTTCGATTTTCAATCGAGCCTCCGCAAATTGTTTACGAGGCCCATATATCGCGCTCGTGAGAGCCGCGCGAAGACTCGAGAAGTACTATATCCCCCGATATTAGAGCCGTACACGCGAGCTTTGACAACTTTATTATAATGAACGGTCTCGCGGACCAAGAAACAGTGCATCGATATTCGATTGCGATCGTGACCGATGAACATTATGATCGCGTGCAGAGAACCAGAGAGAGAGAGAGAGAGAAAGGGAGAGGGAATCGTGATCAGCGATAGCCTCGACGCGGCTCGAGTTATTTCGATTACTTACAGCCGGTTTTATAACATGTGAGTCACGCTTTAATAAGGAATACGGGACACCAAGACAACAAAACGAGCTCACTTAACCCTCAGTTTTACGATCGCGCTCGCCACTGCGCTGATTAGAGCTGGACATGCTCTAAAATCACGAGATTTACTCGCGACCGCGTCGATAACTAAGTGACATCGCTTTACCCTTTGTCCTGCGAGTTTTTATTCAATCCTGTTCACGACAGTAGTTGTGTAATTTATCGGAGATTGGACTATTCGATAAAACATTTTTCACCCCTTGTCGTGTCATGACGAGTTAGAATCGTAGGTTTAACCATTAGCACTCCAAGCAATTTTAATTACAAAAGCGAAACATATTTTTGTTCTGAAAAAGCTCCATTGTACACGTTTCATTTCTTTTCGTGAATATAAAGTTTATTACTATCACACGTAAGTGTAATATTTCCAATTTTTACTGACTTCGTAAATGCAAATATAGCGATGTATAAAATATTTTAAATAACAGTAAGGGAATGTTTCGTGTCGCCTCGGAGGCGCCATTGGACTGCTAAGGGTTAAAGCAAAGTTTAACAAATGTAGATGTTACGCTTTTAATTTTAAGACGATATAGAATTTTATTCTTTTGTAAATAATGTTTAAGCATTGAAGTAAGCGCAACGGTCTAAAAAGTATAAATTATTACAATAGCCTTAGTTACGAAGAAAATGGCATGACGAGGGGTCAAATATGTTTCAATGTAACTGTGACTTTATTTTCAAATTATTTTCTAATCACCCATCTGCATGTTTCTCGAAAAAGACATTATTCTTTAACAAAATGATCAGGGAATGCGAAGCATCACGAAACTTACAAAACATTTCGTATTTGTGAACGAGAAATTAATTATTGTACGTTTATTATTATATGAAATATAAACTTGTTGTCGAGACGGTATTAGGAATTCTAAAAAGAAATTTTAGAAGGTAATTTTAGTTCATTTCGAGCGTTTTACTTTTATTTTATTAATTTTTTAATTAAGCACTACGTGCTCAAAAAATTTTCAAGTGCGACGAAAGCAGAGTGAATGCACTTACTATAATGTCAGAATAAATTGTCGTTTTAATCTTTGAATTGAGTGGATTAAGGTGTATGAAAGACTTACCGCGAATTTTGTATATTTGTCAGAGAAACGAATCATTATAAAACCACAGAGACATTAGAAAAATGTTTAAATATTGTTTTATTATTTCTATTAAAATTATTACAAGAAGAAATGCAGTTTCACATCGCTTCCGTTTCTTACAATCCGATGAGGCAATCTTGATTTTGGACACTGTCTATTTACGACTGTTTACAGTGCAGTTATCGACACGTCGTCTGTGCAGTATCTCCTCCTTATCAGGTGAGAAAGAGCGCACACTAGCCGTAGCGAAAAATGATGCTTTCAGGTAGTCATAAATGTGTCTGTTCGTTTCCTGGTTGGCAATCTAGTGTCAAACTAATGTCTTATCACGAAGGGAAAGAAAAGTCGCGTTACCGGTGCCCAGGTGTGTTTTCTTAAACAGTATACTTTCGAGCCCGATCGTATAGCGACGATCATAATAATTCACCAAGAAAGATTCCCTTTCGCCTACCTCCTCAGAAAATGTATAAACCTGCATTTTATTCTAAAAGCTGTGCTCGTAACATCGAGGAATTGGCTAGTGCATTTTACAAAATAAATTAAACGAAGCAATTCCTTCGTTGCTTTCTGCAGAACATATAAAACTGTTAATGTACCATAGTTTTCAATATTATACTGAATCGTCCTCGATAATCGTTCCACCTTACATTTTTCGCCATCAACATAAAACATTTTCATTTCCTACCAATGAAGCAATTAACGAGTTGTTCAAATTACTGTAAAATCTTCGTCGTCTAAGTTATAAATTCTGAAAACTGTAAAATGCCAAATGGTCCTTCCTCTAATCATGTTACGTTATATAAACACAAAATAAATTCGATCTAACGTGCTTCTTTAAATAACTGAAACTCAAGCGATCCGGTAAACTATTGGCTGAGCAAATTAATAAACATCTAATTTTGCATTGTAAATAAGTAACTTTCGCGGTTTCTCCCTTCAGATTAGTTAACCGCCACTGTAATATACCTCACTTGATATGAATTCATGCAATTCAGATTTCACAATAATTTATCCAACAAGAGAACATCGAGATGAGACACTCTCTCCACTCATAAAATTATTTACTATACATCCAGCGAAAGGCAAACTAAAAAGCGTGACGTTTTATTCAACGATCCAGCATCCATCGAAACGAGGATCGATAGTTGCCCGTAGCTGTCCAGGATACCTGACTATGGTTACAAAAGTTGAACCGTGAAATACTATCCAACACGATCGTTGTTCCATTTGACAAAATCAAATTTCTTCGTGCAAGCTTTCATAAACTCGGCGAGAGCGACCGGCAAGAAACTAAATGCTCTCCTATCCATTGTCGATCTTGCGTAAAGGTAAAAACGATGGTGGCTGCCGGTGAACGGTCCAATGAAAGATCGGTCGGGCGCGGTCACTTTAAGTAGACGTATTTTAACCTTAATCATCCACCTTCTTTTTTTTTCTCCCCACCCGTTAATTCAATTTGCTTCCTTTCCTTCGCTCATTTTTAAGAAAATCGCGCTTTGTCTGTTTCAGGTGTCCTTGCTCCGGTTTCCGCGTAGCCCCGCCCACGAACTGTGAATAGCCCAACGGGATTGCGCCACGTTTCCTTCTTTTGTTTTATCATTGAATTACGACGCGCGGGGCATTAACATTTTCCAGTGATTATTTAAATTGAAGACAATCGTGGCCGCGACTGGATGTTGGCTGCAGTTCCACCAGCTTTAATGCTGAACGACGTCGCAATGGAAACCGAGGCGGTGTGCCCTCTGCCTTCTTTCTTCCATTCTTTCCACCGTTTCCATCCTACAGTCTCTCTCTCTCTCTCCCTTTCTCATTCTGCCATGCCTTGTCTCGCCCGAGTTCTCCGAGTTCGTTCGGCTCCTTTTTTGGCCGCTTCGGAAAATAATGCGGTCCGCTTCTTATATCCCGGATGACAAAGCGCCTCCGAACTTCCACAGGCGTATTTCTATAATTTCATTCCGACCGCTGCTCCTTTTTGTCCGATCCCTGTGTGTCTCTTTTCCCAGTCGCGAATTGGTTTCGGCGGGTTACGCTTTTTCCACGATTTATCGGGAAACGGCTGCTTCTCCCCGAGAATTTAACATTGACCGTGTTACGTACCGAAAGAAACTCTTATTTGCTCGATTTTCCTTCGTCGGCTGTACTGCGAGTTGATAATGCGTTAGCATTGCGGAAATTAACCTTAGACCATGTACAGGGTGGAACGCTTGAAAACGGGCCGCCCGAAGAAGGAAACGCGTCGGACCAAATTTACTTGTTGTCGAGGGATTACTAATTTTTCTAATAAGTATAGAATTTAACCCCTTGCCATGCCATTTTCTTTGGCTCCACAGATATTCTAACATCTCCAAAGCCAAAAATGTTCCAGAGGAGAAAAAGATTATTTATATCGTTTATACAGCTACGTTTGTTTCAATATTTCAATATTAATTGCAAAAAGAATAAAACTTTCTTCACCGTAAAAGAAAAGTATGAAATTAGTGTTTGTTAGACTTTGTTTAAAATCTTCAAGTCTGACTTGTAACATGTCAAACGGTTAATGAGATATGAGGGTCAAATAACCTATTGCAAAGGTTATTCAAGGTCACTCAAGGTCTACTGCAATAGAAAATAAATATCAGAACACCCCATTGTTTATCAAAGTCTGCTATAGACCACGTTACAGTGAAGTAGTGTCAAATACCACCGCTTCAGGTCCGACACATTGTACAGCGAAGTCGTTTTAACTGCTCGAATAACTACGGGATAACTGCCATAGTATTATCCCCACTACTGCGGGGAATACCCTACGAAGAATCTGGAATTTGAGCTCGTGACTGTGTAGGATAAGTACAACGTTTCGGACCCGAGATGGTGGCATTTAATGCGACTTCACTGTATTGACTTTTCTATTATTCATGAGTAAACTGCGGATATTATGCATTTATGACAAGTTCTTTAGGGAACCATTATATTTCACAGTCTTCTGAACTATCGACTTTTCAAAATTCTCATTCATGAGTAGACTGTGGATTTTATGTATTCATTGCATGTACGCCTGAGTTTGTACATTTTCAAGCAATTTAAGAACAATTATTTGAACAATGATCGTACATGTCAGAAATTATCTATAAAATTTAAATGATGAAACTGTGGAACTAGAATACCATTGAATAACTTAACCAATTCTGTAATCCTGTAAGACTGTAAGTCCGATAATAGCTCCATTGTACATAGTTTATTTCTTTTAGTTCATATAAAATTAATTACTATTACTCGTACTTGGAACATTAAAATTTATATTGAATTCTGAACTGCAAACCTAGCTATGCGAAAATTGTTTCAATAATAGTATGGCAATTTTCGGCGGCGCTTTAGAGGCGCCGTTCAAGTGCTAAGGGTTAGACCGATTTTTGTTTTTATCGGAAAGGTTATGGGCATCATTTTATAACGGAGACTTTGACAGGAGATACGACAGCGATTTTTGGCAGCATCACTTACTTTTCACTTTCCCACCCTTCTGCGCAATTTAGTTTCGCGTGCGAATATTGCAAATGTGCATATGCGAAGTTTTTAGCGCACAATCGCTGTCCATGCGCAAACTTTTTGATGGATACTCTCTGCGTATGTGCGAACTTTTTGATGGATACTCGTTCTGTATTCGCAATACTCTCGGATTATGTGCAAATATTCTGCTGGATACTCGCTCTCTATTAGAAAATCCGATACAAAGGGTTTAACTATGACGGTCGCCGAGTTTTCCGCAGTTTCTACGAAGTGAGTTTTCGGTGGCCAGCGATTTTTTACGGTCACTGTAGGCTTTTCTATTTAACTATGACCACGGATTCACAATTGCCTGGTTTCAAAGGTTTCGGGGATACTTAATGTAACATGGTAACATCTTCGTTTCTGATTTTTTACATTATTTAAACGCAGAAAATGATCTCTCGGGTGTTCTTTCACCTGTTGCCCAACGATTTTTGTGTAAGACCGTTTTCATGTCGAATGAATAGTTGTCGTACATTTTTTGGCAGCATTTTAAAGCCTCGCAGGCCGTGTCTCATTTCCTACATTTATCGAATGGTATGCTCGTGACGGGTCCTGAATCGGTAACAAGAAAGGGTCGCCATCTGACTAGAAACGGTTCCAATCAGAAAAATTCTACATCCAGACAGACTGAATTTTTGAAGGCAATACTGGTTTTTATTGTTGTTGAATCGCATATTTTTTTACGACTTTTGTAACTCAATCTTGCGTACGCTGCACGTGTGCTTTTCTTAAAGAATCCCAGTTTCAATATTCGTTATTTCATTCGATATTCAACTGAGTTTCTTTCACAGTGAGAAACAATCAATTAATTATTCACATTTCATATATTATAAGGACTAAAGTGATTTTCAATATAAGATTGAAATAAAATCTTCGAAATAAGAACAGCTGGATCAGACGTATCCAATTCCAACGTTTTAAATTATAAGCAAGTGCAAATTTAATAATTGCAAATTTAACCTGGTACTTAAAAAACCCTTTTGTATAATGGTGTTGCATTATTTACTGGTGGCTCAGAATTACTATTGCAGTACAGACACATTTAATAATGCGAAAACCGTTTTGTACAATGGTATTGCATTATTTACTAGTGGCTCAGAATTACGATTGAAGCACAAACAGATTTAATAATGCAAAAACCATTTTGTATAATGGTACTGAATTGTTTACGGATGCCTCAGAATTACTATTGCAGTATAGACATATTTAATAATACAAAAACCATTTTGTGTAACGGTAATTCACTTTTTACTGACACCTCAGAATTACGATTGAAGCACAGACAGATTTAATAATGCAAAAACCATTTTGTATGATGGTACTGCATTATTTACAGACGCCTCAGAATTACTATTGCAATATAGACGTACTTTTAATACAAAAACTATTTTGTATAATGATATTGCATTGTGCACTGATGGCTCAGAATTACCATTGAAACACAAAGGGATAATAGTCGTACAATACATACTAATTACTCTATGGAAGCAGCATTGAAAATTGTTCGAAAGTGACGACCCTAACATTGCTGACCGTCCCAAACCGTTCCACAATATCATTGTGCGGCGTTATGACCCGGAGAACAGTGATATGAAAATATGCGAAAAGTTTCGTAATAAAATGCAACCGGGGGTTGAAAAAGATCTCGGTCCTTTAAGATTACCGGCACTCTTTCGGTAGCATTGTTCCGGGGATGTTAGAGTAGCCATTAAGTCACTCTTGACCCGTGTGCCCCCGGATGATGTACGAGCATAGTTTTACCTCGCAACTATCCTTTACAACCTACCCCCAACCACCCCTCGCGCCGCCAAACCGACAGCGGCGTGACTGTTTCGCAGTTTGCTTCACGGCGATGGCCCACACTTCCTCCTAATTGCCGTATTGCCGACAAGGGGAATAAAACGCTTCTTCTGCACGTGCAAAAACGGTCTAGCATGTATCGCAGTTCGCCCGAGTATTTGTCACGAGCAATGGCCGACGATCGCTGACTCGTCGATCATTATGCATTTTTATTCGCGACAAAAATCAGTAGCTGCAATTAAAAAAAAAGTTTCTTTTCCTCGCTGGGAAAAAAATGAGTTTTTTCGAAATCTTTTAATCAGTTTACTAACCCTTTGCCGTATCATTTTATCTGTAACTAATGTTATTATAACATTTTCATCGCTGGACATGTTAAAGAAGAGAACAGACAATTTATATCTTTTGTTTAAATATTGATTACAAATTAACAACATTTGATTTTTGTCTAAGTACGAAGGCATAAGATTTATATCTGTTAGACTTTGTTTAAAATCTGCAACACGAGTCTGACTCGTTATAATATGGCAAGGGGTTAACACATTACTGTTTGGAGACATAAAAATATGCTTGTAAAATTTTTAAAATATGTTTTTTAAATTAAATATGCTACAACATGTACGTGTAATGTGAAACTATTATTATATACAAAGCTTTCACTTAAATTTTCATAGGAAGCTGATTAATATTTTAAATATTATACTTTTTGTAAAAGCGATGCACAGAGTCGCCTTAAAATGTGCCGGCTACATGCAAAAGCTTTTGCAAGAACAGCCTGGACTGTATTGCGTTAAGGTCGAATCCTAAGGTAGAGTCCTCTTATTTTGAGAAGGAAAAATTAATATATAGGGTGGGACATCTAATTTGATCACCTCGAATGACTGCTGAATTGTGCGCTGTGCAAATGAATTATTTGTACAGATGTTACACAGTACCAAGAGAGTTTTGATGAACTTCTTTCTTTAAAGTAGCGGAAGAATTTCAGAATATCGATGTACATTTTTATACTCGTGAAAGTTTCTAACGAAAATATTGTCGTCCAGCTTCTTCATTTAGCAATTCGTAGCCTAAAATTTTTATTTTGTACAAAGATCCACTGTCTAGTCATTAACAACAGAGGGACCATTTTTAACGAAACACTGGCAATATTAAAAACACATGCAATGCAACACTTTCTTTTTATTCTTCGTTGTTTCATTCGTTCACTATTTTTTAATATTATGTATGTGGAACGATATACATATAAATGTATTATAAATGTAAAAATATAAAGATATACATTCTAACAAATTTTTATATTAAAAGATATTTAAGTATGATTTAATTTTTATTACAAATGATTGTTTTCTTCTAAATCATAGTAGTTGTATAATGGTGCAAGTTTAAACAGTAATGCACAAATAGACGCGAGAATCTTTTATCATTGATACTAAATGAAATTAATTAAAAAAAATTTTTTTTTAAACAAATAATAGTATGGTTGCACAGTGCACTTTGCGCTTTCAGTTCAGTAGATATAAAACTGCTAGAAAACTATGAAAATGCAGTTGAAGTAAAACGCAATTAATTTACCTATAAAAATAAACACAATTTCGCAAGTGAGGCTTTAAATAAATGGACAGATATGTCGACCATCTAGACACTTATAAATTGCTATTCATGATTGACAGTACCAAAAATAAAGCGCGAAGAAGATATCTACGTATTCTGCTCATGGCTTTGTTTATGTAGCTTCGTTCGAAACTATTTCAATGTGTTTTCACAAGTGCTGATTCAACAGCGGCTTTTCATGCAATGTGAATAGAGATTACTTTTTAATTGACGACCAGGTTTCACTGACGCCGTTTTGACCGACTGGAATTCACTGGATCCAAGGTTTGACCGACTCAAATCTTGGTTATGTTGCGTACAATTGCATCGACTTATAGCCGGTTGGAAAAAATGATTTTTTCAACCACCAAAAAATTTGCCAATGCTCGCGCTGGATATACGAAGATAAATAAAATTTCCCAATAAACAAATATACTGTTGGATTATTTTTATTCGCTAACATTATTTCAAAAGGAAATACAGATCTATGAACGTTCTGTTTATTTGAAGAAAAAGTAAATGTCTATGTATCTCCTGCATATTGCAATGAATGGAAATATTTTTTACTTTAGTGAATAGAGTGGATTAAGAGATATTAAAAACTGTCTACCTCTGTTACGAATATGAAATTAATAAAAAATGTTAAGGATGTCCCAATGTTTCTACTATTTTATGTCTCACCGACATTGTCATAAATGCTTGAAATTATTTTTAACAGAGATGAATAGATAAAATGGAAATAGTAAACGTATTAAAATATTATTTTCTTTTAAAAATATTAAAATAATTGATTGAAGAACGTCCAAAGTTCTTTCCCATGAAAATCAACAATTGCAGACGATTTTTATTTTACATCTTGCATTGCGTAAGAATCCACAGTCGACCATTAATTAAAAAACCAGTAAAAATATTGAAAGAATGATCGAAGAGCGTCTACGGCTCTTCCCCATGCAATCAGCAATCGCAGACGGTTTCCATTTTACGTCTTGCATTTCGCAAAAACCCAGTGTCGACTATTAATTAAAAAATGTATATGCCGAAGCCTCCGAACGACCTGAGACCAATTTTCTCGTACAGCGTAAAATCGATCGGGCGCACCGAGTCGAACGTCATCGCGGATTGCATTTCGTTTCAGACTGTTCCGATGCACAATCCGCCGGTGATGGCGCATCAGTCGCGAAGCTTGCATGTCGAATATCAAAAGATCAAACCGTCGCGTCGTTACACACCGACGATATTCATAATGTAGAGCGTGCATTAGCTTTTCTCTCTTTCGGCGGTGGTTCGGCGGGCGGAAACAATTTATTGAATACATTATTAATAAGAGTCGACATGGTCGCGCGTCTCAACAGGTTTCCAATATGCTGTCGTCTACGGACGGTTTGTGCTTTTATCCGTATCATTTGCGCTCGCCTGTGTTTGCCTGCGAGCAAACAAAGTGTCGGCGAGAGATTCGATCGGCATTGCATATTTAACCAGCTCTGGTTTCCATTTTATAATATGCACGAAATTAAATGTGCATCGACGCGTCTGTTCGCTGGCCGGATATATATCTTTTAATGGCTCTCTTTACTTTACCACCCCACCCCTCTCATCCCTCCCTCCCGTCCACCCTCGCACCCGCCGTTGTATATTGTTAACAAACAGAAGGCACGGTAAAAGCACGGGCGAAATATTAAATTCCTTTTGTACGGAATTGCGCATCGTTACAGTTTGCTTTTCCATAAAATATATCGCGTATTTGGCTACCGATATTTTACATTTCACAATCGCATTTATTATTAGCGCATTTCTATACACGGAGCCGTGGGGCGTCCCATTAAAATTACATGGATGTTGATTATCCGGAATTGAATGGCCTTTGTTTCGAGGTACGGAATCCCCTCGAATTGTTCAGTATTTTAACAAACGTTTTACAATATTGTCTTCGCGAGAGACATTCAAAACTCATCGGTCATGGTTCTATCTTTCTTTTTGCCAGATCTCTGGTAATTAATTATTCGAAACACGTTGAATCTCTCAGGGTTATTTCATTCGTCGACGACAACACCCTAGGCGAAATTTCAGAGAATAACCGTAATTAGCTTATTCGTTAAATTTTATTCACGCTTTACGTATTCTATAACGTTCCTGTCGATTTTTGCTTCGCTGTTTTCACGTTGAAATTATTGTCAAGGCAATAATAACTTGCGATCTCGATACGAGCTGTACATTTGCTGTAAGGTAGTGAAATAAATCTATTAACCTAGCATGGTTTCCAATATCGTATTGCATCATCCACAATAATCGTTCCATCTTCCATTTTTCACCACCAATATTTTCAACTCCTACAAAAATCCGCAGCCCAATAAAACAATTAACGAGTTGTTCAAGTTACAGTAAAATCTTCTCATCGTTATAAATTCTGAAAATTGTAAAATATAAAATAGACCGTAACTTCTAATCGTGTTACATTCCGTACACAAAAAGAATTCGGTTATTCGAACGATTCGTTCAATAACTGAAACTAACATGATCCTATGCTAGAGGAGTTGTATATTTGTTGTATGTCGGTCAAATAAATGTATAGGAGCTACTCGGATCTTCTAACAGCAGTCAATTGCCAATAGCACCATACAATCATATAAATTACAACATTTCAAACAGTTCCAAGTCTCTAAAACAATTTCAAAATACGCGATCTAATATTTCCTATACTTTTTCGTGCATCACCGCGCCAATGGTTTGCGCGAGGCATTATATGTTGGTCTAAGGCGATCAAATAATTAAATGGCAACGACTCGGATCTACCAGCACAGTGATCCGTGCTAGAGAAATTGTATATTTGTTGTATGTCGGTGAAATAAATATATAAGAGCTACTCGGATCTTCCACTAGCAGTCAACTAGCAACAGCACCATAGAATTATATAAATTACAACATTTCAAACATTCGCAAGTCTCTAAAACAATTTCCAAAGCCGCGATCCAATATTTCCTATACTTTTTCGTTCACCACCGCGCCAATGGTTTACGCGAGGTATTGTATGTTGGTCTAAGGCGATCAAATAAATAAATGGAAGCGACTCGGATCTATCAGCACCAATAGCAGTCCTCGATCAATCGAACCGCGAACGGCAGTAAACGTGGAATTATTCGTCCGTGGTACAGTACAGGAGGAACAATCATGCACGAAACGACGAGTACGTTCAGCACGGGGCACGGGCGCGGGGGCGTATCTCGGATCGGATTTATTCGAGCCTGCTAATGTTATAACAGCGGTGAATCAATGGACACGCGAGCCCCGTTCCATTAGCGTGCTGAGAACATTTCCGAAAATCCGGCGCAGAAAGCGTGCCCGGAGCCGATTTTATCGACGACACACGGTGTTTCGATCTTCAGTAAACGTACAAACATACACGGACGCACACAGCCGATCCTCCTGTCCCTCTTCAACAGGCTCCGTGTGGTCACGGTACGCGTCGACTTCCTGATTCGCTTTGACAGACGTGCGTGAATCAGACAAACCCGGGACACACAGGGAGATACCCATGAAACGACGTGTTGGACGCCGGCCTGATTCACGGTGACCAATCAACCATGATCACACAGGCTCGTTAATAACGCCTGTACAATCGACATCGATTCTCGATTAGGCACGGCTTGGATAGCGCGGAGGCTTCGTTTAATCGCTAATTAACTCGAGATTCATCGGTTTCATCGAATTCACCGGATCGTTATCGTATCTGCCCTCTCACGTGCCGAAGCTCGAAACCTCCTCGACGATCTGCACTCTGTATGCTTCAACCACCGTTGCTTACGTATTATTGCTTCTCTTCCTTTTTTTCCTCCACTCCTTTAGTCGGTGCTTCGAGAGTTGCTCCGTCTAAATTGTCAATGGTTCAAGCCGATTCGCTAGCTGGTATAAAACTGCGCAAATAATGTGTTTCGCAATTGCAGAAAAACATTTAACTCGTTTCACGTGTATCACCGGTGGTAAGTGATGACATATTTATTTAATGCGATGATAAGTTTAGAATTAAAGAATATATAAGCCGGATTAAAAGAATGAAACATTATAAAGAATGTAGTTAGAACGAAGCAAATAAATTTAGAATAATATGTAATATGTTTAGAGTAATACGATGACATATTTATTTAATGCAATAATAAGTTTAGAATTAAAGCATATGTAACCTAGATTGAATGTATGAGACATAAAGAATGTAGTTAGAACAAAGCAAATCATTTTGGAATAATATGTAATGTAATATCTTTAGAATAATACGACATATTTATTTAATGCGACAATAAGTTTAGAATTAATGTTTGTAGCAGTTCAAAGTTTGGTACACTTGTATTACTTTGTCTAGAGGAAGTTTATTTTTATTCATTTCTCTTATAAAGAATGTTATTTTCTGTAAAGACTCGTATTTTATTGATGAGACAGTTTTACAAATGAGTTAACCCTTTTTATGTCCTAGAATAATCCCAATGTACGTGGCTCATTTCCTTTCGTGCATATCAAATTTGTTACTATTAATCGTACGTGAAACACTTCAATTTTTACTGATTTTTTAAATACAAGCATTGTAGTGTAAAAATTATTTTCAATAATAGTGTGAAAATTTTTAATGTTGCCTGAGAGGATCTATTGGAGTGCTAAGGGTTAATTCTTTCCTCACGGACTCATAAATAAATTTTTAGAAAACTAACAAATAGTTATGCTCGCAATCAAACGAAAGCGCATTAATTGCAATCTAATATATTTATTATTAAAATCCTATCGCGTAAAGTGCAATTCGGAAAGGCTGCTTAACAAGCTAGCGTACCGCAAGGAAAGCTCGAGAAAAAGGGAAGAACGGTGAACCTATAATACGCGATAATAAAATTTACGACGTTTTACAACGGATAATCTGTGCTTTCGCCGGTATAGTCCATCCATTGCAAGTTCATACATATTAAAAAATTAATATTCGGTCGGGCGAAGAAATTTCTAGTCTCGCGAAATAAGCAAGAACCTTCCAACACTTTTCACACCCGGGTTCTTTCTAAGGCGGACAAGTTTTAACGGGTCGGTGCATACATTGACGCCGTTCCGAACAGAACTTTCCGCATCCGCTAACATTCGGATAGTAATTAGAATTGCTTCCTCGATAAATCACGCGGCACAGACATCGCCGGGTTTAATTACTTGCCGTTCTGACCGACGTCAAAGCCCTGCGGAGCTTCGCTACGACAAATATTGCGAGCAACATCAATACTTTTATTGCATCTCCCTCTAAGACACTGGCTTTGCCAAAATGGCGTTCAGAAAATTATCACTACACCAGTGATCGCGCAATCGGTAACTGAACGCATACACAGGTCACGGTGTTCAACATTCTTCATCTTGTTATAAAAATTGAATAATTTAATAACTAAATAATAATTAAATAACTTTTTCAAAATTGAACCAAACAACTTGACTTTTTTGGAGCAACTAACAGTATTGATTTACTAAATGATATGCAAAAATAATTTTGAAATAATTCTAATTGGTAGAAATTACGTGGGAAAATAGAAAAGAAATTTTTTAAAACATTTTTATTTCAACTCGTAATGAAAATTTCAAATATGCGTTTTTCAGAACTGTGTTAGTTATACACATGCTGTAAATCTCACCGAAATCGATTTTACTACGTAAAATGTTGGATCAAAGTTCTGCTTCTGTTTAGGTTTAGGAGTTATTTGAAAAATATCTGTGAAAATGTTGAAAATTGACAGTAATTTGAAGCTGTTAGTCAGGGTTGTATCTTTTACAAGACATGTTCAACAAACATACCACTAGTAACGCCTACTTCATTAAAATATTTAACGAGGGCTTTCCTTACTTGGAATTTCAATTTGATATTATTTTCATGATAGCACTTAATAAGCGTTCCTTCGTTCATGCACGTCTCTGGGTATAAATTACATTCAATCTTGATGAGAATCGCAATTCAGTTGCCGGTTAGATGATCGATACCATCGCGTGTTATTTAGATCGAAAGAATTTATTAGACTTTCGACGAAATATGCTAATCCTGCCAAAATATGTTTCTTTCGAGCATCGACTCGCGAAAGCGTTCGCACAGGTTCATAAAATTAATTCAATTTAACTTTACCGGCGTCTTAATAGTCGTTGTTATGTAAAATAATTACACACCGATGGAGTACACTTCGCATCCGAAACTTTCGATGCTAACAACGTTATTTAAAACTCCACAAAATAACGACCAAAAAAAAAAAACCAACGAAATAATTTACATTCACTTTTGAATATTCCTCTAACTTTTATCGCTCAATCGTAATAATTCTAATCGCTAAAGAAATTTCTTTCGAATAGACAAATTCAAGCGTGAACCAATTGTTTCGCCAGAAGAATACGAAAAACAAATTGAAACATATATCAATTTGAATTTATTTAATATATTTTCAATTCGTAAATGCAGCACGTTTAAATAAAAATTTTATTTAAAAATTCTTTCCTTCGATCCTACACCATTTTCGTTTTTCACAATTAAAATGCAGGTAGAAGTTTATAAAAGATGTATACAACGGTAAGCTTCTCTTTGACATAAATCCTGCGTTAACTCAAACATTCTGTTTTCAAAGAGACAGAGAACCGTGGACTTTGAAAACGAACGTTCTGCCTGCGCAATATTTCGCGCAAGATTAGCGGAAATGAAAGAATGCGGCGTATGAATTTCTTTGTACCGACTGTAGATATAATTAAACAGGGACCGTGGCAAAGTTCCGAAAGAATATTTTCAAAATGTCCCAGAACAAGCGACGCAGACGCGAAATCTCCGGACTATTTCGTTGAACGTCCACGGTTTTCGAGTCCTTGGGATAAAGACCGCGGTTGACACATAACGAAGTAGAAAACCACGAGATTAACCCCACCGCCTTGCATTCTATCACGGTGTCGGGTCTGGTTGCCATTTTATCGGCCGGAATTACTGCGGTATTAGTCCTCGGAGCTCGTTGAAAGGGCGAAAAGGCGAAGGGACAAGGGACAGGCCGCCGGGTCTAACCGGTAACGGGTCAACGGGAAAAGGAAATAACGGCTTCCAGGATAAAGGTAATACCGACTAGCATAGAAGTGAAAAGAGGTTTCCAAGACGAATATTACGGCAAGACAAATGCTCGCAATAAAGTAGAGTACACAATGGCCGCACCGGTTGCTGACGGATCAGACGAAACGCAGCTCCCGGTACCCTACCAGGCGGTTACGTCACTGATCTTTAGTCGCAGAAAGGAAGAAAGAATAGGAGACGGGATTGTCCGATGCGTAGCTGCTCTAAATTGCTTTTTTCTAAATTATAATCATTGATATTCGAACGCTCTTTGCGATCAAACGACTTTTCCCAAATCGAACTACCTGAATTTCTTTCCCTTAGCACCACTAGCATGAAACTGTACACGTGTATATTTTACAATTGATTTCTAATCTTACGACGAAAAGGAAGAAGTAAATGCAATTCTTATTATTAACCCTTTGCACTCGAAACTGTTTCAACTCGAAAACGAAGACATCCCTTCTGACCTAGAATATTTCCATTCTACCTGATCTATTTTGTCGTATATGTATGGGTTCTTTTGCTATTACTCGTTCTTACAACAATTAAATTTTTATTGCAATTTAATTCACAGCAGTTGAATCAGTACACTATTATACATGATAGTGTGACAATTTTTAGTGGTGCCTCGGAGTCACCATTCGAATGCAATGGGTTAACTTGCTAAAATGAAACTCCAGACATTGTCAGAAGTGTAATGTTACTTTACGCGTAACACAATGTATTGAGATGTATGTAGAAAGTGAATACAATTAATTTTAAAAGATTAATAAAAATTACATTTGTCTCTTCACCTCAGGGAGACAACGATACTGTCTGCCAAGGCTTCCGAAGTAAGGACGTAGCATACCGTGCTGTTAAAAATATAGGGTGTCGTTTAAGTAAGGTATTTAAGGGTCTAAAGAAGGTATAAAAAAGGTGGCACCGAAAATGCTTTAAGAATGACGAGAAAATTTAACGGTAACGTCTGTATTAGTGAAATATCGGTGTAACTCAGAAATTACATCGGCGCAGTACCGCAAGCTCCAGCACTGATAAGGTTACACAGAACTTGCCAGAAAGATGCACAGCCTTTTCGATTGCCGTCCGAAACGTTTTCAGTCGATGGTTCAAAATATTCTGACCAAATTCTGTAATAATTCCATGGGTACCGGCTTTACCTTTGAAAAACGTCACGAGCTCTAGGTTTCGAAGTTTCGCATGTAAACCGTAAACTTGTTACTCCTTCTCGGGTTCGCAGCGAATTTGCGGTGGCGGCCGATCCAGAGAGAAAGAGCGAAAAAGGGGGAAAGAGATAGATAGGCAGAGAAACTGAGAGACAGAGAGAGAGAGAGAGAGAGAGAGAGAGAGAGAGAGAGAGAGAGAGAGAGAGAGAGAGAGAACGCGCACGGCCACCGCGAAAAACGTCACGTCGATGACACCGGATTGCTGGCCCGCCAGAAACAAAGCAAACAAACGACCAAGAAAAACAGAATAAAACTTGTTTCGTTCATTACAATGTTCCTCGGGCCATGGTTGGTCCCGCGCGTGCTCTCTAATTTCCCACCCCTTGACCCCATCCCCGGAGCCCTTTACCCTTTACCCTTTACCGCGCGCGCAAACCCCTCTTGCAAGTACCGGCGCCCCGAATCGGCTAAACCGAACCAGGTCGTGGCGCGCGTATTTGTGAAACGTGATTCGCTCCGGTTCGTGGACGTCGAGTGGAATCAAAGAGGGGGTGTATATCGATGATGGAGGAGTAAATCAGCGACGATGAAATGGTGCAGCACGAACACGAGAAAAGATATTGCCTCTGAAATCGAAGGATTGTTGCTGTTCTATGCGCGACCCCCTCCAAGACGCCATCTTGCCTATGCAGAATTCGAATCGTGGAACCCTTTCGCGAAACCTCTTTCAAAGACGTTATCCGTTACCTTCTTTGGCACGGTTACGATTTTCGGCGGCATTTGCTGTGGAAAATTTTTAATCGTCACTGGAAACGACTTTGAATTAATGAATTAATGAATTAATGAATTGCTTACCGGAAGCCGGTTGGCCACAATTCATTTGAAATAAGAGTAATTATGTGCTCTGCTCATGGAATCGGTCTTGCGATGACGATTTGGAACAAAATCTGATATGTATGTATGTTATTTACACGTTCCGTAACACGTGTACCATTTATGGTCGGACCACGTAGTATTAACACTTTAATTGTCCAATCAACAATCTCAAACATTCCACAAAATCAAAGTAATTTATTTAATGAAGCAATAGTTGAAGACTGATAATGTAAGACGCAAAATTGTCCTTTAATCTTCTTCTATTCTTCAAATCTTAAATAAATTTTGTGCAACGAATATGTTAAAGTACAAATTTATTTTTAAAGATGGGCAAATAATTCTGTCACCCACGTATGGTGACATGGCGATCGAAGTGTTAATTATGTATGCGATAAATGAATATATAAACGAATAAAACTGTAAGAACATGATAATTGTATTGTAAAGAGGCATAACTAGTAAAACATTGGTTTGTGCCAATTTGGTTTAGGTTAGTTCAGTTTGGTTGGATTTAAGTTAGTTTTTTCAAGGTACGAAGATTTTCACGAAAATTGTCAATACTATATTTTTGTCCAAAAAATTCATAAAAATTTAACCGTTGTAACAACAAATATTAGTAATAAATCCTCATGTATAATGAAAATATTTCAGATCAGAAGAAATGTCTGGACTTCCGAATTAAAATTGTTTCGATTACAAAGGTTTAATATGCATAAAATTGTGAATACTTTTTGCAATCTATAAATAATATATTTGCATGAAAATATTTTCTCTTTACCATACAAGTTTTGTATTTCTCACTGTAGAATTATTTGTGGACTTAGGAGGTCTATCTCGCTGCGTTTCGATTTATTAGTCCGACGAAGATTGATATTAAATACGAATGTAACATTAAATATCGTTTAGTCGAATCGTTGAACGTTCGGAATACATTTCAAAGATCTATTTAAGGGTTGAACTGTAGAATAAGTAACGTTGGGTTCGCAACGGAGATTGAAAATGGAGGTCGAAGGTTCAGGCTCTGAATATTGGGTAGGCGATTTGTGGATCCTACCGTTGTATCCTTTACGCTACATTATTGAATTGGATTTCGCACCGATTACCCGTTGTCCGATTGATTTTACGCCGATTGATCCGTTTTATCGGACCACCGACGACCCCATATACTGGACACCGCGTATTAGCGATTACGCGTCCGACAGATTCGTTGCGCCGATTGGGAAAACAATTCCAGGCTTGTTTTTTGCTTGATTTGGTGGCCGCCTCATCTATTTTCTCTCTTTCTGATCGGCGCAATCGCGAAATTCAGGGAGCTCGTACGGTGTCGATTGCGAAGATTTTTATTGGGCAACGCTGAAAAATTGATGCGATAAAATACGCCCGAGAGAAAGTAGCATAATAGACGCGCCGATCGAGAAGATCGCTTTAATACTCGATGTCTTGTCTCGATAAGTAAATTACAACGGAACATTATGTTTGTACGAATGTTAAAAGACACGTGGATCTGTAAGTTGCAAAGTTTCTCTCGACATATTAAATTTCACGCTGTGCTTCATTACGTGGAACAATCCGAGAATGACGAACAATTTAATCATTTTATTTGACACTTTTCTATCGTTGTTACTACGTTTCATAAAACGTTACCATGCTTTGTCCTCTTCTGACCAGTCTCGAAATCGTGTATTGAATCGTAGTAGGGAAGAGGAACCTTTTTAAATCGCTACGATCAAGTTGATCATTTTAATTCGATGTAGTTCTAACAAATAAATTGATGACCGCTGAGAAAATTGATATTGCACGGAGACTGAAATTATTAGAAAATTTTGTTACGTCTTCAAACTTTATGTCTTTAAATACCATGCGCACTTTTCTGTTTCTAATGATTGCGGTAATAATGATAATCTTAGTTGATGCCAAGTAACGATGGGAATCTATTTATTCGAACAACCTTTAATATTAATTTGTACAGTGCTATTTTCCTCAGGTATAACGAATCGCATTGTTCCATTTAGCCGTTCCATTTTCAACTATAAATTTACGAGCTCTATTAATGCATGATTTATTCGAAGAATTTGTTTTTTCGAGAGTCGTACAAAATGAAACATCGCCAAAGCGAGAGTACACTCGATGGATAGTGATATTTCGATATATTAGAATTTCTCATCGATCATGCAAATTCGTTGGGCGGAAATTCTAAGTCAACTGTGCATTCAAGCGATACTATAAACGGAAGGATCACGTTCTATGGAATGCTGCACTTCGCTATTCAATATAACCACGTTCGAGTCTCACGTAGGTATGAGTATTGCATTCCAGCGCACCGATCCGAATCGCGAGTAGGTATCGTTGCCACGTGTACGAAAGCGAGTATCATCCCCCTGCCATGCCGTAATAAGAGCACCGTGTGAAGCTTCCTGTCGTTTCGATAAAAATTACCTCGACGAAACCGGCCGGAGCAGAAAGCTCTCGTCGGGAATAAGAAAGGAATGACTTTCTTTGCAGATTTTACCGAATGGAAAATCAGAACTGGAATCATTCCGTTCAATATTTAGCGTCGCCTTGGAAACGTATTTACGGACAACTCTTTGCAAAATCGTTGTTCGTGCTGACAAGTGATACCCCAGTTACGATTTTCATTGTGGGAACATTTTTATAATTAACCTCTTAAACTCGATGCGCCATTATAGTGGCCTGAGCACACTCAATTCTCTTATTAATTATTACAGTAAATTATTAATGTTAAAACATATGCATCATATCTTTTAGAAAAATTACAATTTAATTATGAAAAACCACATTCCAAAATTATTAAAGTTAAAGTATATGCATCACATCTTTAAGAAGAATTATAATTTGATTATCAAAAACTTCATTCCAATGTTCTCTGCCGTACAGAGAAACTGTCCCGCATAAAATTCAACCGTGCCTAAGAGGTTAAAAATGAATTAGTGTAATTTCCACGAGAACAAAGCCGCGACATCGAATCAGGAAATTGCGGGCAAACAAGGGAACGAAACAGAATTTGTTGGAGAAAGGTCGTTGGATTTGCCATGTCTCGCGTTCCGCCTATTGATTCGATGCATCCTATCAATGTCAGTCGTAGCATATCCGGCATAATGTTGGCAGTGTTGTCGGAAGGTGCAAACACCGGCGCGAGAAAAGTTTCTAGCCAGGATAAACGGAGGATTTCGCGATAGAACGAGCACGGGTCCTGACTGACACGAGCGAACCAAGCGTCGAAAAGGGCGGTCAAATATATAAGGGCATACCGCTCCGACTTTGTTGTCATAGACACGAACACGAACGTTTCTAAATCGGCGAAAGTTCATGTCGATCCGGGCCAGAACGATGACACCACGCTCGAACATTTTCCGCAAATTGTACGATATGCGCGGGCCAACAACCTGGCAACACTCGTGACATTGAGAGATAAATTTTCACGGTGAAGTGGAGCCGCGTGAAATCACCTATTCCCGTACATTCGTCTTGAAATCAGTCGCGTTACACGCGAATCTGCGCCTTTCTGCCAACCCGATGACATATAGCCACTGGCATTAATCCTTCGCGTTCGAATAGTGACTCTGGCGCGCCGGTAGGAATTGCCATAACATTATTCGAAACTGTTCTCATATCGTCAAGTTAAAAAGAGTGGAAGAATGAAAAGTGTCTTGATTTGTCACAAAATTGACTATTTCATAACAAGCTTTTCTGATCAGGGTAAATAAAATAATTTAATATTGCTTTAATTTTCTTTTTACCTGAGGACAGTCCAAGGGAATTCTTATCAACGGGAACGGTGTACCAATGAAATTGTAAAGAAATTAATTTTATAAATGAAGGGGCAATAATTATATTTCTTGTGCGTTAATTTCAATGCATTATATTAATGATAAAACGTATGCGGTGGTGCTAGGATAACAGAGGAGTCTGTGAAAAAGTGTATTCGCTTATAACAGCAACGAAGGACCTGCGCAAAGTTTAAAGTAATCAATTTTCCGTCATTTATACACTGATCGCGTTCTGGAAGTTGCGAAGAGGTTGAAAATTAGTGACTCATCTTTCGTTCAATGCCATCAACTTATTAATCTGAACGAATTTCCTCGAGAACGAAATTACTCAACGTAGGTGGAAAATTGAAATTTTGTAACCGGCAGAACTGATCAGAACTTCCTAAACTCTTGTAATCGACGAAACTGAATTGAACTCCGCACGACCGTCATAGTATCGAAAATCTCCCGAACCTTTTAAAACTCGTGAACTTTTAACTGAGAGCTCGGTAACAATATTACAGCTCTCAAACTTCATGCCGGCGATGTTTGTTCGAAAATATTTTTTTTTCTCCAGTAGTCTGACAGCGTTATTGCTGTATCGGACAAGTCTTTCACAATTCTTCAAACAATCAAACTCGAAATCCTTTATTACAATTGCACTTCTTGCTGCGATGTAGTTCCGACCATACTTTTCAACATACTGGAATCCTGAACTTTATAATGAGCCACGGAACAATTTACTTTATCTTGCTTGCATTGTCTGAAAGTATCTCTTCCTTTCAATAACTTCATTGTTCATGCACATTGTACTTATTTACAATTCCCCAGATTTGCAACTTTTACGTGATTTCATAAAACAAATTTTCTTTCTATTTTGATAGTTCTAACACATTATTTTTATTATTAGTATTTACTAATTATTTTCCATGACCGCACTATTTAAAGAATAATTTTTACAGAAATTATTACATTAAATTCCTTATCATGGCACGTTGGTTCATAATAGATATTATGGTTGCTGTTTAAATATTGTTCGAGATATTCTGAATTGTGACACATAAATATTCAAATCTATTATGTAATGGTTAAACAATATTATTTTATAGGAGAGTTCGATTAAACCTATTTCTGAACATGTTGAAAACTTGTTGAGATTATCAATAGGATGCTAGCAATTCCTTCTATTTGATTTTAGTCTCGGGCATTACTAAATTGAATTTATTAAGGTTTGCGAATTCGATTATCGAATTTTGCATAGGAGTTGTAGGTGTACGCGCAGATCGACCAAGATGTTACACACGCGTATTATCTTATCATTATCAGGTGTCGACGACTAGATTTACCCTGGATTATAAATTTCCATCATTGCAGACTGAAATGCTATTGAATTCATTATACGAAACGTTTGATCTCCAGCGAAGATACTGAGCGGACTAGAAATGAACAGAGTGCAAATACTAATGGTTTATGGTTGAATTTCAAACAACCAGATATATGGAAGTGTTTGAAATATTTATAACAGTATGCATTTCAGGAGTAGTTTTCACTGATATATCGTATTTTACCCAGTGGCGAATAGACGAAGGTACAACAATGAAAATTAATTAATCTCTACTACATCGACTCATAACATAAACTGTCAAAGAAATCACCTAACGCCATAAAGAAATTACTCATTTATTTGTATCTTGCACCGAAATATATCGTTAACAATTACAATGTACAAATGGATATTCTTTAAATCTTAGCAATAAATCGTATGACAATTTCTCTCTGTGTTAAATATAACATGCACAATAAAGTTTGTACATGGTTGGCGAATTATTTAATGCAAATGCAGTCGGTACAAAACGTTAAACATTTTATACTTTCTTTCTAGTGCCCTCTAATGTCTCCATCGTTAAATAGAATAAAGAATTGCTGAATCAATTCTAAGAAACGAGAGTTAAATAGAGTTACATATCTTCTTCGAACAAAATCGATAAATTAAAGGGAATATAACGATGTTCTTAAATTTTTCGAATGTTTTCACAATTTAATATTTCCTGTAGAAAATTCTGTCGAAAAATTCATTTGAAACGATCTCGCATTTTTAAGACATCATGAATAAATCAGGCATTTAATAGAACTATAAAGGATCTTATGAAAGTACGAGAGACTGCTACGGTTTCGTCTACGCTCTTTGCAGAAATGTATTTCATGCATGCTGAATTAATGGCACGGTGATATACTGTCTTCCCGATCCAATTCCGTCGAAAAAAAATTAGTTTCCACGGCTTTCCAGGGAATCAAAATGATCGATCGCTGCGATTCGTATCAGACACACGTTTCGATTCACTCTTTCGGAAATTCCAGGAACGATGAAAACGTTTCAAACTATCAGGTAGTTATACGTGCAATTCTTTATGCTACACGCATACGTATCGGCGTTTCAATCATATTAGCTGCGTAGATAGCGCGAAAGTGCACTCGTGAAATTTATGATCTTTTTGTTGTCTTCACGAGTCGGCGATGTAACCGGGATCGATAAAACTGATCTACGATTAACGGGATCCTTAATGCCCGACAGGCACAATTGTGCTTATCGTTAAATCGGAACACAGCTTCCGACCGTGTCCGTTATAATTAACAAACACGTTTAACTGCAAATTTGTTTGCTTGAATGCTGAAAGCGTAATTAATTCAGAACATTTATTGAAAGCGCACGTAACTATTCGTATTACTTTCAAATCAAACAGCTCGAATTACTACGGAGCTTGGATCGTTGCAATAAACGAATTAAATCCGAATAGCGTATCTGAAAATTATAATATGACGTATCACTTGACGGAAAGATTAATACTAAACGTACCACAGCGGGTCGAACGATCCTTTTCAGATTTTTTATTTCACATTTATTGAAGTGATCAAATTGCTTCCATACGAATCGATTCGACATTGTTCAATTATATTTTGTAATGAAAATCGCAAATAATCCAAATAAATTAAACAAATTAAAGAAATTAATGCTCGCTAGGTTCGCTGTCAAATTAAGACATTCTGTCGATCATTGCTTGAGCAATTTATTTAACGATTCTGCTTCGGAAATAGCACGCCAAAATAATGAATAAAACTTAAAATAGAACTGACTAAAATTATTAAAGAAAGTACAAACGTTTTACTTGGCTACTGTCTCGTGCGAATTGACGCGCAACATTTTTATTTTCCATAAAAGTCCGCAGTTTAATCATTGGACCGAGATAAAAACAAAATTTCATTTTATGCGCTAACGCGCTTCGACTGTGTTAAAACTATGCGAAAGGATTTGTTTTATCGGTTTTGGATTCTTTTATAGATCGTAAAAATCGACGGGCTAAGTGAAATCTATCGGGAACCGAAGTTTAAGGTATTAAGATACAATATGGGTTGGATAAAGGCAAGTTTTAATGCATAAATGATAAAGATTATCGTGGATCGGAAATAATCCGACTTCGCCTCGTATCTGACTGGCAGATATCCCGGAATCCGGCAGTTAAAAAATTTCTGCTATTCGTCGAAGTAATTTTATTAACGTGGCTGGCTGGTATTTCGTTGCGTGCTTTTTGCAATTTCATCCGGCCGTCCTCGCCCCTCGCAGAAACCATGGTTTTTACTCCGTTCTCTAACTCGTCTCATAAAAGTTTGATAGGATTAAGAGTCCTTCTCAAGGAGCACACAACCGAGCGTACTCTATATTTTTATCAGCAGACGGTTACCTACGAATTCAAGGATTTCATTCTGTATTACTTTGTGTGTTTCGCTCGTCGCCGTTAATTCCGTGTCCAACGCATTATTATAGCGGTCAAAACGCGGATTTGCATAGAGATCCGCAACCTAATCGCGACTAACAAGCCTACCGCCAAAATCTACATGATTTACATCGTATTTCAATTTCATTAATATCCTTGACTTCGCGTTCGAGATGCAAATTCACCGAAGAATAATAACGCCGTAGTCCGTTCTCGCAAATATAATTCGACGCGCGAATTCTCTTAGAAATCCTGTTATTTTCTGCCACTAAAGTTTTTTGACCTCGGTTGAACCAAGATTTATGTCCTGCAGCAAAACTATGACCGTCAGCTAAATGTCTTTTTGGTAATTAGTGCTTCGAGCAGCGAGGTTTCATGCGAAATGAAAATGTTCTACGTCAATCACTGTACTCGGATATAGAATAGAAATGCGATGGAAATATTCTCTTTCTTAACCCTTTGCCACGGCGTAACGAGGCAGACTCGTATTGAACATTTTAAATGAAGTCTAACAAACGTGAATATTGTCTTTCTTTTTAGACGCAATCAAATTTTATTCTTTTGTTATTAATATTCGAGCATTCGATGAAGACTTTATAATAACTATAATTACAAAGAATAACTGGTCAGTCGGAATAACTGGCGCTTAATTCGTTTTTTATCAGAAGTTATAAAAATGTATTCATCAGAAATTTGTGGATGTAGTTCTTCAATGAAGCACATATTACAATAAAATTGTGTACAGTATGAATAGGTGTAGTATCTTTGTTATTATAAAATAATGGGTATCGTTGGATTGATTGCTCGGCAGTTCTAATGTTAATTCTGCAATAGTAGCCTGGGGTCTCGCACGACCTAGGTAAAATTAACTGTACACTGATTTTCGTACGAGAATGGCGAGGCAATTGTAAATATGGAATTTTGGAAATTATGAAATATGGAAAATTCTTTTGCACATTTCCGTTTTGTAATTTTAAACTGTACTCCTGTAAGTATTTCAATTATTCTTAGTCGAATATTTAGAATAATAGTCTGAAGAAACAGTACACACTTTATGATTCATAATTCTAACATACTGAAAATAATGTAACAGTTGTCTTAGATTCTTCTGTGGCGACTGTACCTCTTACGTTCGCTAACAAATGTCTATTAGACGCCCTTTCTCGCTGCTACCTTGTCCATTATACCAACCACGCTACACTTTTCACAACTGGGATCAATAGCAATTTAAGAAAATGTTTCTTCGCACACTGTTTAGTATACTGATCCTTTTAATATATTAAAAGGCCGAATCGGTTGGACTAATTTAAAAAAAATGTATTCATTTTGAAAGTATGTATTTAAGTAACTGACAGCCGCTGCACATACGTAAAGAACCGAATATTGACTATGTCTTATGGCCTCGTCTCCCTTTCCCAACGGTTCTATATTCGTTCCAATTAACGGTTTACCTCGCAGAGGGAACGCTGAACATTTCCCGTAGCATGTACTTACATTTTTAACTCCGCGATAAAATCGAGCATTACAGAAAATTTCGGTTGCCGTTGAGGAGGGTATTTTTGAAGAACTGTTTCGCGAGAATAGATGGCAATTTTTATGGTCGCTTCGGTGCCAAGTAATTTTCTTCCGAATTCGAACGGACTATCAAAAGCTTCCTCTCATTATACATGTAATTGGAATGGTTCTGTAAGTGCCGGTAGCAATCCGAAATCCAATATTACGGATTGCGCCAATAATTTCTTGAACTCATGCTAACCCTTGTGCGGTGTTCCGTTGGTTTAATGATTCGCGAATCGTGTTGCATCCAGCTCAGCGTCAAATCAAAGGATAAATCAGACCGTTCATCGGATCACAACGCAATCAATTCTAAACAAATTATCACAACTTTTAACAAACGCCCGTGACACGCGATCCATCACACTAAACCTACCGAGCATTGAAATCAGCTGGTGCACGTTGTCTTATAAAAATTCCAAGATTTAATCAATATGGATTACTTGCGATTTTCGTTACAAAGTATAATCGAACAAAGAGATTCGCTGAATCGATTCCAAGGAAATTCGTAACCACAATTTTAATTCCGAAAATTAATTCTTTCGACATTGAATATTTTTATTCTGTGGAATCCTTTTTACGTTATGCATTTGACGTTGAACCTGTTTTCTTGTTCAACAGCTGAATTTTTATCGATCCGTGGAATACTTTTATAGAACAATTTACAAAATTTGGTAATGCAAAAGACTGTTCCGAAAAATGGTATTGCGATTCTTAGTGGCGCCTCAGAGTCGCCATTCGAGCTCAAAGGGTCGATGATCCATGAAATAATCGACGTTGTCGTTGTCGGGAAGATTCATGATCCACTTGTCTGCAGCCTATGCTATTTCCCGTTGTGCATCGTTACGATTGTTTCGCTTGCTTCTTGTTTTCGAAGCTGAAATGAATTCTTAAAACGCTCGGCGCTCGTTCTTTGCGGGCAACGCGATCTATATTCGTACTTATTGCATAACGAACCTTTCGTAACTGACGTAATTACATTGAATACCATTCCGTTTCGTTACTCGGAGTGCAAGTGCTTGGACAAATGAGTTGCCTCGTTATGTTTTTTATTGCTTGCATACTGTCAGGGTTACGTGTCAGGCTACGGAGTCCTGAAGCATCACAAAGCACTGTGCACACAGCAAAACGGTGTCTGAATCCGCGGCGAAACGTTGCTTTTGTTTGTTGCTTTTACAAAATCGCCGGCTTTTAATTGGTTCGGTATTATAATTTCAAAAATTACTTTAATTACCGACGCACGTCCGTCTCCGCCCCCACGCCCTCCCTCCCCCGCCGCCCCTCGCGAATTATAAAGTGAAATTCTCATAGTCGCTCACGCGGTGAATGCATGACCCCTTTTATTAATAACATCCGTGAGCTGGAATAACATTTAATATGCGAATCGGTATGAACAAAAACATGTAAATTTGTATAGTTCGCGTTCATAAGAACCGGTGCAATTATCCAGCGAAAAGAATTTAAATAGAGTCGAATGAATTCGATCTCGCCCAGCATCGTTTCAAATTGATTTATGAAACATACCGTGCGTTTTGAAAAGAGTAATTAAGAATGGAATGGTATGTTTAACGAATGAACGTTTAATGATCGGACCACTGAGCTGCCTCGGGCTTTAGCGGGAAAGAGGAAGTGTAATTGAAGTCATAGCTATAAAAGTGAACTTCGTTTCTCTGCAATCGTCATTTTTTTGGTAATGGAATCCTGTT
This sequence comes from Agapostemon virescens, assembly GCA_028453745.1. Classification (NCBI taxonomy): domain Eukaryota; kingdom Metazoa; phylum Arthropoda; class Insecta; order Hymenoptera; family Halictidae; genus Agapostemon; species Agapostemon virescens. The sequence continues at coordinate 7,485,242 of CM052083.1, read as the reverse complement.
AGCTTATTTTTTCCGGCAAACCGACGTGTATACACCGTTCGTTGACATTGTTTTATTGAAATCATTGGTCCAAACTCAATTAAGAGCCATAGGAGTGTATTAACGTTTACAGTTGCTGCTACTGATATTGTTTTATTTGATGGATTATATTATTTTCAACGAAGATTGGACTATGATCATAGTAATAGCTGCACGTTTTGAACATACAGGACATCGCTTGACCTTTATTAAAAGTTTCAGTTTATATCTTCAAGTTATAAACGTACAGAAATGTATTAATAAAATATCTTTTCACGTGGTACGAATAACACGCAGCTGACATTTGGACAAAACTGTATCAATCTAATTAGTACCTTAATTAAAATACTTTAGTTAAAAAAAGAGTTTACTTTTAAGAGTTTCGTCATTGTATTACCATTACACAGGGTGTCCCAAAAGTATCGTAACAGCGGGAAATGAGGGGTTCCTGAGGTCATTTGAAGCAACTTTTTCCTTAGCGGAGATTCAATCTGCGGCTTCGTTTACGAATTATTAACGAAAAATCACTGGCCAATGAGAGAAAAGCGCGCGAACACGTGCTCAGTCGAGCGTGCTCAAACCGACTCGAATGTTACGGAAAAAAATGTGACACAATCTGGCCAATAAAATGACTGAACGAGTTGTTACATTTTGTAATACCTAACCATTTTTATGTTTACCGTGTTTCAATAAAATCCATTAAAATGTTTTAATGTAACCTCGTAATAAATAAAAATTAAGTAAATTTTAAATAAATTTTCATCATTTAAATATTATATTTTACACTGTCAGCCATCGGTGGTTGACGCGGCCTAAACGGAAAGTTTAGTGTCAGCCACCGATGGCTGACGTGGCACTCAACGTGTTAATAATAAATAATCGCGTTAAAGAACATGCAGGATATGTGTGTTTAAGAATTGTTAATGCAAAACTTACCAGCTGAAAGCAGGCTATTCCAGTGTTCACTTTCATTGCACTATCACTAAACACTTGAAGTTTGTCATACATCCCGTAGCGTGCGCCGGCGAGTATGCGCAGAAAAATGCGCGGGTAAAAGTATGCTCAGAAGAATGCGTGCGAGGAGAGTGTGCGCAGAAGAATGCGCGCGAGTGAGAGCATGTGCAGAAGAATGCGCGTGAGTGAGAGTGTGCGCATGAGGGTTATGTCGCTCTCCACAAGAACCATCGTGTGGTACGTTACCGCGTGACGTGACACATTTATTACTTATGTATTATTAAAGTATTATTAAACCGTTATACATATATCCAATAATCGAACAACACTGATACTATAACTTATTTAATAATATTTAAGACGATGTTTCCTTCGTTTAAATTGATGGCTCTGAAAAGAGTCGATTTATAAAAGAAATACGTAACTCAATGCATAAAACATAGACTTCGCACATTTTCTCCAATCCGTTGTTCACACCGCATAAGAACATTTATATCTTTCTATCGGAAGAAACTGTGGAAGGCTGGCGCGATGGTCTTGTTTTTCTACAAGCGAGCTTGAAAAACGAAGTGAAAAGGGACAGAGAAATTCTTTGTCCTGAAAAACATAAAAGGTAAACACATAGTTCTCAATATAACCGTTCTCGGAATAAGTCGTCGCCTGTGAGGGCTATCGAACGACACTCCACCAAAATATAGATTTCGTCATATTTCTGACCGGTCCTTGAAACCCGGTGTCAGGTGGCACGCGCTCGGAACGTAGCCCAGTCAAAACAATGTATCGCGCCGATAGTAAACAGTTGAAACTCTCAAGGATAGAAACAAAATGTTTATGACTGTCGCGCCAGTCTTCCGCAGTTCCTTCCGACGGAAAGGTCGTCGCAAGCGCGTTATTGAATTATAATATCTTTTTAATTGTTCTTGTGCGGTGTGAACAACGGATTGAAGAAAACATGTGAAACGTGTGTTTTAGGCATTGTGTTAAATATTAACATCGTCTTAAATATTGTTAAATAAATTGTGGCATCAGTGTTTAGTGATAGTGCAGTGAAAGTGAATCAGCTGATCAATTCACCATACACTGAAAGGAGTGAACGCCCTGTCCTGTTGTCGACATTTCCAACCATGCAGTGGATTTACAACTGAACTGGTGAGTTTATTGTTAATGACACTTTTTAACAATTCTTAAACACACATATCCTGCATGTTCTTTAACGCGATTATTTATTATTAAATTAGTTTTGCGATCGTCCGTTGAATTCTGTTCGGACACAGAATTGTTTAACCCTTTGCACTCGAAGCAATTCCATTCTAAAATCGATACAATATTTTTAACTATAATAGCTCCATTGTACATAATTTATTTCCTTTCATACATATGAAATTAATTACTATTGCTCGTACTTAGAACATTAAAACTGTTGTCCATCTTTTCGCTGCAAACCTAGCAATGTAAAAATTGTTTAAATAATAGTACAGCAATTTTTAGTGGCACCTTAGAGACGCCATTCGAGTGCAAAGGGTTAAATTCAAATGTCGTTTACGTATTTCGACTGGGTTACTTATTGTTTATCTTCACCATAACAATTATCTTCACAAAATAAACGTAACATATGATACGTAATAAAAATTTAAAATTTTGTTTTTAACTTTTTGAAGATTTTGTGTAGTAATAAATACTATGTTCTCTGGGAAATGTAATTGAGTCAATTTAATTTATATTGATGTATCGTCTACAAGTATTATATTTGATTGAACATGTTGTGTTATGTTTAAACAGACGTCAAAAAATAAATGATTAATTTTTTCAAATATAATAGCGAAATTATATTCGACCACAATCGTGCAAAACGAATTTGTGAAAAACAATTTTCCACGAAACGGAAAGATCGACGGTTCGCAAAATTGACTGTAATTTATTCCAGCCTCTTATTTCTCTCTTTTCGGTTACTCGACCTGTATGTTACACTGTCAGGGAAATGATACTGACGAGGATTGTTCTCAGGTTTTAATATCGGATACAATGGAATACCCTAGTATAGGAAACATGTATATTTACGAGACGTGTGTCAGCGTTGACGGCTCTGCACGAATGCTCAATCTTTTCATCGTAGACAATCCATTCCCCTTTTCGTCGACACAACCTCGAGGAAAATCAAATTTCTACAATTCGGACAACCCCATTTAGAACTTCGATGTTTCGCGTTCTTTAGCACGATAGCGTGCACGAAATGTTGTAAAAATAGCTCACTGTCGTCTCAAAGTAATAATCAAAAGCTGAAACAACTGCGACTTAATGTTAGTCGAAGCAACCTTTTCTTCAACATTACACACTTATCTGAATTTTTCTTTTTCAATTGTAAGATCATTTTGGTTTGCCTCAAAAAAGGTTCTTTTGCCGTGGCATCTATAAATCGTCGGAGAGATGGGAAAAATGTATAACGATAGGCAATACTTCGAATAAAATATTTTATATAACTTTCTTACAATAAACGTGTATTTTCTATATAAAACTTCCTTGAAATCAAGGGGTTCAATGCAAAAGTAAAATAACTGTTTTTCTTTGGTATTTGCAACAAATTGTGAATATTGTATTTAGTTAAATAACTGTGTTCTTTTTTAAATATTTTGAACAAATTGAGAATAGCGCGCCACCATATTTAAATTCTATTCGTCTCTACGAAAACATACAAAAATCCGTTGTGTAATTATAATATTCAGTTGAATAACTCTCTAGTTCTATTCTCGAACATCAGAAACGCAGTGATTTGTTATGGGCCAGGACTTTTTTTTAATGAAGCTCAGCCATTACCGTGCACAAAGTTCACCCGCCGGCAAAGTAAACGATTTTTTGCGCCGAGCCCAAGGGAGCACAGATGTGTTTGTACATAGCGCAAAAATTTGCAAAAAATTCCAAAGGTAGGAGGAAAAAATATCAATCAAAGGACCATGATTACGGCGCGTCCTGGTAGAGGAATCTGTAAATATAGGAGTCGGTCCCTACCTATCTCAACTTTACTTTTATGGCTTTAGCTCGTGGCCTCCCTCTCGAATTCGCTCACGAGCTGCGAAGGACCACTCTTGCTCGTGACACTGCAAATTGGACGGTAGAAAGTTACAATTTTGAATTTAGCCTTCTGTGAAACAACCAAACAGACAAACACCGCTGCGCCAGACATTCATTACGATTGTTAAATAGCTGCTGTGAAGTGGGCTACCGAAAAATATATTCCTGTTTTGCCAACTTCCACGGTTAAATATATGTTTGCGGTTTAGTTCGTGCATTAAGCTGACGACAACTTTTGACGTACTTAAAAATTATCCCTTTCATTCTGGTATCTAGATTTAACCCTTAACTCTTAGCACTCCAATGGTGCCTGTGAGGCGTCACTAAAAATTGACACAATATTATTCAAACACCTTTTACATCACTACGTTTCTATTTAAGGAATCGGTAAATATTCAAATGTTTCACATACGAGTACTAGTAATAAACTGTACATTCACGAAGGGAAATATACCATGTACAATGGAACTAGGTAAAAGGAAGTGTCGATTATGGAATTAACATTGCCAGGAGTGTAAAGGGTGAACGTGTTCGAATGGCGCTTCTAAAGCGTCACTAAAAATTGCTATACCATTATTTTAACAACTTTTACATCGCTAGGTTTGCAGTTATGAAATGAATAAAAATTTCAATGTTTCAGCGAACATTCTAAAATATGTTAGGATTATATTCTAGGATTTTTATATTTTTCCGCGTTTCTATTCGAGAGAATACCGCGCGCTTCGGAATATTATTTAACCGGTATACCTACACGGTACCACTTCTAATTTCTTAGCGGTCTCGTGAAAGAGGGTTGCGCAGCATCTGCGCCACTTATTCTCAGAGTCTCTATTTTCTTAACCTGTTTCTCACCTCTTTTAAAATGCGTTCCGGCTCTATATTGCGGAGCACGTTCGCGTATCGACTGAACGAAATTAATCCGACCAGCGGCGAGTCGCCCGGAACAGAGTTTCACTTAATTTTGAGTCACGTTTGCGCAATTCTAACGAAATTCCAGGCCAGTCCAACGACCAGTCATTTTCACACGGGGAATGAAAAAGGGGTCCTCCCTAATCTCTTCGTGAAACAAGTGACTAAGTGCGATAACATTCTTGAGAAGCGTTCCTTCTCGTAATCTCTTGCGACTTAAGTAATGGATGCCAGCCTGATAAAGTCTCGCTCACACCACCAGAACTAACCTGCGACCGCATTACCCTTCCACGAGTAGTTCCAACTTCCTGCAAGCCCAAATTATACACAGCTAAATGATGGATGACTTCCCCCCTGCATTCCGAACACAGCCATACCTGCTACGAGCCGTTCCGACACTGTTCCCCAGCGCAGTATCGAAATCTCTGTGTTTTGACAACCATTGTTCGTTTAGGACTTCAACAGCAAAGTTCATCGCACGAACGAAGTTTCCTTTGAACAGTCGAACCGCGCGTGTTGAAGGGAAACTTCATTTTCTTGCTCCTGAAACCACAGGCCGACATGCATCCAACTCATTTCATACGCGCTTGATATGTTCCTCAAATCCTGACGAATTCTCAGATACGTACAGCGTTTATTTATTTGCCATGAATGCATAAAATCCTCGCTGCAATAATGAACAGTAAATTTTAAAAATATGCAAACGCTATTTAAAAAGCTGTAATCCTGCTCGTCATAAAATCGCGAACTATGATTTATTTTCACGGTTGTAACGATTAACCTCTTAGGCACGGCTGCATTTTGCGCGGGGCTGTTTCTCAAATCATACAGCACTGTAATCTGTGACGGATAATGTTGTTCTCTACACGAGCACATTGATACACGTATGTTGACTTTAACAATTTACTTTAATAATTAATAATACATTATAGTGGCGCGTCGTTCGCAGTAATAGTCATCGCCATTCGCAGTTATCCAAAACGAAGGAAAATTTATTGTGTACGTACGTATCGATCAGCGAAATCAAATTTTATATAGGTTTAATAGAAATTAAAAGCATAGGTAATCTTGCTCGACGTAAAATCGTGAAGATTCTATCATTTACTTCACTATGATTTATTTCACGGTTGCAGTGATTAAAACTCCTTTGACATTTGTAATTCCCCTATAAAAGAAAAAGACTACTTCTCGTATATAATACGTATCGACCGGCGAAATAGAATTTTATATCGGTTGAGTAAAAATTGCAAAACATACTTGTTCAACGGATTTTGTTAAAAGTTTTTGTCGAGAGTCTCGTTGGGCATTACGAGATGCGAGGAATTAAATGTGACGATACTCCGCGACAGACGTAGAAAACTACGGCTCTCTTCGGCCGTGAGAAACGCGCGCGGGAAAGAGAAGTTCATTTCGTTTCCTAAGTCGAATTCGTCTTGGGAAAAAGAAAGAGAGGGAGAGAGAAAGAGAGAGAGAAAAATATTAACGTTGTATTCGAAGAAGAAGGAAACAACTCTGTTCACTTTACCGTAATCCCGAAGCAATAAAAGACCAGTAAAACGCACGGCATTTTCGCGAAACGAACGGAGGAGAATGTATTCTGCACGAACAGTTACCGGGAGAACAACGTACCTACGTAGCACCGAATTCGTTAACGTGCTTGGAAATTGTTGTGTCTCTACAGCTGGTGTTCCCCTTCTACGTTTAAGAATCCTCAGCATCGAATCCGATGTTTACCGAACGGAATTATGTGAAGTGTCTTTTTCAGTTTCCTATCCCTCCCCCCGTGTCGTTGTTAACTGGTTTCCATGCTCGGTTCTTCCCAGGCCTTTTGTCCGCGCCAATCCCGCCTCGCTTCGATTCAAATTCGATAATTGTTCCCCGCACCTGACAACTACGCGTTTCGTTCGATTCGAACATTTTTAGTTTCTCCTTTTTTTTTCCTCTACCCCCCCCCCCCCCCCCGCCCCTTCACCGTTCTGTTCTGTTCGTCGATTAAGTGCGACGTGTCGAGGAGCTCGCCGTCGCAATTAAATCTGATAAAAGTTTTTTCTCCGTCGCCACGTTTATTTTTGTCAATCACTTCTGCACGAACTGGCAAGAACTGTTCCGAATGATCGACGTTCTTCACGCTCGCTTTATCCGACCGGAATTGACTCAACAATTACCGGCCTCTGTTAATGATTGATTTCTCTGTCTAATTTCGATACTCGTAGAATTACGGGCGCCCGCCACGATGATTAAGCTGCACAGATTTATTTAGGGAGCATTAGTAAATTGTAAATGAGTTCGGTACCATGTAGCCGATTTTTAACTAGTACGTTGAACTCGGTTTCCAACGGTGGAATTAAGAGGGCGAGTTAATCGAGTCGTTCGATGATTAAATTGCAGAGACTTAGTTAGGGAATATTAGTAAATTATGAATGAGTTGGGTACTGAGTAGACGACTTTTAATTGGTACGTTTTTATTGCACTCTGTTTCCAATGACGAATTTCAGAGCGCGGGTTAATATTTGTATGAGATTATATTAGATCTCTAATATTAATTGTATTAGAAACGATGCTTGTTTCATAAATCTTTCAAAAACAGGAAACGAGCTGATCTATCTTCATGTAATTAATTTAATGAAATAGTATAATCGTTGAATTAATTGTTTCGATGAAGCAAGATTGATTCGAAGACGGTAGAATTTAGATTGTCGATTACAGTTCGCTCGAAGAGGTAATAAAATGTGATTCAAAAGGCAGTCGTGCAAGATGTACTTGCCTGGCTGGGATGTAACAACGAATTGTGGATGCCATATTCTCGTGATGCGGATGAGGAACTCGATACGCGTTTGAGAGTCCCCCTAAGTAGGGCTTGACTCTCTGTAACGACCTCTTCGCATTGCGTTCGCAGGTCTTCCTTTAAGTAGCTATATTTCCTCGACTTCTCAGACTTCTTGACCGGAGCTCATCTTGTAGAATTAATTCACGTTTAGTCTGCTACTTTTTAAAATCCATATTTTACACAAAATATTACAAAAATCTTCTAGCTCCATTTTATTCGAAACTACAGACGCTGACAAATTTAAACGGATCCTCTTTAACGCTGAACCTGCCGAGCACTGAATGCACCTAATCTATATTTCCTTATGAAAATGAAACGATTGAATTTATTTAACAATGATTAACATAAAACCAGCAGCGTTGAATATATTCGTTCCAAAACGGACTACGTTATGGCATAAGGTGCAAGCTTCTTAATTAAATAATTGCCAATAATTATTAATGTTTCTGATCATTTATACGAATGAAAGTGGCGAGAATCACGTGGCAGTGAACGCGCTAATATTTACACATAAATATTCACAGGCTAGTGATCGCTTTTAAACGTTCGTAGCTCGTAGCAGCGTTCACTGATTTATAAATAATCGACATAGTTTTACAAACGAAATCCATCGATGACACTTTCTGGGCAATTCCGATCAATTTACCCAAACTTTTGTTCTCCCGTTATTTAATAAACTGGCGCGGTAATTCGAGTCGCTTTATCCAATTCGAACAGAGTTATTAGTTTTTAAAGGTCGTCCATGTAATTTTGTCCTCGATCGTCCATCAGAGAAAGCATTTCAGTTGTGCAACATTGTTTGTCGCGCGAATTCAAGAGAGCCGAAACGAAAAACTGATTCGAGATAATTTCTGTTTTACTCCGGCGCACCGGTATCTTCTCACGATAATGCGCATCATTAATCTTTCGGCCGAAGCTCGATAAAGTAAATATGCAGCGGGATGATTTTTTTTTTTTTACGTAACTCCGCGTGGCGTTTCGCTTTATCAATGATTAAATTTGCTCTTCTGCAACGGACCACGATCACGCGCGAATCCACCTTCCGCACAATTACCGTTTGCCAGGGACGGTGTACCGTACAATATTAATAGATCATCAGCGTTATCGTGCTATTTCCATTGAATGAGATCCAATCACCGAAAATTATTCGGCCGTCCCCGTGCTCCGCGGCAATCATTAATCTTCCGGCATAGGTGCAGCGGTGAACTTCACCGCGATTTACAATCGGCCTTTCATCCCCTTAGACGACGCTAAAGGAGCTGTTTCTTCCGCCTTGATCCGTGACTGAATTAAGCCTTTAACGCTAAAACTACCTGCTCGAAATCAACTAGTGGATATTGTCTGATAAAAATAAAAAAAGTTTAATTTCTTTGAATTTTGTGCGATTTTTATTACAATATACAGGGTGACGCGTAATCGATAGTGTAACTGGATAAGGGCTGATTCTGTGTCAGTAAATAAGATTTATTAATTGGAGAATTCGTTTTCATGAAAATCGACTCTAAAAATCTATTCGGTACACGTTCCGAACGCTTTACCGACCGGCGAGTATTTCAGAATTTTTCAAGGTCCATTGTCCATGATTGAAAACTTTTTCTATGGATTTCTCAACGCTGACAGCAATTTTTATTGTAAATCAACCTGCCATCCTCAGTAACGTTATCTAATAATTTGGTTACAGATTACAACGTAAAAACAGTTTGTCAAGCTTCATTTTGTTACAGTGCAACTATTGAAAGTCCTAATAATAGGCTTCATAGAGACACTAAAAATTGCCATAATATTATTCAAACCAACTATTACATTGCCATGTTTGCATTTAAAAAATCGATAAAAATTGAGGCGTTGCACGTACGAATAATAGTAACAAATTTGATATGCACGAAAGGAAATGAACCATGGACAACGTAACTGTTCTGTGCGAAAAATATGTCTCTAATATTTCTACGCTATTTTGGATAGATTGAATAACGAGAGCATAAGATAAAAGAAAATGCTTGCTATTCGGGAATTTGATTAATTTAAACATTGTTGAAAATTGTGTCCATGATCTCTCAAAGACAATCGTGCTTTTCCGATTAGAATGTACATTTTCTACAGTGTTGTTTTGCAAATCAATTTCTTAGATAAAAATTTTAAATAACAGTTTGGTAATTTTTAGTGATTTTTCAGTAAACTAAACGCCGCTGTGGTCACCGGTGACCGACGCCATTGCGGTGTTTAAAAATAATCGTGATAAAATAAAAGGCATCGAACATCGATTTATTATCGCCGAATTCGACTAGCCAGATATTGTTAGATATAAAAGCACGTCTTGTAAAACCGATATAAATTGCAGGCGTTCGTGTCTTCCGTTCGTTCCAATTAGCTCGACCATGAGATCGTTACCCAACTGCCAGTCCACACATTTTATTGCACAGCAGACCACGTTGATGTCGACAGCGATAATGAGTAAATCGCGCGACAAAGCATACACACGAAGGAGCCTTTGTTTCCGTTGCTGCGAGTTCCCGCGTGTTCCCTATTTTTCTTTGATCTTTACCGCCCCGAACGGAACCGGGTAACAAGCGGCGAAATTTGTAGTCGGTAACAAAAATACGAAGAAACTTGGAGAAACGTTTGCCAATAAGCGGCGATTTTTTCAAGAAACTGTGGCTGTTCTACCTGCTACGCCGGCCAACAGATGCACAAATGGAAAATTGTTCGCTCTTTCCCGCTGCTACTTTTATTCGTCGCCGACTTTCGTGTATTCCTAACTGCCTTCTGAGATCCCAGCGTCTAAGGCCTTCTCGGTAACCTGATCGAGGAGTTCTCTAGCAAGCCTTTTCCTCCCACTCCACACACTTTTCAACCGCAGCCAAAAAACTTTGGAACAACTGCAGAAAGATGTTTCTTCGTTTGCCACATCATTTTAAAATGAAGTCACAGTTGTATTGAAAAGTATTTAACCCCTTGCCACACCATTTCCTTTGTAGCTGAAATTGTTATAACATCTTTATCGCTAAAATTGTTACAGAAGAGAAAATACGATTTATATGTCTTATACTGCTACAACTACTTCAAAGTATAAATATTGATTACAAGGGAACAACATTTGATTTCGTCTAAAAAGAATTTCTCTTTCAAAGAATTTATATGTGTACCACTAATATTTTCTCCAAAAAGCTAAATCTTGTATTAACCCCTTGTCATACCATTTTCTTTGTAACTGCAGTTGTTACAACATCTTCCTCACTAGAAAAGGTTACAGAATGTTGCATCTACTTCGATGCTTAAATATTGCTTGCAAATGTGCAAGATTTGATTTCGTCCAATAAGAAAGTCATAACATTTATATTTGTTAAACTTTATTTAAAATCTTCAACACGAGTCTGATTCGTCACAATATGGCAAGAGGTTAACAAGAGTTAAACGCACCCTTTAAATAAAGTAAATTGAGTATATTATATCCATATATGCATAACCAGTGCGGCGGTGGCTGAAAATACGTGAGATGGTGGAAAGAGAGAAAAGAATACTTAGGTAAGGCCACGTAGCAGACTCTGCCTCAGTCGAAGGTGGATCAGGTACTAGCGAGAAAGTCGTCAACTGTCCCCCTGTTGGCAAATGTAGGGAGCGTCGCCACAAAACCGTAAAAACGTTACCATAAAAACTTCATAAATGAAATATTTCATTAAGGCACATATTGTCATGAAAGTAGTACGAAATTTGAGCGATTGCGATCTTGCTATTATTTATTATAGCAGTGTACATTAGGCTAATTTAGTGGTCGGTTGTTCGAATGTTAAGCGTCAGACGCGAAAGAGGACCGCGAATGGAAAAGAAAGTGAGTGAAAGCGTCGAATATCGATCCCTGTTTCCTTTTCAGTCGCCATGATTCTCTACGTTCGGCACGCTACAAAGAACGTAGTTCCCATTCTAGAACTATCGCGGACCCAAAGATGCGACAGTTACGGAGAGAATGCTGTAAGGGACTGTGTATCGCGCATTTACATACACGGCAGAGACGAACACCGTTGAAACATTGTAATGTAGTTGCAGCGTTCTTGAAACAATGAAATTAATTCCCGGCAGTTTCGGGCACGGCTAACAAGTTTATATCAAGATTCCGGTAGGAAATCCGGAACCCTTGCTTCTTTTGAGGCGTTGTGTCGTTAACGCGTCCTGGATTCCTAGTTCCCGCTGGATCTTTGTTAGCAGTGCCGCTTCATGGTGTTCGTAGGCCACAGATAGTTTTGTTTTCTACCAACCGCCACTCTAGTTTCTTCCTTTACAGCTATTTACCACTATAATGGCGGGTCTCGCCGGATAAGCACAGGTAATCGGCCTCGGTATAATTTTTAATGCTCGCCGGGTGCATGTTCTTAACGATTTTAAGGCAAATATGAATGAATTCGCTTAAACCATTAATTTGTTAAGACGAAACGTACCGTGTCCGGCGCGGATGATTTATTTATACCGATATGCTCATTTAAGTTTCATATTTCTGATTTATTAGGTTCTTCGGAAAGTAATTTCATTTTTTTATTTATAAAAATGAAACACGATTTTCTTATAGTGAATACATATTTTATTGAAAATAAAAATGAAATTACTTTCCGAACAACCTAAGAGATCGATGCCAAGTAAAATGTAAAAATAATACAGTATTCCTTATATGTATTCATATTTAATTATATTTTTCCAGTGGTGTTTAACAATAGGAATCACCGAGCACTAAAATAAATTAATATGCACTGCTTTATAATAATGACAAGCTCGCATTGGTTCTAATTTCGTGCAACTTTCGTGTCGATGTATGCTGTAACGAACAAGTTTATTCAAAAAGTTTTCGCGAAAACGTTCCTGTAGTTTCAACATCTGTGAGAGAAAAAATATTTTAACAAGGCACTTTGACTCGCCCGGTAGGTTTAGAGTGAAGCGACCTTAGTTATATTTAGAACGAAAATTTTAGAAAATTTTCACGTAATTTCAGGTGTAAATGGATTGTACCTTTTAATATTTTCTACCATTTCGTATGTAGAATCTTATTTCCGTAAAAACTTAAAATACTAACCCGTGAATAATTTTTAATATTGAACTTACATTAAAAGAATACAAGTGACAGGAAATATGGCATTGGTACACCCAAATATGGAATATTTATGTCAAGTATTAATATTCTCATGAGAGACAGATGAAAAAGTAATCTTACCACTTTATTAAGATGTTAGTTAACAATTGATGTATATAACTTGAGTGACTGCAATAATCTTTTAAATTTAACATTTGGCTTGCGACTGTGTCAAAGTTTTTTTTTAGAAAAAGTTTCAAACAATTGTCAATGGTCCATTGTCAATAGTTCCTAAATTACACGAAAGATGTGAATATTCAGGGCAATTTACTGTGCGTTCGTATGTTGCGCCATCGCGATTAAAATTTTATAATAGCGAAACTATGGTGAAATATTGTACTGTTACATATTCTAGTTTCTATACGTTGTTTCTACGTGTTCTTTTCAATGTTCATGTTGCTTCCAAACATTTTCGGCGTTGCTGAAACAGTCAAAGGTGCATACAAATATTTTTGTTTGAATATTCGCCTGCTGTAAAGTCGACTGAAATCTGTACCGTATTTAAAACAAAAATAGTCACTCGCAAATTCTGTGAAATTGAGAAAATAGATGCTGTGATTTTTATTGAAAAATCACGTTTAATAAAATTGTCTTTTGACTGTTTGACAATAGTTCGTAATTACTCAAAACTGCAATGTTCTTTAAATATTTGTTTCATAAATTTACCGTTGCGTTGTTTAAGAATGATTATCAATAAATAAACAGCATTGAACATTAATCTCTTACTGCCAAAACTAACCAGATTATAGTACGAGATTAGAACTTCACTATTCGATAACTAACAATTCTCTTTAATAATTCTGATTATTTCTATAAATGAAACAAATTAAATTCAAAAAGCAACCTAATATTTTTATACACATCATTACCAAATCCTTAGAATTAACTATTCTCTATAAATTAATATGAGACATGTTCTATCACGTAACACCTGTTCTGAAGTGAAAATAAATTCAGAAAGAACAGCAGAATTTTATATGACACGGATGAATGGAATTTTGACGTGGATGGAGACAATGTGAAAAATAGTGTGTACGTTGATTTAACTCGCGTTACTTACGTTCTGTTTTTATTTTAGCACGAACCCAGCTTGAATCACACTTTAGTGCAACAATAAAAGTTCTGAGACTCGATCAACGAACCAGAAATTTCTATATTCGATACAAATGCTGATAACTGCACGGGCTGCGATTGCACGTGTCATTTTTCGATTTTCCCCATTGAATAAAACGCTCGTCAGGTTGGTTGAATTCCATCAGATCCTACGGCGCGCGGAATCATATTTGGAGATTGCGAACGTTTACGTGGGAAATGAACGATTTATTGGATATACTGCATCCCAATAAATCTGGAGGCGTCACGTGTGAAACCGTGGCATCCGTCGCCACCTGCCAGGAGGAGAAGATGTTGCGCGATCCTTCCTTGTTCCCCGGATGTCACCGATAAAAGTCGTAAACGAGGAGGTAACGAAACCGTGGAAAATAGGGTACGGATAACACGATAGGAAACGATATACTGGTACCATTTTTACCGCTAGTCTTTCAACTAGTTCGCGATTATTATTTTTCAACGTTTAACACTAGAACTACCGAATAATACATCCAACGATATTCATTGCTTTGTAATAATAAGACTGCGTCTATTCAAACTTCATTCAATTTTTATTATAACATGTGATTCATTAAAGAAGTACATCGGAAAATTATTAATGAAAACACTTTTAGAATTTTAGAATTATTTATTAAAAAATGGGGAAAAAATTTCTGGTCTCCGATTGCTTTGTAATTTTGCATACACGTTTCTAGACTCGCGGTCAGGGTTTATGGCAATTTTCAGGTCGATCGGATTGAAATTACGGAAAATGTGCGGATCGGTGAAACCCGACAAACCCTAATCTGCTACTTTCTGAGGGGGGTAAGCCATCGGTCGAAAAACTTAGTTTCCCAGATTCTTTTCTAAGTCTGGCTACAAGTAACTGGACCCATAGTAAGGGTGTATTTCAATTCCTGGGTCCATTGGAAGCGAATTGTGGCAGTGGCACAACTTTGAAATTTTCGGTCTGATGAAAGTCGCGAATATGGGAAAATGGGGTTGATAAAACGGACCGTCCTGCAGTCCCCTGAAATGCTAGCCTAAATTCAGGGTGCTCTTCTTAAAGAGGAAGGTTTGGGGAAGATTTTGCCGTTGGGTTCATGTCGATAGCTCTAATCGTTTGGTCGGGGGACGCCTTCAAAGATTGCCAAATATGTAATAATAAGACTGCGTCTATTCAAACTTCATTCAATTTTTATTATAACATGTGATTCATTAAAGAAGTACATCGGAAAATTACTAATGAAACCACTTTTAGAATTTCAGTAATTGCGAAAGAGATAAGTAGGGATCAGTTATTTTGACTAGTAGTTGTATAAGACGAAATAAGTGTTGTCACGACACTTAATGTTGCTCGTACCTCGCCATACCCCCAACAAATTAGCGAGCATACTCAAAGGGGATGCAATGAACCATTTAAATGCACGGAAAATACTTACTAGTATAGTTTTTACAGAAAACGAGTCTCGTCGCTGAAAATGATTCCGCGAGAACCGTAGCTGTCAAACTTATATTATCTTCAAAATATTGCTCAATAATGAAAACGCGTTCTTCTTCCGTGTAGCGCTCTTTTCTTTCATTGGTAACACTTTACCGCAGAAAAGTTCCGAGATATCCTTTGGAAATGTCGCTCGGCAAACGGCGAAGATAGAATTACGCAGAGAATACCGTAATCTGCAGCTATCTGTGCGTACACGTATCGCAGCGAAAGGGTTAAACGAAACGACATCAGAGGAGCCGGCGATGCGATAAAGTGTCGAAAAATTGGATGAAGAAACTGATCGGGAAGGAAGTCAAGGGGTATGTGCCAATAAGCACATTCCGGAAGAACGGGAGCCATCGGTTCACAGATTACGCCGGAACAGATTCTCCATTTCCAAGGCGGCGAGGCTCGATGATACGTCGAATAGCTCTCGGCTCACCCCTCGGAGAGTGGCGCCGGGGTAAATTGCGTCTGTCAAATCCGCTCTGTAAGTCTTTCCTCGATATTACGGATTCCGTAACCGACACGAATCACCGAGCGATGCCGAGCAATTGCACGCGCACGCGTTTCGCCATCTCGATCGGCTTTCTTTTCTTTTTTTCTTGTCCTCTCCCAGGCATCGTCGGTTTGCTCCGGTTCTTACAATCAGCATAACATTCCTACCACCGATCGGATTACTCAATGCTTCGAGATAGGACTAACCCCCGAGATTCGACACACGCTGCACCGCCGGCTACCTTCGGCTGGCAGTCGCGCGGAAAAGTTTCAACGAGGCCATCGAATCTTTCGATAAACTTTCCACTTTCGAATTGAACATACTATTATCCGGCCGGACGACAAAGTCCTTCGCTAGGATTGTATTATCATTTGTTTTGACGTTAATGGAACCCCAGGCGAACCGCCGATAAAAATGCCGACGATTTCTCCGAGTTTCTTCCCTCGGCGATTTCTTGCTGCCTGCCATTCAATATTTCTTTGAATATTCCAGGGATTTTCTCTGTTCGCTTTCTCGGATGAAAATTGGTGGCGCGGTTTCGTAGCTGTTGCAGTTCGTTGTTCTTTTTCTTTCGCAGTTTGCACCGAGCTTGTTAGTTTGCGTCGAAAGGAACTGTTACTCGGGGAACTTTTTATTTCTGCGATATTGAATTGTTACATAATTCGACGGAATTTTTATTTACTTTTCAAAATTCATTGTTTCAGATGGAAGTTTTAATTGTGCTTCGAGAATTCGATCGTTGATGTGTTAACCCTTTGCACTCGAATGGTGACTCAGAGGCATCATTAAAAATTGCCACAATTCAACTGCTTTAAATTTAATTGCAATAAAAATTTAATTGTTGCAAGAACGAGGTAATAGTAAAAGAATCCATATCCATAAGATAAAATAGATCAGGTAGAATGAAAATATTCTAGGTGAGAAGGAATGCCTTGGTTTTCGAGTTAAAACAGCTACGAGTGCAAAGGGTTAACACGTTAACTGCTCAACTGACGACCTCAACAATTCTATAAAATCAAATTAATTTATTTAATGAACCAACCTTCTTATAATCTTCAGATATAAAACAAAATTTAATGCAACGAATATATTAACGTCTAGATTTATTTTTAAACATGGACTAATCATTCTGTCACCCATATATTGATGACACGGCAGCCGACGTGTTAAACGTTCGTGTTCGCTAAGAAGCGTGAAAACAAGAAATTATTTAAGCTATTGTCATTTTACAAAGAACAATCGTATAGTACTAAACTTGAACTCGTTTCAAAGCGAGAAGATTCTACTTTCGCACGCTCTTATCTATTTTTCTTCCAGATATTTTTGCATAATGCAACGGATGTGAAATGGATAACCCATTTTACCTCGAAAGTAGTATCACTTGAAACTTCTGTAAAAACAGACAAAATTTCTAAGACTGAAGTTCCCTCTTTACAAAAACACCTTAAAAACTGATGTGCAATAATTTTCACTGTTTTATGAAACAAGAGAATATAGAGTACCGTAAACTTGGTTCTACACTTTCCATTTAAACCTTAATAAAGCGACGAATAAATAACATGCAACAAGTTTTTTCGTGTCTTTGTAAAAGGGCGATTTTCAAATTTGAGACTCATTCGCGGAAAAAACTGTCCAATTTCATTCAAGATGCTTCGATTAACAACATATTACAGATGTTCGAAATTTTGTAGAACAATTAATTTTTTTCCATTGACTCTGAAATACAACAGTCATTTATTTGTTGTACAGAAACTGGAGATTGTTTAACCTCTTAGGCACGATTGAATATTGTGCTGGGCAGTTTCTATGTACGGTAGAGCACATTGGAATGAAGTTTTTGATAACTAAATTATAATTCTTTTTAAAGTTATGATGCATATACTTTAACCTCAATAATTTTGGAATGATGTTTTTGATAACTAAATTATAATTCTTCTAAAAGATATGATGCATATATTTTAACATTAATAATTTACTGTAATAATTAATAATAGAATTGAGTGTGCTCAAGCCACTATAATGGCGCATCGTAATATAAGATGACATCCGCGGAAGCCACTACAATGACGCATCGTGCTTAAGAGGTTAATTACACGAAAATTTTGAAACTCTTGGTGAGGATAGACTTGGGCACCGAAGTCGGAGGGTTGAACAGTGCCGATAAAATGGAGGAGACGAAAACCGTTCCGAGATGGGATGTTCCGGAGATATACGAATCTCGTTCGATCATTCTTATCGATGGTGTGGTTGTGGAATGAAAGCTGATAGGGTGATAACAAATGAAGAACCGAGCAGCAGAGGGGAACACGTGAAAACCAGGGACGCGGAACAGTCGTTGAAAAGGCTTTGGATTGCAAGGCACGGTCTGAAGTCACAACTAGTTACAGGCAATAAAAAGAGATTAAGAAACTCTATTTTCTTCGTCGCACCCCCTCGTGGCGGGGGTGGAAATACTGACGGAGAAACGTTTCGGCATTCTCTTCCGAGGGAAAACAGGTCGTCGCCGGCAATCTTGACAACGAAGGAAGACCCTGCGCGTCTATGGCTCACTCGGTCGTTGACGAACGACCATAACATTCGCCGACTGCTAAGCGGAAACGTCGATCGTAATTGAAGAATCAACAGCGGTCCGTAAAATTCTTATCGATGTTGTAAGAAATATATTGTAAAGAGACGAACGACGTCTTCCGATGTTTTAATTAGTATTTTTATCAGAGCTTGCAACGTCGGTTTATTAGGGTTGTTCTTCGTAGACACGTGCGCCTCCGCGTCTCTGACTTTTGCACTCAATAGCGAGTCTGTGTGTCTGCACATGGCTAGTAGTTTCTACTTGCTGCGAGGTGAGAATCCGTTAGATCTAAATTCAGTGTTTCGGATATAAAGTTCTGTTTGGAAATATTATATTTCAATACTATAGTGAATAATTGCAGTATCGATAGGTGATGTTCACCAACAGTTGTGCTAAGAAGAAGTTAAATAAAATTTCTTCTGACGATATTAACATGGTGGAACATATTTTTGAGTTGAAACAGTTTCGTTGAACGTGGTTTATTGCCTTTCGTGAATATAAAGATTCTTACTATCACTCGTAAGTGTAACATTCCAATTTTTACTGACTTCGTAAATGCAAATACGGCGTTGTGTAAACTATTTTAAATAACAGTAAGGAATGTTTAGTGTCGCCTCAGTGGCGCCATTGGAGCGCTAAGGGTTAAGTTAGGAATAATAGAATCATTATTTATAAACTTCACCAATGTGCCTACTCACGTTGTTTCTTCTAAATTGTTTCTCGCGTTGTTTGTTGTAAACCTGGAAATCGTTCGAGTGAACGGTTTGTTATATTCTTTTTAATTGTTAATACGAATCCGTTTGAAACACTTATAGAATTTTTATTTATCATAACAGCCTGCAGTCTAGTAATAAAATTACGTTCATCGGTCATTGTTGAACGAACGATTTTCAGTGAATATTGTTTCGAATTATGGTGTGATCATTTTTTGTGCCGCCTCGTGGCGTTGCCATTCTAGTGCACAGGTTTAGCCTGTGGTAGACAATGATTGATGCGATGTAAATTTATCCGCTTGCGATGTCGTATTTGAACGTACGAGTAGACATTTCCGAAAGAAATTCTTTTATTTGTAATTTCGAGGGTGTAACGTGACCCATTCGACATGATTAAATAAAGGGACTGATTGCTGCGCCAGTAAGTGAAAGATACGATTATATTATTTAAACTTGGAAGTTCGTTTGACCATGCCGTTTCAATAGTCGACCACTCTAAGTCCAGGGTTTATTTGATCGGGACAAACAATGGGGCAGTATAAAGATAGAATTACTATAGTAATCCTTTGAACGAATTCTAAAGCGTACGTTTCGTGTGTTAGCTTCTTTTATGCTTTCTTCGAAACTGTTCTTTTTTTCGAAATGATTGCTTTAGAATTTTTTATGATTCTGTTCAAATACGAAGAGAACGTTTCCAGTATAAATTCTATAATGTAACGTACGAGGTTTACAATGTCACGGAATCGAATCGACCGATTCGGAACATTCAAATCAATTTTGTTCCCGAAGTCATCGTTCCAAAATTATATCAATTGCTGCAAGCCAAGAAGCGAAACGAACTTCGTGCACGCGGCAACGGGGAAAAGCGATTTTCCCGTGCGAGTGTTAATCCGCGAAATAATCTATGAAAATGTAAATTCGCATGATGATCCACGGGTCCCGCGATAACTGTCGTTAACAAAATTTTCCGCGACGCTCGCATTTCTCCGTGGCAGCGAAAAGGGAATCGCTAAAGCTCCAATAACAGGGCTTTTAGCAATCGTTTCATTGTGTACGATACGCAATTCCCCGCGTTACTTTTTCACGTCGTTTCTTCCACGGTGCTGAACTGTTCGGAAACGTGTCTACCTAACTAACCGATTATTCATTGCTATCAAATAGGGGCGATTAATTGGTTTTGGAAGCGACCACCGTGACCATGCCATCGACGTTCGTTAAGTTTATTCAGTTACCATGAATACACCGATTGCTCGGCCCTCGTTCGGGAACGCTACAAAATGGCCTCCGACTAACTATTTTTTCCCCCTGTTCGACCAACGTCGCTCCTACTGTTATATCACTGCCATCCTCTGCCCACTCCTCCTCCTCTTCCTCCTCCTCCTCCTCCTCCTCCTCCTCTACCTCCTCCTCTTCCCCCACCTGCATTTTGTGTTCGTCGATTAAGTCCGGGGGTCTATCGTCCCCGGTCGAGCAGTCTGAATTCAATCCCGATCTAATTACGGGGAAAACTGATCTCCCAAGCGTCCCCGGACGTCTTCGACGCCGTTGCTCTGCTTTGTCTGCCGACCGAACCCATCCGGATGGATATCCAAACCCCATTTCGAACTTAATGGCCACGCGAGCACTTACTTTTGTCTCGGAAATTAGCCGGGATACAGGCAGCCGCATTAGCGTGCCGTAGAACTGCTCCCTGACATAATAGATACACCTAACCGCGGATGTTAACGCTCTTCGACGCAGCCCTCGGTCTGAATCAACAGAGTACTCCAGCCAGAAAGAACAACTGCACCGCCTGCTATTTTATGCCATTTCAATGGCAGAAGTTGTAAATCATTTTTTAGTCTAATATTGAAAAATCATTTTTTGATAACTTCTGCCAGAGAAGTTGCTGGAATTGATGCAGCCTGAGGATTGCGTCGAAGAGCGTTACATTCGCCGTCATGCATGGATTTTTACGTAGATTACATCAATCGATATCTGCTTCGTCACGAAGAATATATGTACAGGGTGTTCTAAACGCGTTGGAGCCCCTTAAAAGTTTCGAGCAAACTTTTTCCTTTATTTAAGCGAGATAAAAATTGTGTAGGTCAAATTCAAGGATCACGAGCGAAGGGATAATCTATTTCTGTTTTTAATCGTTTTAACAAGTCTGAGATGATATAACTACGTTTTGAATAATAGTCTGGCAATTTTTAGTGTCGTTTGAGAGGCGCCATTGGATAATGGCAAATTTCTTAAATCAAACATACGCTATGATAAAAATTAAAAAACGTAAAAAATATTGTTCCTACAAAGCTGCAAGTGTCAGTCACTTTTTCCACTTGGTACATTAAATGTTAAAAGCTCGGAATGCGTTCGGCTCTGTTGCAACTTGCTTACAATTTCACGCCGTTGCGGAACAGATTACATCTTCCGAGATTGCATTGTTACGAAAGACAACGTTTACAACGTCACTGTCTCCATTTCGGTGTAGATTCTGCCGCGGCAACGTTCAACGC
This sequence comes from Agapostemon virescens, assembly GCA_028453745.1. Lineage (NCBI taxonomy): Eukaryota > Metazoa > Arthropoda > Insecta > Hymenoptera > Halictidae > Agapostemon > Agapostemon virescens. The sequence goes on along the minus strand of CM052083.1, from coordinate 7,463,504 downwards.
GTGTCGGCCCTTTGTCCAGGCGAGAGATATTGTTAATTTTTGTTTGTCCCGCGACAACTTTGCCACATCGCCGCGCCGGGTGTCGTTCTGTAAACCACGCCATAATAATCATCTCCCTCGTTACAAATTAAAATTACACGGCAATTAGAAATCCTCGTTATGTAATTAAAATTCGCTCGGCAACCGGGCACGCGGGTCCTGGCAGCTTCCTGGTCGGCCTCCGTTCCTTCCAATTACGCGTGCAAGCGGGAACGCGGAAAGCGTGTTCTACGCGTAAACTTTGATAATAAATTTGCAACGAAGGAAATTGGAACGCTCACAATTTTATCATTGTTACCGCGCGGAGAGAGTCTTTAGTTTGCCGGCCGTAATATGTTTCAGTTTTTAACTTGGCTCGCCCGGTGTTTAACAGCGTATTATCTCAGGCGAGTGTTCTTTATGAACGAATTCCGGATGAATATGTGGTTATTGCGAAAGTTCATGCTTACGCGGACACCGTATCTGCGGGAATTTTTTCCTCCGACACACGCGGTTTTCTTCCGATAGAATCCGAAAGTTCGGATAACGCTTGTGCTAAACGATAAACCAATTCCGTGTATTTTATCGGATCCGCAAGACGCACCCCGTTCACTGTCAACGTCAGCTTCGCCGCATCTTTAAACATTGTCCATTAATGTAAATAATAATTTAATATACATACTTGAATTTAACACTTTGACTGCCATGTCACCCATATATAGGAGACGGAATTATTTATATCGTTTCTAAATGAATTTTAACGATGATATATTCATTGTATCAAAGTTGATGGTGATCTAGAAAGTGTAAGAAGGTGGCAGGTGTATTCTACATTAAACATTTTATTTTTACAATTTTTATTTCATTCAACGTCTCGTTTCGATTTTGTAGAATTTTCGTGGTTGTTAGCTTGCCAGTGAACGTGTTAATGATTTCTTCTTGTAGCCATCGAATATCGTGGTTAATCGTTGAAGAGAAAAGGTCAGAGGTGTTTGTGAATGGTTTGTGTACAATATTCATGAATTGGCTTTACGGTTACGACACAAAGCATCGCCAGGAGGTCAATGGCGCAACCTAAAAGGAACACAATGCATTTGAAAGGTGTAATGACCTTCTTCCATTGATACTCCGTTTCATAAATACTCGAATTTAAGAGCTGATCGGAATAGTTATCGATGAACGAGGGAAGTCTGTTTGTCTGCGCATGATTAGCAGTTTCTACTTGCTGTGAGGTGAGAATGCATGTTAGATCGAAATCGATTGTTCCAGAGGTGAATACCTGTTTGGGAACACAATATTTCATGTACTTCTGGCGTTAGCACAGACCTTTATGCAGAATGAAAATACTCTCCATCAGTTGCGGAAAAGAGAGGTAAAATAAAATTTCTATTTGTGCTACTTTTGATATTCTTATAACATTAAGTTGGAAATAGTATAACCGTTGTTTATAAATTTCTCTGATCTTCTTGTCATTAGCCTGAAAATGTATAGTGCAACGATTACCAATACCGAAATACGTCGTTAAAGTGAAACACATTTACTATAGTTTTTTAAATTGTAAATGCGAATCACTTTTGAACATTTATTATTGCCGTCTTATTTGCGAACGAAAGCATCTCTGACACATTTGCGAAAGCTATCGCAATCAAGACCACTTTTATAGTATACGCGTCGAGCAACACTCTAATACTTAAGGGAACACATCAAAGTTTCTCTGTTCTCCAATGAGTCGGATCCACTGATGTGATAAGCGGCTGTCTACATAGAACTCTAAGCTCGATTAATTCGGTTCGAAATGCCCATGGGCAAAATTCCTTCTATCCAAAGGAGGCGAGTGAATTTTCATGTTCCTTAGATGAATGAACCGATTAATAAACCGACGATGCGGTTTGTCTGACTCATTGCGCCTTTGATCGTGAACCCGGCCTTTTCCTCGGCATCGAGTCAAATGAGAATTTAAGTAGGCGCGTTTCATACTCGATCCGTGCCACATACTTTTCTCCATACTTCGAACGATGAGAAGGCAAACAATAGCGACTTTCACGCCCTCGTGCATTGTAATCAAGTTCGAAGCTATCGAAGGTGCTAGACACACTGAAATTTTTAATAGATCGCCTCAACAGTTTAAGGATGAAACGTAGCAGACGATTTTTAACACAGTTTTTAGCATAAATCGTACTTTAGTAAACACCAGGTTGTCTGAAAATAGTTGAATCAAACTTTATTTGAACTTAGTTTTCATACTTGCTATTCGACTCGTGATAATTCTATGAAAAATTACAGTGTAACGATAAATCAGGATTTGTTTTGAAACTCGAAACTATTGCACAGCATCTTTTATTTGAAAATCTGAGGATCATAGATAGAACCGACGACATTTAACACGTTAAGCGCCACGCCGGTCCCTAGGGACCGGCGCTGGACTTTCCGTTCAGGCCTCGTCGGTCCCTACGGACCGGCGACAGATTTTTACCCGACTGTTTATACTCTGATTCGTCTATCGGCGAGCGGCCCGGCAAGGCCCGCCTGACGGCTAACCGTGGCTTGAACGAAACGGAACAGAAATTCGGCGTGGCGCCTAACGCGTTCAAGAGGAAGGTTTGGGGAAGATTTTATCGTTTGAACCATGTCGATAGCTCTAATAGTTTGGCCGGGGCACGACTTCAAAGATATGCCAAATATTGCCAAATATTGCTAAATATTGAAGGTAACCCCCTTCTATAAATCGCGAAAAATTGGGGAAAAATCTTAGGTCTCCGATTCTTTTGTAATTTTGCTTACACGTTTCTAGACGCGCGGTCAGAGTGTATGCCAATTTTCAGGTCGATCGGAATCGAATTGCAGCCGTGGCGCGACTTTGAAATTTCGGAGCGTCCATCGCGAAAATGGGAAAAATTTGGGTTGATAAAACGAAGCCCCCTGAATTTCCCTGAAATGCTGGCCTCGATATTGAGTAACATATTTAAAGAGGAAGGTCTGGGGAAGATTTTGCCGGTGGAATCATGTCGATAGCTCTAATAGTTTGGCCGGGACACGACTTCAAAGATATGCCAAATATTGCCACAAAATCGCTAAATATTGAAGGTAACCCCCTTCTTTTACTTAGTTTTCGCGTCACATTTTATTTACCTTTAAACGGAAATAATGCAACTGTGCATAAGTTTTCTGTTTCAATCGAATCTATTGAAATAGTGCGAATATTTCTGAATATTATATGAACTATCTATAACATATTAATTTGTAAATTTGATACCGTCAGTCCGCGGGGACTGACATAGCATTCAACGTGTTAACGTAATCGGCTTTAGGACCTGAGGGATTTTTCTAGAATCGTGAAATTTGGTATCGAGTGGACGCACGAGTCACCTTGCAACGAGGTTAATGGGGAACGGAGGTTTCTGCGGAACTTTCGGAAGATCAGAGAGCCTTGCCCTCGAAAAAGAAAAGAATTGACGTACGGTGCGTGTTCCACGTATCTGACAGTCGCAGGAGATATCTTAGACGGCCTGTCCTTCCGTGGCTCTCACTTGACAACTTTTCTCATTAGAGCGATCGATGTCAATCCAATTAAAGTTAACTTTCCGACGGAATAAAGGAACTCCGACTAAAGGGAGTGAAAGAGCTCGAGGCGGTTTGAAAATTTCTCTCGGCGGTGATGCAGATGTCGCTGGGACTTTGAAAATATGCAAAGAAGGAACGAGGTAGGAGGAGCCAGAGAAACTATCACTACAAAGGGAATCATATTTCCAGCTTGTGAATCGTGCGATTCAATCACCGCTTGAAGGATGCATTGTGGTATTGAACGTTCCAGCTAATTCGTTTTAATTAGACCGCCTTTAATCGACGCTGTTGTCGTTGCGTAGAATGTAACTGGTTCCCGCGAGGACGCACTGTGTCAAAGTACTGCGTTTAGTGATGGCAGCAGGTTTAATATACAGGCTGTCATGTAACTGGTGGTAAAATCGGATAGGGACTGAGAATTTGTTCGTTTGAGACTTCATTTTTCTTTTGAAGTCGATTTTCTAGAAAATTTGTTCATTTGACACTTCGTTTTTCTTTTAAAGTCGATTTTCTAGAAAATTTGTTCATTCGAGACTTCGTTTGTTTAAAGGTTGATTTAATAGAAATATTGTTCATTTGAGATTTCGTTCTTTTTAAAAGTTGATTTTCTACAAAATTTGTTCATTCGATACTTCGTTTTTCTTTTAAAATGGATTTTATAGGAAATTTGTTTGTTTGAGACTTCGTTCTTTTTAAAAGTCGATTTCAGAGGTTTGAGTGATATCAAATGAGGCATATTTTAGAGTTAGTTTCCTCGTCAGAGAACGCGTAAAGGTTGTACGAAGGTCAACTTTGTTTGTTAAAAGGAATGATGAATTTTTTAATACATCAATGGATGCAGGTCTATATTAATTATAAAAAGTACTAACCCACTTATGCCGAGCAGTTAATGGATTAGGAGATATTTAAATTGAAATAATTCTAAATTACCATTTTGGTCGACGTTTACGAACAATTCTTTCGTCGAAAATAATAACTATGATATCATATTGTTAGACATATCCTTTCAGATCTTAGATGACATTAATAGGTCGTTAATTAATAGTAAGATCAAGAACTAAACTAGGCCACCTTCATGAAATATTTTTGCTTAGATTATCCGAGTTTCAACGTTACACCTGTTCTTCGTATCTGTCAGAAATAACGACTCATGCTACCTCCATTAAGCTTGTAATGAATTAACGATTCATTTGTCAGTCATTAATTAACAATGCTGCGTGGCACTCGAATACGCTGTTGAGTAATCAGATTAGCCACCCAATTGTTACCAACCAGATGTATAATATGATTTATGCTTAATCGTGCGTGTACCATGAAATATCAAGTTAGTTATTTAATGTTTACCAAAGACAACTGATAACGACGTAATACACGATTCCAGGTTATTCAGTAACGAGAAGAAAAAGGAATCATCTACCGTTCCTTATGAAATGCGTTTATTCTTATCAAGAAACCAGACTGTGCGAACTATCGAATATCAAATTGATAGAATTTTATTTGTTTATTCTTCTCTAATGTCATTCGTGTTTTCTAACAAGCAAGCAATCAAGTAGAACAAATTGCTCTGTACATATTCTGTGATGCTATTAAATATTTCTATTTAATATACTACATAATATTTACATTCCAAATATACGTACCAAATAATATTGGCGTAACTCCTCACTTTTCCAGAAGGGTCTGTCTTTTCCTAAGGTCGGTTCTTTAGGCAGATCTCTGGGTTTTCTTTCAATCTTGGGTGAAGTGTCGCAATGGCTGTGAATTAGACTATATTTACATCCTTATATATACACACTGAACCACCCTTGGCCTGCTTGCAGCCCCGAAAAATACAGGGAAAAACGTGCGCACCCTCTCCGTCACCTATCTCCTCCACGTGCTCTAACACGCTTAAAACTTTGGTAATCAATATACACATTTGGCAGTAATACATTTTCTCCGATAAAAATGAAACCGCAAGTTCCCCGATAAATCAATCATATTAAATTAAAAAAATTCTCGAACAAGGAACGACACAAAGAAGAGACAAAGCAGATAGCACACCTTATATTTTCTCATATTTTGTGTTAAAAGCTGATTAAAATACAGATTTTCTTTTACTGATAACTCAAAGCATGTTTGTGTATACAATTTACGAAATATTGTCCACAACATATACTTCGACGGGATTCTAACACAAAAGATGCAAGTATTATCGTTCGCAAGCGGGACAAATTGTCTTCAGTTACGCCGAAGCTCGCGAATTGCGAATTTCAACCTCGGAACATAGTTAATAAAGTCCGTGACATTATTTCGTGTTGTATATTTGTTAAAAAAAGGCGTAATATTATAAAAAATGAACTGCGGAAAGTGATCGAACGCATGTGAAATTGACACTATAATAAAATTGAAAGAAGAACAATATTCAGTGACAGAAATAGCAAAAATTCCGAATGGAAGTCGAAAAGTAATAATGAGTTTCTTGAAAAATCCGGAAAACTATGATAAAAAGAAGAGTTCACCCGATTTTAACATTATTGACAATTATTGGGAAAATTTTGTCCGAGTTGTATATGGAAATGACAGAAACTTTGGGAATATTGCCGAATTAAAAAAATGTATTCAAGAAAAGTCGGAGCAAGTAAAGCAAAAAAAAAACTATTACGAAAACTCTATAAATCTTTGCCAAAGAGAATGATGGCTGTTATTAAATATAAAATAGGAGCGACAAAATATTAAGCATTAAATATCGTTCGTTGATTTATTGTTATATATAATTTTAAGTTAAATGTGCTATCGTTTTGCCCCACTATATTTCCTTAAAAGTTCTTTGTTTTTTAATAAAATTTTGTAGACTAGCGAAATTCAATTCAATTTCATTCGTGTATGTTTATAGAGGTATTTTGCAAGAATGTATAAAAAAAAAACTTTGGTTGTAATGTTAAATGTTGAAATCACATCCTTCTGCAATGAGTTCTTATTTACAAAATTTAATCTTCTTGGAACAATCAATTCCCAGAACTTGGTTTTCGGGACCGAGAGTTGTTTATTTATATTAGCAGAGTGGCACGGGGAACGTCAGTCGCTCAGGAGGGTTGATTTAATAAACATATGCCTTCCTTATTGTTAGTTAGTTATAATCATTTCCCTCGTAACCAAAATATATCCAACATTAATTAAATAAAATTTACGTTAATTTTAAAGTGTGCTATCTGTGTGTCCCGGAGTGCAAGTGATAACGTTTCTCATCCTCCGAATAAAATAAAAACTGTTCTAATTCGTCGAGCACTTCCTTAATCAAGTATTAAAGCATTTCTCTAAAAAGGAATCAAGAGTGAATAATCATTTCCCCCGTAACCAAAATATATCAAATATTAATTAAATAAAAATTACGTTAATTTTAAAGTGTGCTATCTGTGTGTCCCGGAGTGCAAATGATAACGTTTCTCATCCTCCGAATAAAATAAAAACTGTTCTAATTCGTCGAGCACTTCCTTAATCAAGTATTAAAGCATTTCTCTAAAAAGGAATCAAGAGTGAATAATCATTTCCCCCGTAACCAAAATATATCAAATATTAATTAAATAAAAATTACGTTAATTTTAAAGTGTGCTATCT
>CM052083.1:7440533-7456318 GCA_028453745.1 Agapostemon virescens | reverse complement strand
TTGTGTCCCGGAGTGCAAGTGATAACGTTTCACATCCTCCGAATAAAATAAAAACTGTTCTAATTCGTTTAGCACTTCGAGTGTCTCGCTAATAAAATACATGGCATGACGAAACCGAGTGAAACCGACTGAGGCAAACATTTAACCAACCTGTCAAACGCGACAGTTAAATATCGCCCAGAGATCCAGAAGCTACATCCGTTTCCAAACATTCGCGAACGCGGCATCGATGTTCCGTCGACTCTTATTGTTTCCTGCAATAAACAGCGATATTTATAATATTTCTCGGAGTCGCCCGGTGCTGCGCGGAAAGTCGCGACGCGGTACGTCCGTTCACACAAAGGCTCTGCAAACATTGACGGAAAAATAACGTATTGAACGCGCTAGTCGCGCAGTGCCGGCCCGATGGCAACGCGGAGGGAGATCTTTGGCGGTTCCAACAATCGCAAACCCGTGCTGAAGACAGATTCGCATACAGGGATTCGCGGGGCCTGTCAGAAACGTCGTCGGCGCCGTGAGTGCGGTTTCCCAAGGAAATTCCTTGCTCGCGGAACACGGTCCGATCGATAAGATTTAGCGTTGCTCCAGATACTTAACCGCGTTTATTCGCGGAAGGTTTCGCACGGTTCCCTGTACGTGTCTCATTAAACCGCGGCTGCCATGGGCGTCGACTTTATTTTCATCAGTTAATGCAAACAATGGCCCGGGCGAGCGTGAAACCGTACGCTTTCGGCGTCTCTCTCTCTCTCTCTCTCTCTCTCAAACACACAATCACTCTCTCTTTCACTCGCACACGAGCGCACACTATCTCTTCCATGTTGCGAGCGTGTGTGCACGCGTCCCGTCGGCTTAAATCGTCGGGGATGCCGTGTTCGTTTGACGCCAAATATTTGTAGATACGATTGGTGCAACGAATCTTATTTAACGCGCATACAGCTATCGCATTTGCATATGGGAACGACCGGTGCGCCACCGCCCTGCACACCTGCACGCGCAATCTCCGGATTCTACATCAGCATTTGTCCACTTGCATACATACATACATACATACATACATACATACATACACACACGCTGTATCTGTACATGTAGACAAGCGAACACAAACGCGTGCAAACCGAGCACAAACACAGGACGCATTCTTGCGCATTATTCATGGATAACCGTGTACATATGTACAGGAGGACTACTACGCAAACTCCGTTACAAGTTTTCGCGAGTGTCGCCCGGATGATTTTGTTGAACTTTCGTTTAATGAGAGGTATCGTGCGTGAAACGTCGCCGGCTTTCATTTGGGACGGCAAGTTTTAATTGCGTTGCAAGTAAGTACGGCTGAGAGTCAAGAACGTCGGGATTGCCAGCCCCCGTTGTTCCCGCTCGCGAATGTTTTGTGTTCTTCGAGGGGTTTATGGTCGGTTTGTTACTGTCTGAGGACGCGTCGATCACTTTTGACTCTGCCACTGTGGAAGGGTTATTTATCGTGAATTCGTACGCTTGTCGAGGCAGTCGACAAGCCGGTTACATTAACCCCTTGCCGCGCCATTTTCTTCTTAGCTGAAGTCGTTATAACGTCTTCGTGACTGAAAATGTTATAGAAGAGAGGAGACAATTTATATCTTTTATAGGATGCTGATTTTAATCGATGCTTGAACATTGATTTACAAGCGGACAACATTCGATTTCGTCGAAAAAGAAAGGCACAATATTTATATTTGTTGGACTTTGTTAAAAAACTTCAACATGAGTCTGACGCTTAAACATTGATTTCAAAAGAATTTATTAATTTCGTTTGAAAGAAAAGGCATAATATTTATGTTCGTTAGACTTCATTGAAAACCTTCGTCACGGGTTTGACTCGTTGCAGTATGGCAAGGGTTAACAGTAACTGGCGGCATCAGAGTTACGAAACAATATATTATATACAATTTTTATAAAGTTAACAAATAATGGCACAGTTTTTGTAGATTCGCTTGAAACAGGAATATAGAAATGGGGTGAGCAAGTCTTTCACTTTTATTTCACATAAAAGTCCACGATCTACTTATAACACATACACTCTTTTTAAGAAGTTGTTTATTTCTTTCGTACGTGAAATAATTCGAAACACGAAGCGACACATGTTACGTTACGATATTTGCAACGATGACTTGTTTCTTTTCGCACATTCTCAGTTTTGCATAATGCACAACGTTTTATCGGATGACATTTGTTTTCTTGTTGGCAATATTATGTAGGCCATTTATGCGGTTTTTCTATCACGTTAACTGGCACGCCGAGCCGCTGCTGATCGTCGATATTTTGAATAAAATCGATTGGCGTAAAATTAATAACGCTAAATATTCATGTATCCGTTTATAAATTAACTAGATTATAGAGTAAAGTGCCAACTTCATTGTCAAATAATTATTAATGTTTATTAGCAACTCTAATAAATTTTAATTAAATGGGAAAGCATGAAGCGTGTAAAATTCGCTCGACGGTCAACGTGTTCGTATAGTCTCCCTTCGAAGAAATATAAATCCTACAATTTTAAGCGTTTCGACTTCAAAAAATTAGAACGTACGATACGAATATTGGAAAACACGTAGCTAAAGTCTCGAATCAAAAGAGCCTTTCGGTTTCCTTAGAAAAATTGGCAAAGCCCACAAAGCGACGCTTGAGATTAGAAGATCGCTTTAACTTCGCAAACCGGATCAACTTCGAGACATCTAGGACTCGGTTAGAAGTTCTTTCATCGATTCGGCGACCCCGAGATCGAAGTCCAGATATCTCCATGTGGGATTTGGTCAGGACTTTCTCTACGGAGACCCTGTCAACGTTCAGATATACTGAAAATTGAAGGGGAGGAAAAAGCGCAAAAAAATCTCTCGGCAAACCGATTCGCTAAAGGTGTCAGGTAACTTCAAGGTACCTCGGGGTTCGTTTTCAACGGGACCACTTTCGCGGTTGTGAAGTTCAAGCAACTTCCATTCGCCTCGGCATTTTAATCGTGAAACGATGTTTAGCTCTTTTGTCGGTTTCGTCTGTGCCTTATGCGCTTCGCACGGATCCAACGAACGGAATCGTCTGAAGCGTTACTTTGCAGTCGATGCAATTGCATTTTGTAAACGGTTTTGCGTTGCCGTACGAATTTCCACCTGCATTTTCATTCTGCGCTCCCGATAAAGTTTCAAAGGTTACGGCGAACATTTAAAACGTTTCTAGGTGTTTTACAGAGGCTGGAAATGGTCGCAGCCTTGCATCGACGTGTTGCTCTTTCGATTCATTAAACATCGTTACTTCGAATGACACAGTTTCTCCCTCAACGTATCAACGCTTTGCACTGTCAATTGCTGTCACTCCGAAACCAAGGCATTTCTTCTGGCTTAGAATATTTTTTAAATCGTTTATTTCCTTTTATTATACAATTCTAGCAATCTTTTAAATACAAACATGTAAATATTTCTTTAAGCAACAGTGTGACACCTTTAATCCTTCGACGTAAAAATAAAATAGAATTTGGAAAAATTTTATTCGGAAATTTACATTGCATTAACATAAGCATTATAAACAGCTATGTCAAATTGAAATCGAGACGTCAAAGTCTACAATGGCACGTGAAATGGATGACGTCTAACAGACGTCATTGTATGCCAGGGGGTTAAAATAGTTACTCGGACAGTCGGTGGCAGTCTAAAAACATTTCAGAAATTTTTTGAAATTGCACTATGGTCCGCTCGTCTTCAGACGTTTTTGCGGAATCTTATTTTACAGATCTTTTCTGTTTTCCATAATTGTTTGAAGGACCGAAACGGATGTCGCAAATGTTTTCGGTCGCTGATTTCAATCGAATGCATTACTGTCGCATTGAAAAACCGATTCGCCGCGTGTAATAAACCGCACCTGTACGTGACCTTATTTTATGCTTGCTCGCGAACCATGTCGTACTTTAATTTCGCCAGAATTCACGACATTGAGTGAAAGAGGTGATTGATTAGGCGCGAAAATGTCCATATGCCGCGAACTTTATGCGGCGCGTGACGCAGGCCTGGCAACGCATGATGCGGTTTCTATTTAGTCACATGCGAAATATCACGTGACATGCACGCACACGTTCACACACACACATACACATGTGCAATTTGCAAAACGTAAAACATACGGTGACGCGAAATGCACGGAACACCGACACCGTACGCACGGCGAACACAAACGCGGCGGAATATCTTTCGGGACACGCGAAATCAACAATTTCGTCGCTGATACGTTGTAAGTTGTTTATCATTTGCATTTGCTCTTTTGTTCCCGATTAATATTATATCCGGTGGCGGGAACCGGCGAAAAATAAAACGAATAAACGTGTGACACAACGAGCGGAATAACTGAAATCGAGATAATGCAAATCGAGAATGGCCGAATAAAATATCGACTTGCGAAGCTGTGCTTTTCCGCAAAAATGAATTTAAATATTCGGTGGGCAGTGTGGACGATATTTAGATTATTAGGCAATTCGTTAATTTATGATTTTTATTGCTAGGCGTTGCTCTAAATGGCGTTGCCGCGACGTATAGAAAATATTATAAACACCGACTGCGATCGTTTCTATAAAAGCGAATAAGAATAATTATTCGGGTGTTGCAGCAGTTTTTATATTAGGAATAAATTCTTGCACGCTTTCTATGGATACTTTTAATAAAGCACTATCGCGGTTACGTTTTTATGAAATTTAGTTTGACGCGCATACTCTATTTTGCGGATTCTGCATTACCAATTTAAACTAACCGCGCGGTTAGGTCGATTGAATAAATTAGTAATGCGATAATTCTATTCTATCTAGAAGAAACGTACGGTAATAATCGTTCGCATTCCGGATTGCGAATTCAGGATTCATCGCGTCTTTTTCGAAGTCGGTATTTGCGTTAATCTTTAAGAAACACGTTGATAATGCTGCAAATTATTTTTGTTTTTCTTCTATTTCAAACTACCAGCACCGTTTTTCGTGATGAATGCATAAACTGACCTATAACACGGGATATTACCGTAATCTCGTTGCGTGTAAACTCGTCCATGGACATCTTCGAACGATTTTGTGTTGGGAAATATTTCGTTGCTGGTTAGAGGCGTGCTTCCACTTTCTTCGTCGCTGAGGCACGTCTAGATGCTGGCTGGTCTCTTTAAAATGATTTACGTCCGCATTCCTTTAGCAGAGAAAGTGGCTGAGCCATGGTTGCGTTGGGCTTATACTTCCTGATAACGATATAGTGAGATAGTCGGCCCGGTGGAACCTTAAACAGCAGCTCCTTTGCAGGGTCTGAACAGCTAGGGTCCTCTGATCCTGTTGATAGGTTCGGATAATCCATTCCAGCTTCCGGGCACAGCCTCGCCGATGGGTTCCTTAATATCCATATCGCCGAAAAGTGGCCAAGAGAGAACATCCTTGCAACCAGAACAGCCAATACACTCTCTTCTTTCTTTAAGATCCTGATTTTACGGGATCCTCTTAAGACGGTGCGCGAGATTCAATATCTCGGAGTTATTGGCAGAATAGCGAGGCAACCGGATGAAGTGGTCCAGAGAATATGATTCCGAGACGTTTTACTTGTCGATACGTTTTATTTATAAATAATTTTTATTTCGATGTCGCTGCGGCAAATTAATAACGCGATTATATTAAAATCATGTAAGCTTTTAGAATCCTCAAAATGATTTTCGTCTGTACTTTAGAAATTTATTTTAGTGTTAGTATAGGGAATAAATAATCTAACCGTATTGTAATTATTGGTTTTTACAATCCTAATTTTTCTTGTTTAAAATGATTTTTGCTTGCACTTTGCAAATTTATTATAGCGCTAGTATGGGGAATAAATAATGTAACCGTATTATAATTATTGGTTTTTACAGCCCTGATTTTTCTTGTTTTAAATGATTTTTCCTTGCATTTTGGAAATTTGTTTTAGTATTTCCATGCTGAATAAAATGATCGTAGTGTCACTGTAGTAAATATATGACGTGATCGTATGTATTTAGTTTCCAAAATCATCTTAAAGAAAGTTAAGATACACGTACTAAAATGATTTGTAAAATAAAAATAAAATAAAAATACCTGCAATAAAAATTCAAGATAATATATCCACGTAGAAATAGGTTAATAATAATGGCCACGGTGTGTAGTCATAACCGATCGTTAACAAGCAAATAAAACTTCTCGGCATCAATAAAAAAGGAAACAGTTGCGCTAAAGCAACTGTAATCGATACTATTAAATTCCTTATCTCCTCTTATTATTTTAAACTGTACACTGTTAAAAATGAATCTAATCTGCCAGTGGTCGTAATATTTAAGGGAACATTTTCGAATCACGTGACGAAGCAGAATTACATTTGACAGCAACGAAGCACGACATTGGTAAAGATTAAGCAGTACAAATATAATTGTAATAAATTCAATTTTTCATACCCATTCTTTATGCACGTCTGGGTAAATCGTTTCTAGGATTAGCTACCTAACGGATTGTTATTAATATTCCATGGAATACGTAGTTTTATAACTGCAAACTTGACTCCACATCAATTCCAGTGAAATGGTAGTTCGGTAGTTCTATTTGTAAGTGTTCCCTTTGACTATGATTGACCGTAACCGATTTTCGGAGCTCCGGGCATCATGGGTGTTCTGAAACCGTGTCATTGATCTAAGCACCCGCCTCTAATGAGCATAGCCTGAGCAACAAAGGAGCGTAGTAAGTAGTCTACAGTTGAGATGTACGGGCATAGTATTCCGCACAGGTGAACAAATTATTCAGTCACAGGTATCCCATGACAAAGATGTGAAAATGTTATGAGATAATGGGAGGCGTATCGAGAACGCGTAGTCGTTAGTCCAGGATCATTTGAGAAACAGAATCGAATACAATTTCAGTTTCAATTCGACACTTCATTAATGATTTAGAAAAAGCTACAGTTGGACGAACTTTCATTTAACGCTGTTGAAATACAAAATTTAATCTTCTAGGGACAATCAATTCCTGGTAAACTGGTAAAACCGTTGGTGTTGCCAACTGTTCCATTAAGAGTCACAAAATTGTTTTTAAAAATTCAGAAAACGATCCTACAAATGTTCTCGAAGAATATCGATTCTGTGGAAATAAGTCGAAGGTTATAATTGTGAGATGAAATATTTCGGTGCTGCGATTTCGCATGCGTTTATTTTTACAAGTATATTTTTCTATCGCAGATATTAATCAAATTAATACTGTATTCATATTTTTAGAAGAAGGGAGTTGCTCAGTTGGGTTACCCTAAAAGGAAGATCGAGGAAATTTCACCGCTGCATCGTTGGTATCCTCGAGACAGGGCATCATCGATTCGCGCCAATTAAGATGCCAGCCTCAAACGTCCTCGGCAAAACTTGCCGTAAACGAACAGGTCAGTAACCATCGCAACTAACATCGTAAAGGGTTAAGCGAGACAGGTATAAAGAGCGGCGGAGTCTGCCGAAGGAAGAGGGGAAACGGAAAAAGGTGAAACCAAAGAAAGAACCCGGGGAGGAAGAAAGGAAAATAGAGGAAAATGAGACGGGGGGCTTGAGGGACGATAGGCGAAAGACTTTGCCACATTTTCGTGGTAAAATCCGTCGTTTTCTTTCGCTTGTCCTTTCTCACCTCTCTTCCTTGGGAACCTCGGTGCATCCCTGAAAAAGATATCGCCGGACGAGGACGCACCCCTTTATGCGACACGTGCAAAACCGTCGCCGAGACGGGCATCTAACGTGGCGACAACGATTTTCCAAAGAACCAGACCATTCAGCTTTTACGCGAGCCGTGTCCCTTGTGTAAACGTATTTTATAAACTCACCGTTTCGCGTGTGTGTGTGTGCGTGGGAGTTCGCGAGCGCGCGAACTTGCGGTTGTTACGCGACGCGAAAAAAGTTCCCTGGCCGTTTCTATTCGACAACGAGCTCTTCTGGCTCGTGGATCGAGACTTTGCGAATCTCTGGGAGACTGTCAGTGTCGTTGCACCCTCCGTTGTTTGGCAGAGTCATTAACGGCGTCGGCTGTCGAGCTGCAACTCCGAAAAATCCGAACACAAAGCCGAATTAATTCGTTTAGTCTCGCCGAAACTGGAAAGAGCAAATTTCTCGTATTTCATACTAGACATCTTCGTGCACAACGAAAAGTTCTCGGCGTTGATTCCGTGATATACAATCTGGATAATAGTTGTTCGTTTTTTCAACAATTTTTTCCATTCGGGCCGTGTGGGACGTATGCGACCCACACTTTTACGATTAAATACGTAATAAAATCTCTGCTGTTTCAATAAAAGGCATCTATATTTATATCTAAGATGTCTATATTTGACTTCACGATGAATTTTTAAAAAATTCTTTGCTTTTCAATTAGAACTGCAAGCGGCCTGAACAGAAAGTTCACCGTGGGTCTTTTACGCCCCACGTGGCGCGGAACGTGTTGAGGAGGTTAAAAATAATGTATATTTTTAAATTTGATAGGAAACATGCGTGTCATTATAGTATTATTGCAACGACGAGTCGAAAAATATTCCAGGAATATGTTTTCGGTGGCAGACAAGTCGAGTAATGTGCGAAGATATTTTAATTGACAGTGTCAACCGAAGCGACTGCTTATTGCCCTCAAATTCACAGAGATTATAATCTAACGCGATGTAACACGTCAGCAACTTTTGCTAACTTCGACCTGTCACAATTTACTGAAAACCCTTAACACTCTGTCTTACCTCGTCGCGAGTTTCCTGAAGATCCACTGGCATTCGCTTTAATACGTATTCATCGTGGTTCTCGAGTGAAAGTTTTGATACCCCTCGACATCGTCTGGATGCTCAAATTTGGGATCGCGATGAAATTTCCATCAGATATCGTTTCTCAATAAAATCTTGCTTCGATTCTCGGGAACCGGTGAAATCTAATTTATGAGCTTGAAAGCTTGCCTTCGCGTGCCATTGCTAGAGTGATCCAGCCTTTCCATGTACACGAGACTAGAAAATTTACAATTCATTTTTGACATCGCCGGTTCTATAGATTGTGAACGCGGGGCGGATCATTTACTTTTCTGGAACGGACGTATTCGAACTGTCGGGTCAATATTAACCCTTTGTACGCTAAGCAATTATAATCCCAAAGTTGATACATTTCTTTATTCGTCGAATCACGTTTAAACGATAGAATCACAATTTTCATTTGTACAATTTTTCTACGGTACTAAATAAAATTTTAAAAAGGTAAAATAAACAAGATTTATGCTTCGTTATTAAAGTGCTTGTACGAGGTGGGTTCGTGTAGGTTAATATTTCCATCACAATGAAACGGTCATGATTTACGTATGTTCGTGAAATCTTCTGTGATATTTTCTTGTATAATTTAAACGTAGCTTCAAATGAAAATGTAAAATTTTCAAATACAGCATGTAATATGATAATTGATAATACATTTAGAATGAAATTAATATACTTTCTAAGGGTTTATTCTAATTACATTTTAAAATACATTCGATAGTTATTAAATTATAAAATTTATAAACCGGTTATTCCTAAATAAACATTATTCATATCCGTTTCAACTACGTCATATCCATCACCCGCACTTCAATCCGATAATTAAACAAAGCATCTCCATTAATATCCCCGGAAGCTCAAAAAGCAGTGCCTACCATTGCGCACTGCACAGTGGGCCAGAATTGCAAAAAGCTGGACCAAATTCGTGTCTCTGTTAATTATACGTGATTAATTGCAAACTGAGCGGTTTTAGGGTTTTTTGGGGGGTCGTAGCATCTAATTCTGGCATTACTTATTTACTGAGACGAGAAACTGCCTTTACGAACTACCCTCGTACGGTGTGTTTCGATCCAAGAAATTGAAATTTTGATAGTTGATTTTGTACGTGATTTCAAGCAATTAATTTCTCTCGGACATATACCCTCAGAAGTAAATAATTAAATAGTTAATATAGGCAGAAGCTGTGTTTTTAAATTAAATTGGAATTGTTGTTAAATTAGTATCGGCTGTATCGCACACTCTTCTCTCGACTCGTTAACACACCATTTTGACAAATATTATTAAATATATTATTTACAAAATAGCTACAAAATTGGATAGATACATTCTTGCTATTTTATTTTATGAAGTGACGTAAAATAGTCGCTTTCTGATTTATTATGAAATTATTTACGAAATTATTTCCTAAAATACAAAATTGTTTTACAATTACAGCTGCAAGTTCCTGCAGCTTACTTTTGAATTCGCCACAACACCAGTGCCTCCCAATCGTAATAATGGGAAAATTTTTAAGTACCTAATCGTACTGAAAGGTCACATTAAACGTTATAACAATAAAAATATATAAATTTTGTTTTTAGTAGAACAAACAAACGCCTAGACTGTAAAAATGCATTCTTTATTGCAAGAAAGTATTCGTTTAAAAACAAAACGTGAAATCAAGACTCGAAGAATGGATTCGAGCTTGACTTTCATTTATTTAACTCTTTGCACTCGCAGCTACTTTAACTCGAAAACCAAATACGTTTTCCTACCTAAAATGCTTCTATCTGACATAATATTTTCATTCTATGCAAATAAAACTGTTGCTATGTACCAGTACTTAAAGGCACAGTAGTTCTTTAAATTTAGACAAATTCGATACTAAATCTGTGATGTGAAAACTAAATCGAATAACGATACTTCAATGTTCAGTGGTGTCTCGAAGTCACCAGTCGAACGTTAGAGTTTAATCCTTTGGCATACGAAATATTTTACAATAACAGTGACTAGACATTCTTTGTCTGCCGCAATACGACAAAAAGAAAAGACAAATTTGTAGTTACTGCGTGCCTAGCTATTCTCCGATGATCGTATACGATCAACAATTAAATAAAATGTTATATATGGGTGACAGAATTGTTTGTCCATGCTTAAAAATAAATTTGCACGTTAATAGATTCGTTGCACTCAATTTAGTTGATATCTGGAGAATACAAAAATGTTGAAGGATATCTTATGTGTGATACGTTTTAGATTTCCAATCGTTGCTTCATTATATAAATTAGTTTGATTGTGTGGAATTTTTCAGGTTGTTAGTTGGGCAGTTAAAGTGTTAAAGAAAATTAAGGAAATGCATGTTTAAAAGGTACAGTTCGAAGTCTTGATCACGAGTCTGACTCGTTGTTGTAGGGCAAGGGGTCGAGAAACGAGATCAGCTAGAATATGTCCGTGTCCTTTTAACTTATCGCATGAAATAAAAATTTGATAATTAACCTCGGCTATTTGGATAATTAACCGGCTACCCCGGTGCGCGTTGCGCCGGCCCGTTTCCATAACTTACGCTCTCGCATCGTCAAAAATAAACATCGTCGGCCAATTATCAATAAAATATTCGTAAACCGTGAATTTCTCGCGGAGCCTCTCGGCGGGCGCGGGCTGCGCTCTAATTAAATGACAATATATCCGCGAGTTATTCCATCGTCGTTTTTTAGCGCCAGTGTGGCGCGCGAGTGATGGAGAAAGTAGCGTAACAAATTTTAATTAAAAATTCATTTCAATGCTTCCGTGAATACAGTCGCTTGGCGGCGGCGGAGGCGGAGGGGCCTGGGGAGGGGGCTATGTGTCCGTTTACCATCGGTGGTATCAGGTTGCCGGACAGTGGAACAAAGTCAACCCGGCCAGCCGCAAAATACGCCGGTTGTTTTCCGACCTTGTTGTTGGGCGATGCATCACGTGGGCCATTTCTCCGTCGTAGTCGTTCAAAAACGGCTGAACATTTCGTCGTCACTAGGTGATATTTCCAGCGGCGCGGGCTGAATAGTTTTCATTTTGCCCCGAATCGCCGTTGGCATGCTTTTCCGGGCCGTTTTCCGACCCACATGCGAGAGGACTCGGCGCGATGTACCAGGAAAAACCCGGGAAAAACAGACACACCGTGGATGCCGATGAGGTTGGAAAGGGGTGAAGAGGCGCAGGGGCGGGAGAGGGTGGAGCAACGACGACGACGTACCCGACGAGTTTTCTATGGGCCGATTGAAATTATGCGACGGTCATTATGGTAATAACCGTTCACCTATCTCACCAACTATTAATTCCGGGAACGGCATAAGCCGCGTATTTACGGCCGCGCCGTTGCATTCCTGCTGCACCGTTGCGGCGACAACAACAGCGACACATACACACCACGCGAAACACCGACGACCGCTCTGTATTAAAAGCCGGAAAATTGAAAGCAAAACACCGTCGTCCGGAGGGAGGAAGGGAGGGAGGGAGGGGGTCGGCTGGTTGTGTTCAATCGACCAGATACAGACAGGACTATGGATTAAAAACGGTACGAAGAGCCAGACCGAGGACGGCGAAGCTCGAGGATTTTCTGGAATAAGGGGAAAAGGAAAGCGACGAGAAGATCCGCGGCAAAACAGAATTTCTTGTTTATCTCTGTGGGACGAGAGTAAAAACGCCGCGGTATTGGAATTTCGAAATATTAAATTTATGCATTTACGGCTGCTCTATATTCTATGCTCTCGACCGACGGACGATTAGACGATCCACCGATTTCTGAATAACGACTTGCATGGTTTCCTTCCTTTTTCTCTCATTTTGCTTCAGTTACCACTGCCGAATGGGGGATTTATGAGTTTACTGGAAGGAAGGTGCGAAGACAATTTCGATAGACTAATAAACTAATGTAAATTGTCGTTTTTGTAGAACTGGCTGTGTGACCAGATACGGACAGGATTGAATACGGAACCGGAAAAGCCGGATGACGACAGCGAAGTTGGAGGATTTTCTGGAATAAGGGGAACAGGAGAGAGCGACAAGGTATGTGGTAAACAGAATTTGTTGTTCATTTCTATGGATGCAAGTGAACATGTTACGAATCGAATGTTGAAAGAATTAAAAGTTAATTAACACTTTTGTCGCCATGTCACCCATATCTGAGCGACAGGTATGCATTTGTGAACGTACTTCTCGAGATGAATAAGATTTTACAATATTGCATTTATTATTATTTGGCGGATGTAAATGGCGTGGAGAGAGATAAAGAAAAGGAAGAAAGGGAAGTGAAATTGGGGTGCTGGGATACTGAAATTGGGGGTGGAGCAAGTACTAGCGGGAAACTTGTCTTATTGTTCCTCTGTCGGTGAACGCAGGAGGTACATCCGCCACTGTGGCGAATATACATATATTGAAAATGAAATAAAACGGTCCGAATACGCTCGAGGTGATTTAAAACGACTATGACGATATATTGTAGTCTTGTCTAAATTTTTTTACTCTGGCCCACAAGAAGCAGGACCGATTCACTCTGAGTGACGCACGTGTTAAGCTCGTAAATGATGCAGAGAATTTTCATTTTGCATGAAAACAACGTCTACCAGAGCTCCTAAAAAGCGGAAGGTCATTCGTGAAAACGTACAGTTCTTAATTTTTCTTTCTATCAGCTAAAATTGTAGTTTGGCTGAGCATGCATCACAATATTTTTCGGATTCTGTTTCACGGTCTGTTAACACGCAGAAAAATCAGATGAGCCGGCACAGCGAAACTCGATTCACCCGAAATATATCGGTTGCTTGCCCCCAGTGACGTTTGTTCAATGCCGATATTAGAAATAGAAGTGTATCGAGGACGCAGTGCTCGCTTTTATCAATGTTTGCGTGTTGACAGAAGGTATTTCAGATTATCGAACCTTTATGGATTGCGAGTCGGAAATCTCCTGTAACGCATCGACTGTTGGCCTTTATGCATCGGTGACATTTACAAATTCGTGAAATAAAGGAGGACGTGTAAATGACGTTTCGCTGTACTTTAACCCCTTAGCGTACGACTTATTTTACAATAACAATGACTGGACTTTGCTTTGTCCTCCGCAGAACGACAAAAAGAAAAGACAAAGTATCAACGATCAACAATTAAATAAAATTTTATTTTCGTTTAAAGAAAATTAAGGAAATACATGTTTAAAGAATTCAGTTTGAAATCTTGATCACGAGTCTAACACGTTGTTGTAGGGCAAGGGATTAATCATTAGACCGTCGAGCACTAAGGTTGGCCAGTGTATCTTGTCCTAATGTATACATAATAACGATATTTCATTTATTTCGATGTTGTACGATGTTTATTGCAATAGATGATCGAATAAAGAAATTTATTGAATCGATGTTTATGAAGGCAATTTTACGAATTGAACAATTGTAAAGTAAAAAATTTTGAAAAGGTCAATTGACCCACTGTGGGGTATATTTAGTGTTAAATGTCACGGTTTCGAACGCGTTCACGGTGAGCACATGAATATTAATTTCGTTATAATAACTGATATCCGTGGACGAAACGAGTGTATGAATATTCAGAAAGTGGGTGCTTTTTGTAACAGCATAGTTTTGTTTCAGCATCTATTTGCGAATTGTAATTGAACCTGCTGCTTAAAATATTTCGTCCGGAATTCGAATTTAAATTATAGTTTTAAATAATGGAGCCTATTGAAATCGAAATTATTCGAAGTACGAAGTTATTATTGCGCTTTATTGAAAACAAGGCGATACGGGACGCCGATGGGAACGTACATGCAGTTTGAGAAACAGAACAATTTGTATCAGCGGCCAAAGTAGCAAACTGACGCCAGAAGTCACGGAATGGAACATCTCTAGCGTTCCACGTGACCTATTTGGTCACAAGTATAACATAAGATGTACTCGAACAAATCTGTTGGCGAAGTTAAAAGTCGAAGACCCATGAAATTGAGACGAATCAAGAATTCATCATGAGGATAGTTGAGAAAGTCTGATATATTTCTGTAACCTACCTAGAAAAGCAATTGAAAACGTAACTAGTGAAAGAAAGAAGATCTCTGTCAACTTTCAGCATGTAATTATCTTCCAGTTCGCTTCTATTCACTTGATTAAGGCTAATCGATATTAATACAAGGATTTTGTTATTCGTTACAGAACATCCTATAAAGTGTTCAATTTTCTAAATTTTTATTGTAATCACTTTCTGCACAGTTTTACTCGTACAATAATAATCTATTAATATTAATAAATGGATTTCGTCATTCGAAATTTGACTGCTCTGTTTAGAGCATATCGTAAATTTATAAATTTTCATAATTTTTTAAATAATAGTGTTTCATTCATTTCATTTCAACATTTTGTTATTGATTGCGAATCACTTTATAAAATTTTCAGTTTTCTAAATTTTTATGTTAATGAATATCTATTCACTTGTATTCACAGGATCATAATCTACTAATATTGATAGATAAATTTTAACATTTAAAATTGGACTTATAGATTTCATTGTGGAGCAAATTGTGGAGCAAATTGTGGAATTAACAATTCTCTAAATTTTTATTTGAATAGAGTTTTATTCACTTTTATTTACATGATCATAAATTATTAATGTTAATGCAAGAATATTGTCATCCAACATTTCGTTATTGATTGCGAATCACTTTATAAAATTTTCAGTTTTCTAAATTTTTATGTTAATGAATATCATTAGAGAATATTATCGTTGAACGTAGCACTATTGATTGCAAAACACTGTATAAAATGTTCTATTTTCCAAACATAAATTTCATCATTCGAAATCTGACTTATGGAGTTCATTATAAAGCACACTGTAGAATTACCAATTCTCTAATTGTTTATTATAATAGAATTCCATTCACTTCTATTTACAAGATCATAAATTATCAACTTTAATGCAAGAATATTGTCATTTAACGTTGCACTATCGATTGCAAAACACTGTATAAAATGTTCTATTTTCCAAACATAAATTTCATCATTCGAAATCTGACTT
>CM052083.1:7426364-7440523 GCA_028453745.1 Agapostemon virescens | reverse complement strand
GTGGAGTTTATTATAGAACAGACTGTAAACTGAATTCCATTAACTTCTTCTTACAAGATCATAAATTATCAAAATCATTGCGGATACCAAACGGAAACAATGAACAAAACGATTGCCAAACCTCCGGAAAAACCATGCTCCTTGCATAAAATCGAAATTAATACTCGCCGGCACATGAAATTGCGTCGAACGGAGAATTTCGCGGGCACGGTTGCGAAAATTTGAAATATTAGATCCGGGGTTTCTCAGGAGGCATGCATGCGTGCACACATGGTCTCGTTCGAATGGAAAAATCAGTATCATGTGCGGAGCAATGGCGCAGCTAGGAAAGCATTTGAAGGATTAACCGGAGAGGAAAAAAAATATTTCTGTGAACCTCTAGCAGGTCCGTACCTTCTATCTGCTCCGGCACCCTTTTTCGATCGCGCTCGGTTGGTATCACTTCTTTACGGTAGAACGGACACCGAAAATACGAGAGGGGAAAATGGGTGATAAGTAGTAGACCGAGAGAGAGAGAGAGAGAGAGAGAGAGAGAGAGAGAAAGAGAGCGAGAGAGAGAGAGAGAGAGTGTGTGTGTGTATGTGAAAGAGAAAGAAAGAGAGAAGGAGAAAGAGAGAGAGAGAGAGAGAGAGAGAGAGAGAGAGAGAGAGAGAGAGAGAAGACAAACACACAGAAGGGAACCCCTCTTCGAGTTTGTGATCTACAGAATTCCCTGTTACGCAGCCCGACGTGTTTCTTTCGCGGAGAAATCGATCGGCTGTGAAAACTCCTCGCCAACCGAGAGACTCAATCTACATGCACATGTACTATACTCGGTGCTGTGTTTCCTTTTCCGAGTGTCTCTGTCTCTTCTCTTTCTCTTCCTCTCAGCGAGAAATATTCATATAGACGCGAGAGCTAAGCCGGCTTGTCAGCCGGGGAAAGCTTGTTGAACATTGCAAAATGGTACGTTAACGAACATCGCAACGCGAGACTAAGTAATGGACCCTCGAAAATGAATTCCATCTAAGGCGAACGACTACCGGTTGCTCCATTCGCATTATTAACACTGCGCGCGCTTCCAGATCAAAGTGGAACCTCGGTTATTCGAATTGAACAGGAAAACACGAGAGTTCGTATAACAGATCGGTTTACTTAGCTGCAGGGCTGGATTCAATCTCGATCGGTTTGCGCGCCAGGCTTTTTGCGCGTGGAATGTCCGATTGTTACCCGGTAACGTCAAGCAAACGCGACGTGTTTCCGAACGACACATATATGATAACAATAGGCATTGATATTGCACAATATAATACAGTAATTGATATATATATATATATATCGACAATGAATCACGAGTTTCTTGATTGCGTTATTGTTTTGCCACTGCACGCACTATGAGTTGCGGTCACTGCCGCAGACAAGCAGGGGTAGTAAATCGTTGTTTCGAACAAGTTACATTGCGCGTGAGGGCTTTCGTATCGATATGGAGGATAGAATTGTTGCTAATGTAAGTGGTGAACTAAAGAACGAGTCAGGTTAACCGTTTGAGAATTCGTTGGGGAAATTATTTAACAGAACGTTCAATATCGTGCAAAGTCCGAATAAATGAATTGTTGCAATTTTTTAAGGCAGCGTGTACCAATTACGTTTATGTGACTTGAGAATTGTTTCATTCAAACAGAACGATAGGAATTGTACAAAGTCCAAGTAAATAAATTCTTTGAATTCTATTTTTCTGAATTTTCAAATTTGAAGATTTGATAATTGAAGTCTTACTGTAACCGGATTTGATTTTATTAAACAAATTGCGCGAACGCGTTAATCGGAATTTCTTTGAATTTTATATATATATTTGACGAAAGTTATCGTTATTTTGTTATAACATATCACCGTTACAAAAGTTCGTGAGGCATTTAAAAATAAAACACAAGCGATTATACCGTAAGATAACAGTTTCATCGATCGTTTGTTTAAAATACGATAATTTTTTATAAATTGTTCGTTCATGTTTTGGAATTGCTTTGATTAAAAATTACATGGTCTTTTGTGTGTGGAAGTTGGAAATATCAAAGCTCATTAAATAGAATCGAGCATGATATTTGGCGCCTGTGTAATGGTCGTTGTTAATGGGCACTTAAATCTTTGTTTTGCAAGTTTCCAGAAATTCAATCACGATAGAACTTCGGATCGCTACGATAATTATTCGAACGTAGAAAGTTTCAAAAGTCTTAAAATCGGTTCTGCAGCATCCGTGAACCTTTTAAACTTCAAAACTTATCTTTCAACTAGTTTCCAGTGTTGCATTACAAGGAGTCGACGCTTCTTCGTAATTTACACTGATCGATGAAAAAGTAATTTACCTTTGCAGTACAATGACTTATTCTTTATTTATTCCTTTTCAAATTGTTCAAAATTGTACACATTTTTTTTTTATAAATTATCTGTGATTCATTACCTTCCGTTTGACCGAGTTTAGAAATTTATATTAAAAGTTATAAAACTTATAAAACATATATATTGTATTTCACGATTGTTCAAAGTGGCAAACTAAATCTTTCCGTTTTTTAAAACTTCGAAATAACCGAAAAGCCACGTTGATAGATGAAAATATGGAAACAACGTAGAAATTCCAAAGTAAGATATCTGGCAATTTCGATAATCCTGCAATTAATAAATTAGCAAATTTTCAATGTCGAAACTCAAGAGAAATGGGATGTTAACGAATTTTTTTGCACCATTTGGATTTCCTTACTCCTTCAAGATATTTCAACGTAAACTTCGGACAACCAAGATAGATAAGTTTCAGGAGTTCTAACAAACTTCCAAGATTTCCAAAACTTTAAAATCTTCCACGATTTTCAAGACCTCCAAGTATTTCAGAACTTTCTAACTTTGAATAATTATTGTAGTAATATGAATTGCTCGATGTACACAGAGTTCCTTCATTCTAATCTCCCAAGACAAGGATCTTGAAAAATATGAGAGCCAGGGATAAACGTTTGCAACGAAACTTGTTGGGTATCATGGACGTTGCAAATTCAACGTGCTGACATCTATATGACCTTGCGAAACTCTGGAGGTCGTTTTAAACTATCTTAACTCGAGCTCCTCGTTTTCGTTTCTGATTGTGGAACAGCCTCCAAATGTTTTACTACACACATAAAAATAATTTGCAATTGTTTGTCGATTCAATTGGTAAATAAATTTGCACATTAATGAAAAATCTTTTTATAAATGTTTCACTGGGTGTTGGAAAGGATTATTTACATTCTAACTACTTTAATAAAACAAATATTTTGCAAATTACAAACATTCAATTCCAAAGACATCATTAAAATTAGCACGCAACAGGGGACGACCGATTCTCAACTAAATATGATAAATAAATAATTCGACCCCACGATTTCTAAATTATGAAAATGGTAGTGCAACAGAAACAAGAAACTTCCTCGCGAATTTTGGACTTATTGTATCTGGTGCAAATTGATTTGTAGAACGAAGATTGATGCAGTGCTGAACATACAATGCTTATTACGTACTTTTCAGGAGCCGCGTTAACGTAAATCTAAATTAATCCGCGACTGTCAAGTTGCATTCGAGGACTGTATGATAAATGTTGCAAGCCCTGAAAAAAGGCAACGTCGATCGAGATCAAAATGAAAACCGTGGCGAAAGATATTGCCTTTCAATGAGGAAATATTTGCAGTGGCCAAACTCCATCGTGGTAAAAGTTTTGCGAACAATTCCCGAACGGAGAGATAATATTTTATAAATTCGGCCTGAAGCTATTGCACGAGTTTCCTTTGTTTTCTTTCACGGCGGTGTTGGCTATAACAACGCGGAAATCGTTGTTAGAACGAGTAAGGTAATTAAAACCTATGGTGTTTCAATTTTCAATTTGCCATCGATATTCGTAGCTATTTTCCACGACGAATTGAAGAATTCATTTGCCCAGTAGTTTAAACCATAGTTTTTTTTTTATTATCCGTGGAATTTTAAACAGCCGGTGGATCTTCGTGCAATTTAAAAGAAAATTCTGCCATTCGTTCAATCAGGAAAATAATTAACTTTCATGATGCAAGTTCGCTAAGAGATATATGCGACACCAGCGGAAATTTCATTGTTTTAAAGTAGGTCGGTAATTGGTGAGCCATTAAGAGCGAATTTGGATATTCAATCGCATGCGAAACGTAGAAAATAATGACCGATACGCCGATGATTGAAAATAAATGTCAATGATCGTGTAACAATTTACTGGCAAGAACGCGACATTACTTATACGATTACCTTACTGATTTGCATTTCAGATTTTATTTATTTATGTTGTGCAAAAGCTGAAAAGATATTTAATTAAACGCACCGCTAATCGTTTAGCAGCTTCTGTAAATTAAAACATTAATTAATTTGAAAATTCATTTTTCTACGTGGTTTGTACTTTGGACGATGTCAAAAGTTTCGCAGTTAATGGTGCAGATTATGTTTCCGCACAGATGGATTCTACGAGTAACGTTGCTAAGTGGTAGAACGGTGTGAAACGAAATTGTGCAGTTATGCCGCGTCGTTTACGTGTTTTTATATGAGGATTAATATTATTTTTTCCAGGATTTTACCGGAAGAACTAAAGAGGCTGGTGGGTCAGTAGCTAGTTCAGTTGGCAGGGCTTTTCTTGGGTTTAGGAAGGGGAGGGTGTTGGCATGCTTCCAGTTGTCGTGGAAGCATGAGAGATGTAGGGCTGCTTTTACAATGTAATATAGCTTTGCGGCTAATTTCGGTGGATTTTAAGTTCCACGTTGACAATTTCGTCACTTTCTAAAGTTTTCAAGTTTGCGGAGAAACACTATCAATCCAGTCGACAAATGGAACATCATTTTGTTAAATATGGACACTCGAAAATATTAATGGCCTTCGAAATCAAAATTGCTTGTTTCAATTACCATAAACGAGCATTAAAATATACTTAACCTCACTGCTAATAAAACAGTATTTTTAAACGTTTAGATTGTTTCCGGAATTAATTTCCAAGTAGAAAATCCGCTGTTGAATTATTTATGACCAGATCAGAATAATCAAAAGAGTTTCTACTTATGAAATCAGTTCTTTCAAAACTTATTACAAGATCAGAACAATTAAAAGAGTTTGCGGAGAACGCCACTCGATCCGTCTGAAAATGGAACATCATTTTATTAAATATAGACACTTGGAAATATTAATGGCCTGCGGATCTTTATTCGAAATCAAAATTGCTTGTCTCAATTACTATAAATAGGCATTCAAAT
Source organism: Agapostemon virescens (assembly GCA_028453745.1). Lineage (NCBI taxonomy): Eukaryota > Metazoa > Arthropoda > Insecta > Hymenoptera > Halictidae > Agapostemon > Agapostemon virescens. The sequence continues at coordinate 7,435,268 of CM052083.1, read as the reverse complement.
ATACTTAATCTCACTGCTAATAGAACAGTATTTTTAAACGTTTAGATTATTTCCGGAATTAATTGCCAAGTAGAAAATCCGATGTTGAATTATTTATGAGCAGATCAGAATAATCAAAAGAGTTTCTACTTATAAAATCAGCTCCTTCAAAATTGAATGCATCGAAGACCATCAAAACTTAAGACTTGTATTAAAAATATTTTGCGAACGATTAAGTGAAGAGAATTATTATTTCACCATTATTGCAAACATTGCTTGAAGATTCGTGTTTGTTTTTATGTGTAAAATTTAAAGAAGGAAGGTTTTATTGCACACAGCTTCTGCCTCAACGTTGTTGTAGAGTCTTCATTTATTTCGCATAGTGATTGCGTAGGTTCTTATACGCGAAGACTGTTTTTACTGCACTGCTGTCTCAATGTGTTACAGAGTTTAATTAGTTTGATTAGAGTTTAATTATTGCATGCTGTTACATTCTGCTGTGTAGGTAGGGTTGGGTAGGAAGAAGTCCTTTCACTATTGATGAGTAAAAGTCATCACTTTTTTTTAAACGAAATAGTTCGAAAAGGTTCTAGATCAGGTTTCTGGGAGTTTTTGTAAGGAGGAATCTTCGATCTTCAAATCTGAAGTATGTTCAATAACGAAACAATTTTCTAAGTACTTTTTCGCATGTTCCATCTTGTAGCATTATCCTGAAAAAGCACGCATTCAATTTTTAACCTTTTGCACTGCTAGCAATTTTAATTCCAAAATCGAGACAATTCCCTTACATGGAATAGTTACGTTGTACACGGTTCATTTCCTTTATTCTATATTTAATTTGTTACTATTATTTGTACGTACAATAGCTCAATTTTTAACGATTTATTAAATGCAATTATGCTTGTATAATAGTTATGTCGAATAATAGCATGACAAAATTTAGTGTCATCTCAGAGGAGCCATTGGAGTGCTAAGGGTTGGATCTAATACATCGTGCAAAGGTATCTAAAGAGAAGATCGAATAACAGACAGACAGTAAATGCACCTACGTTCATTGTTGCACTATCTTTTTCTACATTATAACAATTTAAATATCATTTAATGTTTACATATGTTTTATCACTTGAATGAGACATCGCTAAAAATAGCCACTCTATTATTTTAAAAAATTCTTACATCATTATAATATAAACGGTAACAGTAAAACAACTCCTTAAGTAAGTAAATCATGTAGAATGAAAATATTGTAGATTAGAAGGAATTCCTTAAATTATGGATATACAACAGCTTCGACTGTAAAGGGTTAATACTCTTTATCGAGATTCGTGATATTTAGAATGGCGCGGCAGTTACGGGTAGATTACTTTACTTTTAACATTGTTGCATCTGCTTTCAAAGATGCTGCTGCGCCGTTGCACTTTGATGTTGTCAATGTCGTCGAGCCAGGTTTTGGAAAATAAGGCAATGTCTATTCTATGGGTTTCGAGGAAGTTGTGTAATTCCAGGTGCTTGGGTTTAAGATTAGCAACACGTGGGACCGTTTATATGATTTGTGAGGGGACTTTGGATGTTACGAGCATTTTACATATTTTGTATCGGTTTCTGTGCTAAACGGATATTACCAAGACTGTCTACACAATGCCTTGGTGCACCAAAATGCACTGAACCTCTTGTAAACGTTATTTAGAAAATGTATGCCAATAGACACCGTTTACAATCTTTCTTCTTAATCAAATAATTTTACTTACACCGATCGCTCGATTATAACTATTTCTTCACTATTTTCGTTCTTTATTCGACTATTATGAATTTTTGTTGCTCAAGGTCGCCTGAAGCTTATATAATTTAGACCAATAGTTCTTCGAAGAGTCTTTGAACATTTGATAAATAAATGACCTTCAGGAAAGCTTGTTTCGTTTATCATTATTGTTTACCACTGGATTTGTTACTTCGAGCCAAATATTTTGTACACCCTGTATATTGCAGAGCAACACCGATATGCTCCTTTTTAATCTTCTCAACATGAATGCTAGGACGTTTTCCGTGATTTTAATTTTTAATTACAAAATGAATGTCACTTGTGCCAGATTTAATGGATTTTATGGTTTTCATTTCTTCGGTATTGATGCAAAAGATTAATTTATAGCCTGTTGCTGTATTGTATTCTACATCCACGATGTTCTGACAAATGACAGTAATTGGCGTCTTATCAAATTCCGTGAAAGATTAATATTTGAAAAATTTAAACATACCTGCTCCTTGCGATTGTTCCTCCTTTTAAAATGTACCATCTGTAAAAATAACATCCATAGGTAATACTAGAAACTATAATATGTAAAATTTTATTAATGCCCGTGTTAATATGGCGACAATTATTAATTTATTTTTATAAAATTATTCAAGTACATTATCGAAAGAATTTCTCGTTCTACCTTAAAGATTAAATGCATACTGAAGAGCATTGTATATTGAAGAAATAATTTATATTAACTAAGCAAAGATCACTTAATTCTTATTATACGTCGTTAAAGAAGTACATCCGAAAATTTCCGATGAAGATATTTTTATATTATAAAAATAATTTAACAATTAAAATTTTTAATTATTTATAATTTTAATAATTGCGAAAGAAAAAGCTAGGGACCAGTCAAAGTGACTGGTGTGGTAGTTCTGGTGTTAATAAATGCCTCTCCTCACAAACATTTAACAAAGCATCGAAGACACCGTTCACATAATATTTATATCTTTTAAAACCCACAATTTAGATGGAATTTAATTAACTGTAATTATTAAGCGAAGAATATTTGCTTTAACGCAAGCTTTTTCGTATAAAATTAAGTAACGGCTTCTGTCGACAACCCTCAATTCCAGACGTACAAAACCTGTACCTTATTCCCCCAACTTTGGTGGTTGTTTTCATCCCCTTAACATGCACGAGGTCAGATAAAGAGATACATGTCGAATATTTTTTCGAGGACCATCCCCCATGTAAATTGTATGAAAATCAGCGAGTGTAGCTTGTATATGCTCTCTGGAAAAAAGATTGAGGGTATATACCCTTCATTTCGCCGTATTTTGTACAATATACAGTGGCGCACGAAAGTATTCGGACACTCTTCAAACCTAAATAACTTTTTTAAGATTGGACCAAACGTCTTGACTTTTCTTGAGCAATTAGTTGCATTGATTTAATAAATGATATACAAAATAAATTTTGTAAACATTGGAACTGATGTGAATTACATGACCAATAAAAAAGGAACTTTTTAAATATTTTTTATTTGAGCCACGCACAAAAAATTTTAAAGACACATCTGGTAGATCTATGATAGTTATACGCATGCAGAAAAATTCATTAAAATAGATCGACGTACACACGAGCTACGTGCCATCGAAAATGGTGAAAATCGCAATTTTTCACGATTCTTGATCAGTTTCTGCTTAAACTACAGAAATTCTTACATCTTTCTACACGTGCCATTTTTTCCCGCGTCAATCGATTTCAGTGAGATTTTCAGCATGTGTATAACTAAAACACAATTCTGAAAAACGCATATTTTAAATTTTCATTACGAGTTGAAATAAAAATGTTTTAAAAAATGTCTTTTCTACTTTCCCACGTAATTTCTACCAATTAGAATTATTTCAAAATTATTTTTGCATATCATTCAGAAAATCAATGCTGCTAGTTGCTCCAGAAAAGTCAAGTCGTTTGGTTCAATTTTGAAAAAGTTATTTAGGTGTGAACAGTGTCCGAATACTTTCGTGCGCTACTGTACATGTACACGACGCGGACGAATAGACCTCCTCTTGAAGACGTCAAATTTAACTTGTCTAAAACTCTGCAAAATGTAAACTCGAGTTATTGTTCCGTAGCAGGAACGCAGCACGCGAATAGACAAACGGAAATCGAGAATCTAAATAATTTCATTTTATTTTTTAGAAGAATGCGCGGCCGCGGGAGCCGCGATAAACAAGTTTCATCGAACAATGGATGTCCTAATAAATTTTCTTCGATTTAATAAAAATATTCATCGGGTTCGTGTAACGTCGGAAGAGCGAGAGGGTCACGGTTAGTCTGCCAATTACTCTGTAATAGATGCAAAGTTATGGATCGACTAATTAGTTGGATAGAAGTTAAAGCGAGTTCCAGTAATCGAGGCTTTTCGTTCGGATATCGTGCGAGCTCGCTATAGAGTTCGCTGTGTGCCTCGACATATATTAATTACTGGCTTCTGTTCGTGTTACGATTCAAATGCGAAAGATATGCGCGTTGATACATATTTTACATATTACGAGCATTTTGTAAGTTCCCTGTACCGCCTAGAAACATTCAGCCTCTGGAAACAGCAGTTTCGATTCTAACCTAGAAATTCTTAATTATCGACGTTGGACGTTGTTTTGTACGTATTTTATCAAGAGCATCGTCCTGCGTTTTTTCGATAGCTATATTATTCAGATTATAAATTAAAGAATTAGCTTGAACGTTTTAGGAGAAGCAAGCTTTAGATAGAAAGATGCAGACGTTGATCTTCTATTAAAAGATAAAATAATAATAAATAAATAATTTAAAACGCTTTTAGCTAACACAGCTACAATGAATGTATTTTGAAAAATATATTTATTCATATATAAAATATCAAAATATTAGGTACTTCAAAAAAGTCTCATTGTTTCCACTGGAAAAGTGAAGACATTTCTGTTAAACGCACATTTTCAGATACATTTAGGTATACACGGTTTTCATAAATATTTCAGGAACTGTGATGAAAATTGTACAAAAATTTGCGGAACGTATTTCACCCTATGGTTGTTTCGGTGGAAGGACGAAAAATGAATATAGGCGCATGCTTGCCAAGTTTGAAATGTTATAGAAACTGTAAAAATTAAATTCTATTCCACTGGCGCTGCCATTTTATTGTACTCTGTGGCAAATGTGGACTAATTTTGCGAGAGTGGTTTTAAAAAGTATATTCCATCGATGTTATCGTAGCAGCGATGCGATCGCTAGATATTTCAAACCGGAGATCTTTTATTTGCCGGTGAATCGTTTCGAAAAAAAAGAGGAATATCTGAATTTATGTTATAAAAAATTCGATGTTCGGATAAGTCACGATCGTTTCGTTTTTAATGGGCTCTCTTCGAGAGGCAGACATCGTTTACTTCGCTTAACAACTTTAACTACATCAGTCACGCTAACGATCTATCAAAACAGGGACGATGATAGAAGGGTTTAAGAAGTCTGACAGGGGCTCTCAAATTTTCCTTTAATCCTACTACTCGTGTTTCCGGGGGTGGGAGGGAGGGAGGGGGGTTTAGGATAGGCGTCGCAGGAACTGACCAGTGAAACGCGATACCCGACGCTACCACTTCTTTGCTGCCAATTTAATGGCGTTTGCTTCCTAACAAGGTGTAGGCCAGGGGGGTACATGGACTTGAACGGGCTAGCCGAAATGCGACTACTCGGTGCATCGTATTACCGTAGACGAGAACAATGCTATTCTCTTACACGTAGACCCATCAACATCAGGACTTCCATTACGTTCCCATTTTACCCTACGGGTTCATGTACCGCTGCTGCGAAAGCCTGTCGAAAACCGACGCATTCTGTTTTCGGACTTGTAAACTGATACAAATACTATCTTATCGGTTTTCACGGGATCGTACTTGTCACATTAAGGAACGTAATTGCGGCCTGCTTGCGGGGGGATCATCGAATAAAAACCAACGATGCTACACGTCGAAAAGATATTATTCAGAATACCGTCCGATTTTTAAATCTCGAAGAGATCGCAGGTTTCAAATATGCATTGCAGATTTAATCTCTTAGGCACGGCTGAATTTTGCGCTGGCCTGTTTCTCTCTACGGCAGAGTTCAACGCGAATTACTTGCAAATGCACACAGCACTGCAATGTGTGACGGATAATGCTGTTCTCTACACGAGTACATTGGAACGAAGTGTTTGATCATAAAATTATAATTTTTCTTAAAGGTATGATACACGTATGTTGACTTTAACAATTTACTTTAACCCTTTGCACTCGAAGCATTTCTACTCCAAAATCGAAACAATATTTCTATCTATAATAGCTTCATTGTAGATAGTTAATTTCCTTTCGTTCATATAAAATTAATTACTAAGACTCGTACTTAAAACATTAACATTCTTATTGATTTCTCAACTGCAAACTTAGCGACGTAAAAGTTGTTTAAATAATAGTATGGCAAGTTTTAGTGTCGCCTTAGAGGCGCCATTCGAGTGCAAAGGGTTAATAATTAATAATACGATTGAGTATGGCGCGTCGTTCAGAAAGATGACATCCGCAAAAACCACTATAGTGGCGAATAGTGCCTAAGAGGGTAAAACAGGTGCGAGTGCAAAGGGTTAAAAATGTCCCACTTTGATGCAGAGATCTCCAGCAAATGTGAACAAAAACGATAAAACAATTGAACAATTATAAACAGCTTCGAGAAAATTTACATTTCATGACAAATCTAAGAAGGATTCAGGTCACTACGTATTCTGTATCGCACGAGTATTCGCATTTCCGTATTTTTAAACACGTTGACAAATCGAATTCCATTCGAAACGAGAAATCCTAAGTACACTGAAAGTAACGAACAGCAACTTTTTCATAATTGCTACGATACATCCTGAAGCTTGAGTATTTCCGGAATACGAAAGAATTCAGCGATTGTGCTCGATAAATTTAGCTGTCGCAAAAGTTAACGATCCACCTTTCGCAAGTTCCCGCAACCGTGTATGACTCGCATCATTTACAATCTGTCTTCAGGGAACGATCATTTTATATTCACCGTTCGATAGCTGTGTGCTCGCATGAATATCCTGGTATACGTTACCGCTCATGTGCCGCGTTTGTCCGATAAACAGATGTGTATTTGCAATTTCTCCATATTAACCATTAAATCTGATCGGTCCGGCATATAATGAACGCGTGTACATAACCGAGACCTCATTTTTCAGTATGCGCGGAAGCATTAGTCCCTGCCGCAATGATTAATATGATGTCCTTTCATTCGATACGCTCGCAATTCTCAATTTCAAATTCGATATCTCCACATTTATACTCAATTTAATATCCGCCACGCGTACGAGTCTAACTCCGAACGACTGCCATGCCTCCGAAAATTATGAAATTTTCTTTCCCGAACAATGCTCTACGGATCTGCAGCAGATCATCGCGATCAGCAACTTTTATAAAATTCGAGTCCAATTAATGCCTATCCATTTAATAAGCATCGACTGATCGGAATAGGCTATCATGGGGAAACGCGCGTACAATGTGACGAGATGAATCGTATTGTCACCCGGCGCTGATCATTGCGTAATTACGTATGATTCTAGGCAATAGTACGATTCAAGTCGTCATACGTTATATATATATATATATATATATATATATATCAGTTATGTAAATACGAAACCGGAATTTGCTCTATGAATCACAATATATTGGTCTAATTCTTACGACTGGTAATTCCGAGGTGAAGCTGTTAACGAATCCCTTCGATTACAACAGGAACGTCCCCAAAGGGCGAAAACTAGTGAACTTCGGCTACGGTATTGGCGCTCCAATGTGTTCTGAGAATATACACTACACAATGATATCGTATCCTACTAAAAGCTATTAGTACTTCATATTTAAATACAGATGCAGCGAACCATGTTCCAACTGTTACCATTCGCATCAGGCAGGGGCAGCTTCCCTACACCGTAGCTACGGAACTCTCAGTTGCTCCGGAACAAAGGCGCAAACAACGACAAGAACAAGTGGCAGTTTAGAGAGGGGATTATCTCGTAAGAGAGGGAAAATTACATCGCATGTATAACACCCACATCTGTAGCCATGCACAGGATTACATGTCTTCAAATGTACAGCAACTACGGAATAGTGGTTGCAACACGGTAGCTACTGATAGTTACACGCATCAGTGAGCTGCGATTATTAACTTGGTATTAATAGAAATTCGATTCGAAACTCAATCCTAACGCGATACGGTTCAGGCTGTTTGCGCGAGACCCAGGAATTGAAATACACCCTTACTATGGGTCCGGTTACTTGTAGCCAGACTTAGAAAAGAATCTGGGAAACTAAGTTTTTCATCGATGTTTTATCCCCCGAAGAAAGTGCCAGTTTGGGGGTTGTCGGATTTCACCGATCTGCACATTTTCCGTAATTTCATTCCGATCGACTTGAAAATTGCCATAAACTGTGCCCGTGCGTCTAGAAACGTGTTCCCAAAATTACAAAAGAATCGGAGACCTAAAGATTTTTCGCGATTTATAGAAGGGGGTTACCTTCAATATTTAGCAATATTTGGCAATATATGGCAAATCTTTGGAGTCGTGCCCCGACCAAACTATTAGAGCTATCGATATGATTCAAACGCGAAAATTTTCCCCAAACCTTCCCCTTTAAGAAGAGCCCTCAAAGTCTAGGCTAGCATATCAGGGGACTTCGTGAAGCTATCTTTTATCAACCCCAATTTTTCCCATTTTCGCCATTGGTCGCCCCGAGATTTCAAAGTCGCGCCACGGCTGCAATTCGATTCCGATCGACCTAAAAATTGCCATACACTCTGACCGAGCGACTAGAAACGTGTTCCCAAAATTACAAAAGAATCGGAGACCTAAAGATTTTTCGCGATTTTAAGAAGGGGTATACCTTCAATATTTAGCGATTTCGTGGCAATATTTGGCAAAACTTTGAAGTCGTGCCCCGGCCAAACTATTAGAGCTATCGACTTGAATCAAACGCGAAAATCTTCGTTAAACCTTCCTCTTTAAGAAGAGCTCCCACAATTTAGGCTAGCATTTCCGGAAAATCCAGGGCGCTTCGTTTTATCAACCCCAATTTTTCCCATTTTCGCCATTGATCGCCCCGACATTTCAAAGTCGCGCT
>CM052083.1:7411068-7426264 GCA_028453745.1 Agapostemon virescens | reverse complement strand
GTGGCAATATTTGGCAAAACTTTGAAGTCGTGCCCCGGCCAAACTATTAGAGCTATCGACTTGAATCAAACGCGAAAATCTTCGTTAAACCTTCCTCTTTAAGAAGAGCTCCCACAATTTAGGCTAGCATTTCCGGAAAATCCAGGGCGCTTCGTTTTATCAACCCCAATTTTTCCCATTTTCGCCATTGATCGCCCCGACATTTCAAAGTCGCGCCACGGCTGCAATTCGATTCCGATCGAGCTAAAATTTGGCATACACTCTGCCTACCCATCTGGAAACGTGTAACCAAAATTACAAAAGAATCGGAGACCTAAAGATTTTTCGCGATTTTAAGAAGGGGGTTACCTTCAATATTTAGCGATTTTGTGGCAATATTTGGCAAATCTTTGAAGTCGTGCCCCGGCCAAACTATTAGAGCTATCGACATGGTTCAAACGCTAAAATCTGTGTTCATCCTTCCTGAAAAAGACAAGCCCTCGGCCAATAGGCTAGCACTTTAGGGGAATTCAGAATAAATCATAATAGCAAGGTAGTTTTGCCCATGTTCGCGATTTTGACGACTCGAAACTTTAAAGTCGCGCCACTGCCGCAATTCTAATCCGATCGACCTGGGATTTGGCATGCAGTCTGCCCACGCGTCTAGGTACCAGTAGAAAGAGTTACAAATGTACGGCGCCATAGCCGTTTTTCCCAATTTTTGGACTCCCTTCAAAAATTGCCAATCTTTGCGGAGCTGCCACGGCGAGAATATCAACGCTATCGACACGATTCCAACGCTAAAACCTGCGTTCATCCTTCCGCAAAAAGACAAGCACTCGAAACGACTAACACGGATTCCAATTGCGGGCGTGGCGCGACTTTAAAGTTTCGCGGCGTCAAAATCGCGAAAATGAGCAATGTTGCCTTGCTGTAATGATTTATTCTGAATTTCTCTAATGTGCTAGCCTATTGGTTGAGCACTTGTCTTGTACAAAATATTTTGTATTCAAATTGGAATTATGTGCTTGGGAACTCTAGTGTTGACACAAACAGGTCGAAGGCCTTTTTCCAGACTAAAATTGCAAACGCCAAGACAGTTTCTCCTCTGCTTGTAATCTTATTCCTTAGTATGGGAAAGAGGGAAAAAAGCAATATGCCTGTTTCTACGTTGATCCACAGTCACGTCGGTCTGTTTATCCTTTCCTTTCGGTGTGTATTTCTCTGCGCGGCTTTACATCGATCCTACTCTCGTCGCAACTCTTTGCTGACTAGATCGGAACAAGACTAACAGCATCTCAAACAATGTATTCAGGGTGTCAGAGGTCTCGAGTCGAAGGTAGGGGTTTACCCAACGTGTCTACCGAATAGGTATATCGATTGTCACTTGTGCAACCGGGTAATCTCGGTGTTAACCGCACGACGCATTGACTTCTAGACACGTCAGAGCGCGATTGGTTAACATTTATAAGTCATGGCGCGTAAATCTGAGCGATACAGTCTTATCGTGACTATTAGACCGTGAATCGTTAGGCAAATTCCTGATTATTTTATCGAAGACTAGAAGAACAGTTCTGGTCAAAATGAAATTAACGTTAGACTGACATAGTATTACAAATTTCTATTTTACATTATTTTATAAATATGACGAGAAAGCAGTTATTTACGTTAACTAATCATTTTATAATGTTTACCCAAAGACATATATTTGTTGAACAATAACCATTTTGATGTTTCTAGTGAATGTAGTGTTAAAGAAGCTGTAATATTGGATGATAAAATAAATACGTTTGGTTTATTGTTAATTTTAACAATTTAGTTATTACAAGAATACAAGTTCTTTTTGGGTTTAACTTCTTTTGGGTTTAACTCGTTAAAAAATAAGGTTTGCTCCATGCAAGTTCCGGGGTAAGTCCCAAACTTTAGCAAATTCATTAAATTGGCCCAGCATTCCTCTCATAGTTACGATGCTTTCGTTCGGCACTAAAAGGGTTAAGCGGTCTGCGCGCGAACTATTTATTTCTGGAAATATAATTCATTTCACTGTTTCAGTCGAAGCCTTGAGAATCTAATTCGTTCGTAATCATTTTTCGCAAAAGTGTAATTTTATACATTGGTTCGCTTATTTTCATTTTTCGAATAAACCAGAATGACGCTGCATACTTTTCCAAACAGTTTCGTTGCGTTCGTCGTTCTCTGCCGTATACACGCGAAACACTGAAGCGCGAATCGCGTTCTTCAGCATAAAAATTTGCGTTTTAGCGAAACCGCACGATCCACATGTCCACCGTTCATCTTTGTTTCGAAGAATAAAAATGTTCGCGTCAGTGAAACTCAAGAGTTCCCGAAGTGAAGCATAAACATACATTCTTTTCAGTTTACAATGATCAATATTGCTGTTCTGCGCTGTAACGTCCACTCTCCGGTTATTTTAACGAGTCGAGAGAACGAACAACTGTATTCACCGTTCTAAGGAAGTGCATTCCAAAATTATGTCATGCAACATATTGGTAAATACTAAATTGCAATGCTCAGAGATCCACCAAACAATTAGATCTTCAATTTACGAAACTACAATGGACGCAGTCGAGAAATAATTTTTTGCTGTTCTGAGAGACGTACGGAACCATCTTAAAAATCGGCCATAGTCTGTGAAATAGGAGGCCTCCGTCTTTAAAAGCAATCCAGGTACATCGATGTAGTTTATTTCACGAAATTTAAAAGTTTCGAAAATCTTTGGAAAGTCGGAAATCTAACGACGAAGCAATTTAAACGGTAAATGAGCCGTTTATTTTGAAAGTGGCCTGAGTCCATTTATTGGACATTATATATTACAAACATTGTAATGTAATAATTGTTTTAAATAATAGTCTGACAATTTTTAGTGTCCTCTCAGAGGAGCCATTAGAATGCTAAGGGTTAATGCAAGAGGTGAGAATTAATATGTTGTCCTAGGTGTTAATTTATAGATTATTTCGAAATCCGTCGATTTTGATAGAGACGAAGCAAGCACGGTTATCGTGCCGGTATTCGAGGACTGATTTATAATGTGCAGCACGGATAAAAGCACAGGAATACATAAATGGGAGGTTTACCGAATGCAGAACAGACGATACCAGTTTCCTCTCGAAAAACGTTAAATATCCTAATTGGCGGTGTTTAACAACGCGGAGGCGTGTATTTTCCGTGGCCATTCATAACCTTTTAACGCGATTAAGCGGCCCATACTATCCACCGGCTAAAGAGTACGAATGAACCCACGTGTTGTCCGCTTCTGACCTGCCGGCGTATTTTTGTTAGGAAGGATTAAGTATTCCCAGGAATAGAGAACCTGGCCATGGGAATTAAACCGGCTACCTCGTTAACTAACAGTAGTTGGATTAATAATGCCAGATTTTGTCACGTTGCTGCGCGTTTCCATTCTTTAACACTAGAGAACGACGGGACGAGTCAGATTGACTCGTTACCGATTTCTTCTTTGTCGGTTGTTGAAATTATAAAAATAAGTCGTTTATTTTGAAAATGGCGTAAGCCCATTTGTCTTCGAATCGAAATATCAAAGGGTTTACGTTGTATTAAATTGAAAAATATGGGCATCAGATAACATAGTAGAATAATATTTTTGGGTTTCTAAGGGTGTCAAATTTATCATCCCAATTAGCATAATTAATGTTTTTGATGGCTATGAATGGACTTATGCCACTTTCAAAAGCAATGAAATAACGTTTTCAATTTTTAAGAAATCACAAGTCCATAGGAAAAGTAAATTTTCTTGGAAATAAAAATAAATGTATATACTTTTATGTTATCAAATCAAAAAATATATACAACTTTAATTCTTTGTTAACTAATTTTTACATTAAAATTAATATAGTTTTATTATTAATTATTATTCAGTGTTCTCTAGTTTGTGTATGCGGGAGGGATTTCAAATAACTGTAATGTGCAGGTGGTATATAATCTAATAAATCCATTATGTCCTTATATTTTAAGTTTCTGAGTGGTCTCGTTTTTTTATATACTGTTGCTAACTTGATATTATTAAAGTTTTTCGGTCTCAAAACGAAGCGTCCAATCGCCAATCGGCAAAGGACAAAGTTTCTTAGAATTATAACAGCAATTACTTCTTTCAGGAAACTCCACTACTTTTGGGACACCCTGTATAGTTTCTAAAGCGAATCGATTAGGCGGATAGGTTGTTGGCGTCGTAAAATGAATGTACGCGATTGTGGCGAAGTGTAAAGCTTCTTTTAAATGTTCGAGGCACGCTCGTCTTTTGTAGTTTTTTGATATTATCGTTAATTTTACATGTAACTGCCGGTTAGTTTATATTTTGTGTAATTTGTAATTAAATATTATGTTTTATGTTTTACTTATTACACAATATTCATCGTCGATTGAACTCTCACGTAGCACTAAAGCTGTGACAAGTTATTTTTCCATTTACAAAATTTATTAAAAAAAAAAGAAGATAATTTTTATTTCGATTTTATTTCGAAGAATGGAATATCTGATTTTTGAAAAATCGATTTGACATTTTTCTACATAAATTAAAATTGCTCTTGCGCATTTGAAACGATTGAAAATGCAAACGACTCTGCGGAGTTTAATAAACTTTTTCCTCCCTTTAGAATGACGTCTCAAAAGTTGATCCGCGATTTTTCGACACGGTTTTATTGCACTTCAAATGAAAACTGTGACGTCGATAAAATGCTGCTGTCATTGCACTGACATTTGTTCGGCTGACAAGTTACATCGTGTACGATGTCAACGTAAGTGATTGAAACAGCTTCGACTCGGTTAATAAATGTTTATGTGTCAGAAATGACGATCTTCTGTAGTCGGTTACTATCACACATTTCGCCAATTTCCTTTTTAATTATTAATATAGATAGTCTCTTGTTCTATTATATTTTATGGTCGACTCACAAAATGAAACAACGAATTTCTTCCATTCGCGCATCTCAAGTTTCTAAACAAGTGTCTTATCCTAAATGCTCGGTTATGCAGTATTAAGAGAACAGCTATATATATATGTATAGTGGAATCAAGAATATTAAATGCCAAGAATTCAATGTAGATCGATCAGTATAAATTGTTGACGTGCCTTTACCGTAAAGTTCGCAAGAATAAAATACCAACTCGAATTAATCCAATCGATAACCGACCGCGCTATTCGAATCATACCTCCAGTCAATAAACAAGATGATTAAATAAGATTGGAGCGGTTAATTTTGTTCCATAGCATGCGCTGGATCAAGTTACTGCTAAATTCGTGATTGACAGTCTCTATAGCTGTTTTATGATTAATCCGGGCATACCGGCTAGATCAATTTATATAAAATATCTACTAAATGTAACAGGCATGAAACGCTCACTTTCCGTTTCATAGTTAATTTAGACTGAAAGAGGAATTGATACTGAAACAATAATATTTACAATGTTTACACATAGTTTAATGGGACTATATATTTTATTGCCATCAAGCAACAAATTCAATGACTTATAACGTCACCAGCTTCGTGTGATCTCGTAAAACCAAATTCAATGAAATTAGAAAAAAGAAATAAGTAAAATGAGTGTAGAAAATTAATTTTAACAAATGATAAGTGAATCTTTATCTAGCTCTTTGATCTCTTGACGAATGATTACAAATGCAATTTTAATATTATTTTTGCTAGTTAAGGTCACACAAAGGTCATAACATTATAATGCGTTAAATAGGTCTTTGCCTCAGCTTTGACACGATTGCATAAAAATATAATGTTGATCATCTTGAAATCACAAAAAGAAGAGTATAACTCACCGTAATATCTGCCACCCCAAACCTGATCGTGCTCTTATTAGACACTCTTTTTGTCATGCGGATAATAAACGAGATATTCAAGATGATTGAGTTATCCGGACCACCCTATATGTAACAGTTATTAATTTCGCCGATTTTTTGTCCGGGTTCCTTCATTTTCCGCCGAGAAAGAGCTTCATATATCCGAATCATAATTAATTATTCCGTTAATCCATTATCGTGAGTATATTGAATGGATTCGCTCTGGCCGCTTTTAAAGTCGTAGGATATCGTCACCCCTCATCAGCAATAATTAGCACGCAGCATCATTCGAATTTTCCATTAAGAGGAGCCCGCGAACTCAATTTGTGTATGTAATAAATGACACGCTTTTATCGGCGAGGGCATCGTGATAAAGCTGTTATAAATGATCCGCCGTCTCGTGAAATATAGGAAGACCAAGGTTATTTTTCATTAACAGACCGTCCTTATATTTTAGTAAGCCCATTGAGGAGTTTTCCAGGTTAATCTACCAGGGGATCAAGTGCATCCACTTAGTGAGGTTTAAGCGATAATTGGGAATTGTTGTGCAGGGACCTTGCGCTTAGTTTAGGGCTGGCTTTATATCACCTTTATCCTGAAATAGGAGCCATGGAACCACACATAATCCAATGCGCTAGCGTAATTACCAATATCTTGGAGTGTATAAATGATATACACTTGAATATTCACGTTTCTTATTACGTGCAGCTTACGGCCAAGTTAGTCGCCGAAGCAACCGTTGCACGATTCTTAACCAAGATATTACATAACGGTATGAGATCAAAGTTTATATGAAATATTTTCTTTGCCGAGGCTAGCTCCTTGAAAAAGTGCAAAGTGTCTGGCTAAAGTATTCTATACTACTTATACGGTGGTCACATTTCTCCTGTGATACTTTTTCATTAAACTGTAGCACCGCGAAAGACACTGTGTCGTCGTTCATATTTATACACAGAACGAGTAATTTTTAGACAGACTATTTTGTAAATGTTTAAAAAATGAACCTCGTTGCAGATTTGAACACAGCCAATAGTATACAGCTATAATATATTTATGTGTTTTAAATGAATCTGAAGTCCTGTGCAATAATTATGTTGAATATATATTGTTGCGATAATAAGAAATTTTCAGAAAAATTAGCTTTGAACGTGGATGCACAGATAATTTGTAAAAATAGTCGAGTGGCAATGAGTGATGACTTTCAATAATTGTGCTTAACAGAATGAAGTTTAAAAAACTACTTTTACATTGCAGTTTGCAAAGAAGTAATCAGACACCGTTACCGAGGATGTGTCGTGGAATCCCAATAAAAATTGCTGTCACTGTTAAAAGATCCGTTAAAAGGTTTTCAGTCATAGACCATAAAATATTCTGAAATAATTGCCGGTCGGTAAAGTGTTCATTGTCGCAGCACTCTAATAATTTCCTAAAAAATCTACAAATGCTAAAAACAAGATTCTTCCTGATTCTGACAACAGTAATTTTTCAAAATTTTCTTTATCCATTATTTAGTAAAAAGCAAGTCTTCCATCATGTCAAAAAATTGATGAAGAAAAATGGTCAAGAAATTGACCATGTGCAATGAAAATATTAAGTATTAACCCTTTGCACTGGAAGCTGTTTTAATTCCAAAATCAAGTAATTTCTTCTGACCTGGAATATTTGAATTCTTCATAATGCATTTCTTCTTATACCTATGAAGCCTTTCACTATTACTCGTTCTTATAACAGTTACATTTTTATGAATTTCTTAGATAAAAACATGGTGATGTAAAAATTTTTAACTGTCCTTCAAAGTCGCCGTTCTAATGCTAAGGGTTAAAATTGCTTGGAGCGCAAAGGGTTAAACGTGACCGTATTACTTTTCGCCACAGATTGTAGCAGGAATTAACACGTTGAATGCGGAGCCATTTTGCTTAGCGTTTGCGTCACATTTTATTTATCTTTAACACTTTGACTGCCATGTCACCCATATGTAGGTGACAGAATTATTTGTCCATGTTTAAAAGTATATTTGTACATTAATATATTCGTTGCACTCAATTTGGTTGATGTCTGGAGATTACAAGATGGTTGAAAATGACCATTCGTCATACATTTCGAATTTTGACATTGTTACTTTATTAAATAAATTAACCCTTTCCACTCGAAGCTGTTTTAACTAAAAAACCAAAGCGTTTTTTCTGAGATAGGATATATTCATTCTACCTGAATTATTTCACCTTATGTATATGGATTTTATTACTGTTTCTCGTTCTTGCAACCGTTGAATTTTTATCAATTTCTTAGATACAAAGATAGCGATGTTAAAATTGTTTCAAACAGTGGTGTGGCAATTTTTACTGGTTAAAGTGTTAAATGGACATAATGGAACTGTGCACAAGCAAAAGACTCGCTTAACCCATTTGCGCTTTTCTTTTTCAATCGACTCTATTGAAATAGTGCGAATATTTCTCAATATCATATGAATTATCTATAACATATTAATTTGTAAATCTGATACCGTCAGTCCCCAGGGACTGGCATAGCATTCAACGTGTTAAGCGGAAAATGCGAAAAGACGTAGGTACTGCCAGCGAATCGCGCAAGCGACAAATAATTGCAATACATAATTGAGATACGCAGTTGGTATCGCTCCGGGTACACTGTTCCCTGTAGAATGACGGTCGGGGTACACAGTGGCGAAGGTATGCGCGTAAAAGGATGCTGCACGGAAAGAAATGGTCCGCTCATTATAACGACGTTATTCTCAAGTAGGCGTATATAAACAGCGATGAAAGGCGCGAAGGATAACGAGGTGTCCGCCGCATAAAGTAAAAAGCCAACCGTTTTCTGCGTGGACGTATACCCGGAGCGCTGGCATTCTTGACTGACAATGAGGCCCGGCGATAAGTCGAAAGACTGCCGGAGTTGGCCCCCTGATAGAATCTACTGAATACCAAGGAAACTAATTTCAGTCTGGTCGGATTCATGCGAAACCGGCGCGCCGTTGCTGCCGAGAACTTTGCTGCCCGGTAAAGAGCCTAACACACAGCGCTTTTGTACATTAACACTTTTGTAGCCACATCCACCGCGTCACAATAGTGTCGGCCTGTATTAAGATTAATGTCTCCGTTTATGGCCGTGCCTTCTGCACGAAAGATTTTACGGCGAACACTGATTTCGTTCCATTAAGCCTTGCCCAACTTACAAGTTAATTTCGCCCGTTGAAGCTAAGCTTTGTCTTCCGTGTTCGACCCCGACCTACTGCAGGGAAACGTATAAATTAATTCGACAGTTTATAGACGGCATAATTGATCCGCGATGTGTTTCGGTCGTTAGCGGACGTCGGATTTTCATCGAATTTTACCAGGGAAATATGAGTTTCGGGTGAATATAGTGTGCCACGTTTGATAGGATAGATATGCGAGCGTTATATTTAATGGGATCACTTTGCGAGGTAATCGAAGATGGATGGATTGTACATTTATTTGTTTGCTCGTTGATTGTTGTATTTTCTTACGAGTTTTGAACGTGGTGTGATTCATGCTTGTTTTAAATGCGAATTACGTAAGCGAAAATACGGAGGGATTTGTGAATTATTACTATTTTATTATTTGCTATTTGAGCCGTTTATTTTGAAAGTGGCGTAAGTCCATTTAAAAAAAAAAAATCGAGTCAACTATATAATAGTTACGTTTTTACAAGATCTTTTCATTCTGAGATAACTTGTTACTAATATATTTAAAATCGTTAAGATTTTGTAACACGAAAATTGGTTGGTTAATAAAGCGATGAAAAGGTTTATTTTGAAGGTGGCGTAAGTCCCACTGTGTGAGTTTCAAATGGATATGGAAAATAATTATGCAATAAAATTTTATGAGATCCCATGTTTTTAAACATGTCTTGCATTAACTTTCTCATAAAAGTTGATAAATTTAATTATTTTAGGGGTAGATGGAGTAAGGCAAAATTACTAAAGTCAATATTAAATAGTTTAGAATAGAAGCAGATATGTAAAGCGACTAAAAGTCAATAGGGTACATTGTGACGCAGTAACATACATACATGCATGTAGTAAATATAACACCTTTGCTTTAGATACTGGTTTCCACGGATTAATTCCGACAAGTTCGGCCAGTGAGGTGCAAATTAAGCTCCGGAGCTTAGGGTTCCTCCCCCATACATAGCCCAGGCTGCGTACTTCCGGTGCAGACCGAAATTTTGCTTACATTTTGCAATCTACCTCGATAAATGTAATATTTCACAGTTTCAAGTCAAAAAATTGTTCCAATAAATTCTGACTGCATTCGTAAATTACGAATAACTACTGAGCACGAAAATTATCTTTAAGTACAATCTAGATTATTGTTACTAACCTTTATTTGTGTAATAATCTAGAAATTTTTCAAAATAGAACACTGGTCACTTAACAACTATATTAAAACCATTACAAATTTATTGAGTTGTGTATTGCAATATTAACGAATTCTTTAATGCCTTAAGACTCGTATGTTTAAGCAGTCGAAGGTAATACAATGATTGTGGTAGCAGCAGTTTTCAGAGTGTTCGACAAAAATTAATTTTTATATTTGGTTGACTACAAAGTATTGTTGCTTATTTTATAATAGCGATGCTATTAACCCTTTCCCCTTTAATTTATATTACGGTTGCAATGATTTTTATTTATTTGTAGTTCACAATTTGTGAAAAAGGAATAGAACATTTGTGGGTATACTAATAAATAATTTTACTATACTAATGTGTGTACATTAACAACAACCAAATAGAATATTATTTCGATCGAAGGGACTCTGTTCAGAATCCAGATTAACAGTCTGATACAATATTTTAATACAATGGGTTAAGCAAAAAAATAAATGTCATAAGTGATTATTACAGTAATACTTCGGTAGGTATTGCTGTAAATGCGAGTTGGCCCATCGGACACAAGTATACGTATTACTTTCATTGCCGAGAAGATTGAAGATAGCAATTTCTCAGCGGTTGTGTCCACGAAACGAGGCTTTTAATTAGATGCACATTGTCCGTGTGGTTGAAAGGTTGTTGTCTCGACACGCTAAAAAGAAATTAATTAAAGGCGTAATTGGAAAATTTGTGTCTCTAATTGAAAAGAATTCTTTAGCTGTTCGAAGAAAACCAAAAGAATGCGAATAGGGAAATTCCGTCGCGAGGGCGAAGAAGTGGAACTTTAATTTCACGTGAACAAGCCGTTCCCAAAAAGTATCTTCCGTTCAAAATATCGCCTGTAACTCGTAACAATTAGGAGATCAAAATTACTCCACTACATTTACACAAGTACCGTTGATCTTCCCACAATTCTGCAAAGTCGAATGAAATTATTTTCCAAATTTATGCAATATTTTCTACATTTTGAAATATCTTCGCAATCTATAAATATGCAAATATCCGTATCATATCATAATACAATGCGAATATCGTAATAATGATATTCCTACATTTGCATTGTAATCTTTTATCTGGCAAGTTGAAACCGCGAACGGTTCCCAGAAATTAAAAAGGGAGAAATGTCCTTAGGGATTTGGAAGATTTGTTATATCGTTTCTTATCTCGAATATTTTCCTCGCGCAATACGCGCCAGCAATGTTTCGTAAGGAAGTCTCATAACCAGCAAAATTTTCACAAATTTCAGAGGAGCTATTAGTTAACAGCGACCACCGTAGGCACATTTCCACAATGCATTACACACAGCAATAATTATTCATCGTTACTGCAAACATTCATTTGCGCGCATATGCGGTCACATGATCGACGCCCGGCTCTGCTGAAACATTTCGACAAGTACGGTTGCCTCATTTCTCTTGTTTTGTTATTTTCACCGAGTGTATCCATCATTGCCTACACTTACACGACCCGTGCACACGCGAACGCGAGCTTCAAACCCCCCGTATAACGTCATCGAATTTTGGTGTGCGTTTCACTTCTTCATTAAAATAATTACAATAATTGCTATGCGATTCCTAATGCAATGTGAATGTTCATCATCCTGCTGAAGAAACTTAGAATTATCTTATGGAATGTATAATTTCATATACGTATACTTATTACTATTAAAACCCAATTTACCAGCGTTCCTTGTATAACTCGATTTATACAACTTTCTTATACGTTTCATTGTATATTAAATTCTCTACGTGCTTCGTCAGGTTTAAACGTAAAAGACAGTTATTATTTATTGTTAAGATTATAACAATAAATAATAACTGTCTTTTACGTTTAAATCTGAAAGCGGAATGTCTTTGGTTTTCAAATTGCCGTTTTGATTGGCATGAACTAAACATCGTGGCTCTTCTATTTTTATTAATAAACAACTTGTACCGATGACCTTGCTTTCATTGCTCGGTTCTCTGCGCATCGTCACCTCAAAGCATGTTACGGCTTTCGTACAGCAGCGCGTAGTGTTATGGCGAAAAGCAACGACGTAAGACAGAAGCTTTTTGTGATTACGATATTATCGTTTATTCTTGTTCAACTACCATTGTGCGTATTCAGAACAGCACTGCTAACATTACCGTATCATCCTCGCAACTAATACGTAATAACATCCAGAGAAATGTTTTATTAAATGTTTAATTAACAAATATAATTTAATTGCTCTATTATTGGTTGTTTATATAATATTAAGAGCACAGAAGTTTTCTACATTATGTTCGTTCGATTTTCAGTTTCTACGATCGCGAAATTATTTTTCTTGGAAAATTGATTTTCTTCCATTTTATTTCCAGTTTCGACTGCGATCATTTTCAGTAGCCTGTGCGCCCATTATAATGTGCTGGATCACGGTGTTACCTCTTCATATTATACGGTGAATTTCGAACACTTTGACTCACCGTCCAACTTCACAGCTCGTTTCGGAAGTACGTGGGTACGGAATCCGACGATACGTGCTCGCGACGTAACTGGACACAGGTCGGTGTACTTACTGGCATTTATCCTCCATTATCACTGCACAACGTTATCATGATTCCATTACGTCCGAAGACGCAAGTAATCGTTCCCATTAAACCATGCCACGCAGCTTCTTCCGATATCAGAATTTGTATAGCTCGCAATTTTCGCATGTTTCTCTTCACTGTTCGGTTTCAAGAAAAATTTCTTAAGTTCTTTTATTTCTTCCTTTTCTACTCTTAGTTTCACGAAACATTGACACTTTGACTGCCAAACTAGCAGCCAAAAAATTCCATAAAGTTGGAGCAACGTATCGAGTGAAATAAAAATTGAAAAAATAAAAGCTACGACACTGAGCAATTTTACGACCTTCTTGCTTTTTATGGGTCACCGTAAAATTTGATACAATGAATATATTAACGTGAAAATTTATTTTAAAATCGTACAAATAATTCCTTCACCCTTACGTGGGCAACGTGGCAGGCAAAGTGTTAAAAGAGCTATTTTCCTTTCAGAAAATATGAATTTTCAATAGAAACTTACAAAGAATTTACGAGACGACATAATAACGATCCGAGTGACGGTTACGTCGGTCGAAAACAATTTCGCGATAGAAACGAAAATTCGAAACGCGAGTGAGTCATGAATTTTTCCAATGGCGGTTCTACTCGGTGGGACAAATTAACTTCCCCGCGATGATTTAGAATCCGTAAGTCGAGTCCGTTAATAGCGGCAAAGCCATATTCAAAAGAGCAATTCGCCATTGCGGAAATTTCATTTCGGTACGAGTTAATCACTATCGAACACGTGCGACTATGGGCTCGAAACAGAGGCAATATGTTGAACACATGCGTTGAAGGGTCCGGTGCACGGAATTAGCATTCGGTGAAATTGTTACGCATTAATTAAAACGTCTCGGACATTTGTCAAAGTTGGGAATACAATTCTATAATTATCTTAACGTAGAACGACTGCGATAGAAGCTGCCGAGAGTCTACGGTGAAAAAGCAGATAGCGATTTTGTAGCCGCGAGTGAAACAGCTGTGTACAAGGCGTGCTGTAATTCCCCTGAAATGAAACTCGCAAAAATATCTAGTGTAAATTCCTACCCATAGTTGCTTCGCGAAAATTTTTCTCGCAAGCCTATTTCATCCGATGCGAACATGTCACCAGCTTTATTAGTAGACATTTTCTGTTAGAAGATAAATTACTCATTCAGATTTAATTATCGTATTTCAGATTTTATTTAAAATCTGTTGATAATACTTCCTATTAATCACGTGGTTTATTTAACAAGTTTATTAAAAAGCAAGTAACATAGTTTTTGTATTTTGATGGAGCATTGTTTAAGAAAATCACAAATTATTTTTAGTCCTTCCACAACAGGATTTTATAAAATGGAACTAACACTGTTTTTATATCCTGACGGAGCACTTTTTCAGAAAATTATAAATTATTATTAGTTCTTCCACAACAGGATTGTATAAAAAGGAACTAATATCTATTTTATATCCTGACGGAAAACTATTTAAGAAAATCATAAATTATTTTTAGTCCTTCTATATCAGGAATATATAAAAGTCAACTAACATCGTTTCTATATTCTGATGGAGCATTGTTTAAGAAAATCACAAATTATTTTTAGTCCTTCTATATCAGGAATATATAAAAGTCAACTAACATCGTTTCTATATTCTGACGGAACACTTTTTCAGAAAATCACAAATTATTATTAGTTCTTCCACAACAGGATTGTATGAAAAGGAACTAACATCTATTTTATATCCTGACGGAAAGCTATTTAAGAAAATCATAAATTATTTTTAGTCCTTCTATATCAGGAATATATAAAAGTCAACTAACATCGTTTCTATATTCTGACGGAGCACTTTTTCAGAAAATCATAAATTATTATTAGTTCTTCCACAACAGGATTGTATAAAAAGGAACTAACATCTATTTTATATCCTGACGGAAAACTATTTAAGAAAATCATAAATTATTTTTAGTCCTTCTATATCAGGAATATATAAAAGTCAACTAACATCGTTTCTATATTCTGATGGAGCATTGTTTAAGAAAATCACAAATTATTTTTAGTCCTTCTATATCAGGAATATATAAAAGTCAACTAACATCGTTTCTATATTCTGACGGAACACTTTTTCAGAAAATCACAAATTATTATTAGTTCTTCCACAACAGGATTGTATGAAAAGGAACTAACATCTATTTTATATCCTGACGGAAAGCTATTTAAGAAAATCATAAATTATTTTTAGTCCTTCTATATCAGGAATATATAAAAGTCAACTAACATCGTTTCTATATTCTGACGGAGCACTTTTTCAGAAAATTATAAATTATTATTAGTTCTTCCACAACAGGATTGTATAAAAAGGAACTAATATCTATTTTATATCCTGACGGAAAACTATTTAAGAAAATCATAAATTATTTTTAGTCCTTCTATATCAGGAA
>CM052083.1:7374597-7411058 GCA_028453745.1 Agapostemon virescens | reverse complement strand
TATATAAAAAGGAACTAATACAGTTTCTATATTCTGATGAGGAATTGTTTAAGAAAATCATAAATTATTTTTAGTCCTTCTACATCAGACTCATATAAAAAGGAATTACCAGAAAGAGGAAAGCAATGCTTGTCTTCATGCTTCCACGACAGTCGCAAACGCATTTGCATCTGGGTCTCGAAGTCTAAAAACAAAATGCACAAACAAGAAAATCAGATATTGCTGGAAATGAGATTTCAACAGCATAATGGCTCTTTATTTTGATGATTTTGACGGAGAGCACATCGTGTGGCGTGTCTGTGAATTCGATATCGACAGTGCGACCTGTTTCGTAGTTCGAATAATAAGTCAGAATCAGAGGCAGTGTTTAAGCAGTAATTCGTGCTCCCTTTCAAGATTTAACATGGCCGGCAACACGTTCGGCCATGATTCCGACGGTGTTCGATTGAGCCGATCGCGATCGATCGAAAAGCTGGCCGGCAGGTGAAACGGGCCATCCCGGCGAAGCCTGTCTCCGTTCGCGCGTGTAAATGCGCCTATGTAAACGCGTCGATAAACACGTAAGTCCACATCGTTACGCGCGACCACGGTACCTTCGACAAGGTACGTCTCTCACGTCTGGCAAACTCAATGCTCGATTTTACGAAGACCTATGTTACGTCATAGGAGCATTACACGAATTAGCATACACCTGTACATTGCGGGACAGACATACACGACGTTTGCATAGTCCATTATTCCCGACACTGTCTCTTGTCACCGGCTGTGCACGCAATATGAAAGTGACGAGAGATGACGACTTTTCCGGCACACCGATGGACGATGGAAATCACCCCCGAAATTTTATGAAAAATCGGAGATATTCGCCGCTTCGACTACCGGGCATTTTGGAAATTTCGAATTGATAACGTCTAGGATTCACTGGTCTATTCATCGATTGTTTAATCTCTTAGGGACTGTTGAATTTTGTGCGGGGCAGTTTCTCTGTACGGCGGAGCACATTGGAATGAAGATAGATAACTAAATTATAATTCTTCTTAAAGATATGATGCATATATTTTAACATTAATAATTTACTGTAATAACTAATAATAGAATTGAGTGTGCTCAAGCTACTATAATGGCGCATCGTAATATAAGTCCGCTAAAACGCGGACAATGATTTTAAACGGACTTAGAGATGAAACGTCGCCCAGCGCTGGTCGTTACACTTTTCTTTGATTGCATATTGAGACATTCTATGCTTATTCTGTACTATTTCTTAGTGCAGAATACAGGAAGACGCTTTCTGGAAGATTCCTCGGTCGGATGTCCCCTTTTTTGATACATGACTCGATCAAATCGTCAGTACTAGCACAACGAAACGAGTCGCAGGATCGCTGAATACACAGAGAAAATACGAGCGTTTGCGAAGTATCCATAATTGAAAACTTAACTTCGTTAGTTCGCTTTTTAGACGGAAAAAGAGTTGGTAACTAACTTATGATGGCTGCATTTCATTACCCTAATTGTAAGTTTACACATTCTGTGTAGACGCTCGAGGTCGGTTTTACCTCTGACTTCGTTCTTCGTCTGTTCTCATTTCTTTCCAATAGTGTTCCAATAAAAGTTTTCTATTGTTCAACGACGGGGGACCATCGTCGAGCCGATTGTTTAAGATCGCGAAGAACTTACAGTGAATCGATCGAATCGAATATTTTCATAACAACTGAGATTTACATTGTTTCGACATTTCACAAATCGGATGCGGAAGGGTGAAATGATAAATAGACATTTGTTTGCAAAAGGAATTATTACGTGAAAGGCAACGCCGAATACGTGTGTATGTCTACTAGTAAGCAAGCAAGATATGTAGGTGTATGTGTGTGTATGTTTACACGGTAATAGGGCATGGTGCTGCACGACAAACTGAGATATTAACGCAGAGTTTACGCCTTTAGTTTGTATAGTATAACGGGGGCATTGGGCAACTTAATGAAAACTTAAAACCGGATTGTCAGACTGGCTTACAATCGCATTTCATCTGCATAATAATCTCGACATGCCAGAAACAAAGTGGCAATAAATCCGAAATTTCCGAAAAAGTATGGATAAATGCAAAACTTCGTTCTCCCGACACTAATTGCATTATCAACAAGAAGGATAACTCTGGTTGGCATGATCGTTTCGGAAAAACTCGAAACTTTATTCGTTGTATCTACTTAAAGGTTTATTTCCTTATATATTCGTTCAGAAACGAATTATGCTACGAAGTTGTACAAAATCATTCTTGTGTGTATTAATTATGTCGTTGACGTCAATAAGAATTATCATGGATATTTAATAAAATGTTTCTGAAATGCTAGCCTCGATATTTAAAGAGGAAGGTTTGAGGAAGATTTTAGCGTTTGAACCATGTCGATAGCGCTGATAGTTTGGTCGGGGAACGCCTTCAAAGATTGCCAAATATTGCCAAATACTGAGGGGATACGCCCCCTCCCCCCTTTAAAAATCGCGAAAATTTGGAGAAAATATTTTAGGTCCCCGATTCTTTTGTAATTGTGGCTACACATTTCTAGACGCGTGGTCAGAGTCTATGGCAATTTTCAGGTTGATCGGATTGGAATTACGAAAAATGTGCAGATTGGGGAAATCCGACAACCCCCAAACTGATATTTTCTGAGAGGGATAGATACCGGTCGAAAAACAGTTTCCCAGATTTTTTTCTAAGTCTGGCTACAAGTAACTGGACGCACAGGAAGGGTCAATTCCCGGGTCCATTGGAAGCGAATTGCGGCCGTGGCGCGACTTTGAAATTTTGGGCCCGCTCGAAATCACGAAAATGGGCAATATTAACCTTTTGCACTCGAATGACGCCTCTAAGGCGACACTAAAACTTGCCATACTATTATTTAAACAACTTTTACATCGCTAGGTTTGCAGTTGAGAAATCGATAAAAATTTTAATGTTCTAAGTACGAGTCATTGTAATTAATTTCGTATGAACGAAAGAAAATGAACTATCTACAATGGAGCTATTATAGATGAAAATATTATTTCGATTTTGGAGTAGAATTGCTTCGAGTGCAAAGGGTTAAAACGGCTGACACTGCTAAATTCTTTATTATTTCGGATCTGAAAGATTAGTAATTATTCTTTAGACATTCTGAAATAAGAATGAACAGCGTTTTTCTTAAAATTATTATCGTCGCGTAGCAAAAAAAATTCGTAAAGTTCGCGCTCTCTGACTTCTGCTCGCGCGTCTGACCGGCGGACGAGCACGTGCAAGTTCGCGCGCTTCTCTCTCATTGGCTAGTCATTTTTCGACCGTAAATCGTTAACAAAGCCGCAGATTGAATTTTCAGAAACCCCTCATTTTCCGCTGTCACGATATTTTTGGGACACCCTGTATATGGGCATACTTTCGATGATAAAAGTACGCGGGGTGTAGCCTTTTTTGGACGATTGTTCTCGGCGATAATCCTTTAATCCCTGCTCATTCTACTCGCTTAATCTCGCGACGGTTCTTTTTAAAAGCTCGCGGACCGTCGAAAAGAAAACACGCCGGGAGAATTCGAAACGGTTCTCCGCACTCTTCGGAACTTAAGCAACGCATTAGGATCGAGGAGAAGAACATTTATCGGCCGTTATAAATTTCCGGCGAGCCCCATTGGAAAAACATGACGAGCTGATTTTTCTTCCCGATTATTTTCGCCGGAAGCCGTAAAAGACCCTCGAGAGATACAGCCCTGCAAAGTGGAGACTCGTATAACCGTCACAGCCATTACTATTCATTAGGATTTTTCCAGCTATGCGTCTTCCTTAAGTTTTGTTGTTTTTTCCCCCCATCCCTACCCTCCACGAGCCACGGCATTACTAAGCGAGTTCGGATTTATCACGTGGTCGTACTTTATTAAATTCGCGACGATGGTCGCCATTGCCAGCCCCGTAGCCCTCGTTGGCGATACGAATCAGCCCTGCCGTGCAATTTATTCTGACGGGTTATCAGTCAGCTTCATGTGGTGAAAGTATCATTATCCAGGGATACTCTTAACTGTTCGGAACATTTCAGCAAATGCACTTAATTTTTTTTACCATTTTCTATGATAAATTTGTTTAATTTTTATTTTTCTTACGAAGCGCAAATGATGATCGTTTTAACTGTAGTAATCGCGGAAAGCCATCTACTGACGTATGTAACACGTTTATATACAGGGTGGTCCACGCAACGTGTGCATCGTTATAACTTCAAAAATGTGCGTTGCACGAAAGAATCGTATCGTTGAATTTATTGTTCGGTAGTTCTAATGTTAAAGTGCCAAGGGTTAAATAATTGTGTCGCACTAAAAAGAAGCTTAAAAAAGTTTCCGTTCGCATAATTCCAAACGCAATTCTAAAGTTATGTGGCTGATGGTCGATCTCATGATTCGCGAATAAAATTGTTGTCACTGTTAAAAAGATCGATTAAAAAATCTGTGGACAATAATTTTAAAACAATTATGGAACAATCCCGGGTAGGTAATGTGTTCGATTGTCCAAGCGAGAGGAATCGCTGATATTTCGATGCCTGGATGAGAAACAGCATAAACATCTGCGATCCAGGAAATAGTGATCCCAAGGGTAGCAAGCGGGAAGTCAGTACCAAGAAAACCGACGATTCCCTCCGTTTTCAGTCTAGACAGTTGTTGCGGGGGTGGAGGTATCGAGACTTGCCCTGAAAAAGCGCATGCAATCGTTAGAATACTCCGTCGGGGCTGCGCCAACATAGAAAACTAGTCGATCAACTGGCAAAGATCAATCACCGCAACGAAGATGAAAAGCGTCGGGCAAGAAAGGTGGAAGAAAAGAAGGGATGAAGGAAGGGGATATCCGGTTGTTGGATCAGCAAATCGACCTGTTCAATTAACTATCAAGTGGGAGTCCAAGAGTCGTGATTCATAGGGTGAGGCGAGAAAGGCGAAGGACGAGAGCCAAAGAGAGAGAGAGTGAGAGAGAGGAAGAGAGACGAAGGGAGAGAGGACGAAAGAAGGAGAGGGAGAGAGAGGAGAAGGGGAGTGACAAATCGACCAATCAGTCGCGATGATGAAGTTCTCCGTCTTACCCGGCCCTCCTTAAGGTCTCCCTTTGCGATTCCATTCACTACGCCCCTGTCCCTGTGCCCCGTGGACCGACCTGACCCAGGGGCGGTTAAGAAAATCTTCAGGAAAGTTTTCAGGAACAATCACCCTCGAATATCATTCGCTCGATTAGCTCGACTCGAGAGATCTCCTAGCAAAAAACGAAGCCATAGTTTATCTAAGTACTTCGGGAAACAGAGGTTAAAAGGGACCAGGGAAAGGATAAACCCTCGAGGATAGTTTACTATGTCTATAGAACCGGATGAAACCGTATTGGGACCCATACGTAATCATCGGGACAATACCGAATCGAGACTATCGGTTCTACTCGACGAATTATTGCTTCCTAATGGTAGCCGGTATGTAGATCGTGAAAATAATCGATGTGGTTCACTGTTACTTACCATCCAGTTATTGTAAGGTAGCTGTAGCGAATATCGTGGTTGCTATCGAATCGGTGCAAAGGTAGTCGTGATTTTTGAGTTTCGAAGTAATATATTTCTCTTTGCGGGGAATCTGATTCGCTAGCCCTTAATTTGTCATTGTCGATCGCAGAGGTACGCAACGTTGTAATTCTTACCTTATTTTTGTTATAGGAATTGTGTCATGAGGAATCTGCTGCGATAGCCATTAATTTATCATTGTCGATCGCAAAGGTACGCAACATTGTAATTCGTAGCTTATTTTTATTATAGAAATTGAGTCATGAGTATATTTCTGTAACATTAAATTATGTTATTTTCGTAGAACGATATACACTAGCCAATTTCGTTGTTAGCTAGGTTAGTGTTAAAAAATTACCTTTGTCTTTACACAACATCTCGAAGAACCAAGCATTGTTTTAACTCTTCGAGGCACGGTGGTATTAAAAGTGTCCCAACTTTTTAACGCGCGAATATGCACGGATATTTTTTGACCCATCTCAAATTTTATTTTTTTAAATTCTGTGCTCGGAAGGGCATTCTATAACTCAAATCTTATATACGTTGATTTTATATTTATATTATGAAAGCTCATCAAATATCAACCCTTTGAACGCGAAGTTGCTTTGACTCGTTACATTTTTACGAATTTCTCAGATACGAGAATAACGATGTAAAAATTGTTTTAACCCTTTGCTATATTATCAGTCGGACTCGCGTTGAAGATTTTAACCCTCGAAACGTTTTCGTACACCCTGTAGAAGAGAAGCGCGTGTATTTACTATGTAGACAAAGAATTTCGGTTACACGGAGGTGCGAACAGATTTTTCGAGTCCTCATTAAAAGGCATACGCGTACGTGCAAGTAATGCCGGCTTGTTTGACGGAATTCGGTACATCGTGATAGAAGCTCGACGATAAAGTTTGGATCGTAAAACCGCGAACGAGCAGATTTGCCGTGATGGCTTGCAGAAATGAAGAAAGTTAATGGCGGCAATAGAAACGCTCGTAACAATAATGTCGGTCGTGAGAGTAACAATACGGAATTAATATTGGATATTCGATTAGAGGAAGAGTGCATGCGAGGATGTTTTACAATCGAATTTGAGGGACAGTCGCGGGACGACTCTATGTGTCAGTAGGAAAGATGAGGGACATCTAGAATAATAGCTCGTTATATTATCTCGAGTAAGCTATACCTGGGCGTAAGGACGTTCGCGAAGTCGAAATTTTATATTGATCACTTACCTAGGAAGTGAACCCTTAAACTTCGTATCACCCTACACATTCTTCATCCATTTTTTATCCCTATCAACTTTCTTTCGTGCGCAAAGTTCGCTTTATCGATGATTTTTACTGAACCTTAAATTTATATTTTTAGCAATATATTCGCGGGAATTGAAATTATGCGAAATCCTGTTTCAAGTGCGAAGGATCCGAATAAATTACAAATAATATTTCATTTTAGAATATTTTAAATTTTTTGTAAAATTACATCTAAGTCGCATTTTCCACGTCATACTTTATATAAATCATCATTAAATTATAAATTTGAACTGACCAAAATTATGAATTTGTAAAATGTAAGAAAACGTGTGTATTAATAATAATTACGTGTACGTTTATTTTATATTTATTCCAAATAATCCTGTATTCGATGCAAGAAATTATTTCTTGTTCATAGAACAAGAAAACTGTTTACTAAAATAATCTATGAAAATAGGAAATTGTATAAATATTTATAGAGTAAATTTTTGGCTGTTGTCTTTGTTAGTATACGGTGAGATAAAGTCGGCGAATTCTGTAAAACGGAAACGCTTTTAACCCATTTCGTTGGTTTCGTTGTTTTGTTTAATTGTTTGATTTTATTTATTCAAATAATTTCCGTGTCACGGTTCTTCCAATCGATCGCGCGTTTACTCTTTTATACGATATTTATACAAGGTTACGACACACAATTATGCTATATGTTAAAATATTGAATTATTAATATACATACTCGCTTAATATAAACGATAAATATTTCATTCAGCATTTTGAGCAGGGAGTACTCTACTAAAGTGCCCATAAATCAATATTGAGCAAGATGTACACATACGCGATATTTTTATCTGCAATGAACATCGTGAAAAATAATGTTATAAATGTAACGGCAATTTTCACCGTTGCAAATTACAAGCGGACCGAAAGCATACTTACTTTGTAAAATATAATTTTCTTTCTCCGTCATAAGTTAAAATATACTGTCCTGATCGTCGTGGTAGATTTTTATCATTTAACGCGTACATTGAACAATTATAATGAAAGCGATGAAAAAAAAAAACTTGCAGAACGATCTTAGATTATGAAAATTACCGGCAATAAAATAAAAATGTGCACTAAAATCGTGACGGTGTACAAGCTTGACGCTTCGTGTACCATAGTACGTCATGTCTCTTAAGTATGGCCCTCATATCGTTAGGGAAAAGTTGGAGTGCACATCTAAACTTTCAGCTCTGACATAAAGTTCCGGCGCTTGTGTATGCGTGTGCAAATATGTGTACACGAAGATTGGTATGGTGTAAGTAAACTTCCGACGTTCGAATGACTCTTCAACTTAAGATAACTCCAAGTTTTTCTACCGATTTGCGAATCATACGTTCCAACTACATCTCCGGGACGGTTTGTAGTTCCAGTTCGAATCCCACTGTGTTCGGTATAATTTCAAATCGTCTTCGAATTAATTACATATTCAAATTCGGTGCACTTGGTAAACTGTAAATCATTATGCAAAATAAACATTGTCCACATCAAGTACAAGAAAACGGGGGTTACATAAAAATTCATTCCTTCTCTTAATTGCTTTAACAAGTTGGAAATAATGTGATATTAGCACTAGGTTTGCTAGACTTTTCAAAATGGCGGATTCAAAGTACATCTTATCCACACCCCATTTAAAAATCCTACTCGGAAAAAGGAAAACAACGGTGACGATGAAATTCTCGAAATTATAACTTTCAGAAAACAATCTTCCGACAATAATAATTTCCAGTTTAAGTGAAATATTTCTCGTTCCGTTAACACGTTGAATGCGGAACCATTTTGCTTAGCTTTCGCGTCACATTTTATTTACCTTTAAACGGAAATAATGCAACTTTTCTGTTTTAATCGAATCTATTGAAATAGTGCGAATATTTCTTAATATTATATGAATTATCTATAACATATTAATTTGTAAATTTGATACTGCCAGTCCCCAGGGACTGACATAGCATTCAACGTGTTAAAAACTAATAGAACTGGATATGGAAATAACTATAAAATTATTACTACATCACTCAACAAAATTATTACTATTATTACTATTAACTCAGTCAGAAAAATACAATTGTATAAATACATTTGCAAATCACATTCAACACGATTTACAAATGACATAATTTCAACAACGAAATATTGGGTTGTCCGGAAAGTTCGTGGCAATTAATTTTTATTTTTAATAAATAAATACCAAAAGTAAAATGCGTTTCAATCTTCCGTCAAAATCAGCACAAACTTTCCAGAAAACGCAATGGAATAGATTACATGTTCCGCGAGAAGAAAAACAGCAGAGCCGCGTTAGCTGAAAATCCTAGACACCTAACGATAGCGTGTAATAAGAATACCCGAAATCGGACGAAACTGTGAAGCCGGAGTGAAAATAGCGTCGGGTGCAGAGGGTTAATTTGGCAGAGCAGCCGTATAACGAACAGTTCGAAGATTCACGCTAAAGACTGACCACCTCTGGCCTCTCCAGCTATTTCGAACTTTTTAATAGAGTGTCGCAACATGGAAGGGGAAACTTGCGGAATGGCATAACGATCCTTTCCTCCTCCCTCGTTTTTCACGTCTTTCTCATCTTTTTCTAGTCGCCTGGCAGAGTATCCCCCCTACTTTTCTTCGTTAGCAGGGGCTTCGTGTTTCATCTTTACAAGTTACTCTTTCTCTTTTCCTGGCTCCGGTCTGTTCTTCGACACAGTTTTTTCTTGCTCGCAACACCCTTCCGCCCGGAGTTTTCCTGCATAAACAGCAGGTCATTAACTAGCACTATGGCGGAAGATCGTATCTGCCTTATCTCGTCGAGACTCTCTCTCTCTCTCTCTCTCTCTCCCTCTTTCTCCCTCCCTCTCTTCCTCTCGGCGACCGAGCACGCCGGGCCTGAAAACGATTCATCCGCTTCCTTCCCTTCGGATAAGACGATCCTCAAACGCGTTATTAGTTTGTTGCGAAGCGTTCCGGATCAGCTTGATGGACAACGAAGGTGTTAACACGCGACACCGTATAAATGCATCCGTGATTGATGCGCGGTTAGAAGAAGGATTAGCCGCGCACTGCAGCGCCCGGATCAAGTTCAGTATACAAGGTCGATCTAAACTATTGTCACGAATCGGGCCGCTGTCATACCGCAAAGCTTCCGTGGAGCATCCGCCTATTGACAAGTGCAAAAGTTCCTGCCCTATTTCAGGATGAAGCGCAGGCGGTTGCGTCTTAACATTAACAGTTCGATCGATTAATTATGCGAGGCCAGTCTAGGGTAACGCGACGACTTCGCTGCGAGTTATACGTTTCACGAATTTTTCAAATAATTGCCACTGTTGAACGCGCGCGAATAATTGTTAAAAGCGACTCTATCGAGTTGAATTTATTCGTACGCTTCGGCCATTAACTTAATAATGGTGAAATATTTAGGAGTGCTGCCAATGGTTCTACAAAACGCACAACTTGTTTGATAATAAGATTTTAGACTTTACTAGCATCAAGTACGAGTTTTAACGATTGGAAGTATTTCAGTGACGGCTGAATTTGGAATTAAACGAGTGCGGAAAAATATGCGGCATTTATACAAAATTTATACAAAATGGCTTGGTCGAGCGGCGCGATCACAGGTAGTTGTTCTGGGTTTTTCCTTGTGCCTGGTTGCAAGATGGTTGTGAGGAAGGTTTCGGCGGTTTATAACGGGGGAAAAGTACGAATGCCTTGTCTTAAAATGTACCAGTTGCCTAAATTAAATTTACGGAAAAATTTCTATGATTGACGTATATTTAAATGTTGTTACGACGTAACAGCCACCCTCGGTTTTTAAAATGTATCAGAATTATTGAGGACAACATTTAGATATTGATATACTTTATACAGTTATTAAAATATTGTTCGTTATCGTATAACTGAATTTAATGTAATATTTAACATAATTAAAGTAATGGGAAAATTATTTTGTCTGTAGCTATCGGACCTCCACCGTCTATTAACCCGCCTCGCTTCAGTTTTACATTAAACAGTAACGCAGCTAGAATTATAATTAGTGAAGACATTGGATCCCAAAATATTTCGTCGATTATTTTTCTTCGAGTTCGGATTAACCACGGGATTCTGCGTGAAAATACCGAGTAGGGTTTCCAATTAATGATTTCTGAAATCAATTTGATTTCGAAGAATTTCTGATCATTGTAGTCGTGAAAAATACCATGTGAGGAGACGAGTTGTCAAAAGGTCATTTTTTCATTGTGTATTTACAGAGTACGATCGGATAATTGGTACAAACATGCAGAAGCTGAGTTTGCATATAAAAACGAACAAACACAAGCAATAACATGTTTTCGTTTGGTGCTTCGTTAGAAGAAAAACAAATTGAATGCGGAGATCCGTATACGCAGGAAGTAGAATCAGTCGATGATCAGACGCGTCAGATGATTCTCTGTATTTTCAAATTTTCCCGAAGACGAAGTTTATCTTTTTCGTGAGGAATCAACTCGTCCTCGTTTGTACGTACTATTTAGTCGTACCTTATATACGTTGCTTTTATATTATGACGAATTAGACTCGCGTTGAAGATTTCAAATAAAGTGTAACAAATATGAATATTGTGCTGGTCTTTTTAGACGAAATCGAACGTTGTTAATTTGCAATCAATATTGAAGCATTGAAGTAACTGCAGCAGTATAAAAAATATAAATTGTCCTTCCTCTTCTGTAACATTTTTAGCGATGTAAAAATTGTTTTAACCCCTCGCCATATTATGAGGAATCAGACTCCCTTTGAAGATTTCAAATAAAGTCTAACGAATATGAATATTGTGCTGGTCTTTTTAGATAAAATCGAACGTTGTTAATTTATAATCAATATTGAAGCATTGAAGTTGATATAGCAATATAAAAGATATATGGCAAAGAGTGGAACAGTGGAGTGGCAATTTTTATTGGCCCCTCAGAGTTGTCGTACGAGTGGAAAGGGTTAATGTATCAGTTTACATTTTAATTTTGTATTGTACATTTTCAGGCAGTGGCTGTAATAAATTCTGAATTATTCGCAACGTTGCCGTCGAAATCTGCAAAACTGACTGTCAACGATACCCTGGGGCCGACATCAACAAACCATTGTCGCAGTATGGATCGGTATTGGCCTCGGTGGACACAAAAACTTGGTGAAACTTCGTTGAAGTCGTTCCTGGTACTTAGTATCAGATAGAATTTGTTCCGCGTAACTTCTTTATGCCGGCTGCGCACATTAACTCCGACTATTCCTTCGGTACTGTTCTTATCCGAGTTGAGACACTAATTAAAAATACATTTAGGTCAGGGGAATGCATTAAAGTCGTACAGTTGAACGTTTTCTTATAGGAGTCGTTTTGAAACTTTTAAATATGCATTAAATATTTATTAACGCGACGGGATTCCCGTTAGGTCAACGAGAGAAATATTTTACTAGGGTTTTATGATAATTGCGCGGAACTCGCTAAGTTTGCGAGGGATAAGCGAAAAGCGCGCCGATGCGGACTGAAAAAAAAATCTTTCCGCTACGCGAAAATGTAAGACAATATTGCGAGCATTTAAGAATTTAATCTGAACACGCTTCTTTTTCTGGAACAAAAAATCTACGCACAACTTACGGCTTTTAACGGCACTTCAATTATCTTTTTTCGGGGTCTTTGAACTTCGCGTTGAACTCGTCGCACGAATTGCAAATTTTCAAATGTAAAAATTAGACTGAGGATTTTATAAATTTTTAACAAAATACGAGGATAACAGAAAAATATTATTATGTTATTTTGAAACTCTTAGTGTTACAATCGAGGTAAGTAATTTTTATTTTACGCAAACCTATGCAACCTAATAATAATTCGTTTTCAAAACTATAGTATCGTTCGAATGAATTCTGAATTTAAATTTAATTCAATGATTAAACATTGTCAATTTTAAATTACTTTTAATTTCGTTCGGAAGAACCTAGTGTTGCTAATCAATTTTTCGTTTCAACGACGTGTCGTTATTAGTGCGTTAACATTTTTTGTTCATTTTGGATTTTTTTCTAACTCCAGGTATACGTTCCTGGATGCGTAGTCATTGAAACCGCCAAGTTTCAGGTCGATCCCAATTGAATTGCGGCCGTGGTGCGACTTTGAAGTTTCGTGACGTCAAAATCACAAATATGGCCGAAATGGGCTTGATAAAATGGTTGTTTCCACCGGCCCCTGAATGCTAGCCTCTGGGCCCGGTACAGGTACATAGAGGAAGGTTTGAAGCAGGTTTAGGCGTTTACCAGGCAACGGCAACGCGAGAGTAATTCACGTTCAGCCTACAATTATCGCTTCTATAATTTGTGTGGTTTCTACTTTGAAGTGGACACAGACCTAAGGGACACGTTTCAGAGTTGGTCCCCTTTGAACACCCGACGTTACAGCTACACTGACGTACAAAATTGTAGCATCGACCTTAATTCCAAAAGTGGTAAGCTATCAAAGTGTTCGACAAAATCAGTCGTATCAGTAGGAAGCATAAATTTCTAGTACCCGTTCAACATTGCAGCGTAAAATTATATAA
The DNA here is from genome assembly GCA_028453745.1 of Agapostemon virescens. Taxonomy (NCBI): domain Eukaryota; kingdom Metazoa; phylum Arthropoda; class Insecta; order Hymenoptera; family Halictidae; genus Agapostemon; species Agapostemon virescens. The sequence goes on along the minus strand of CM052083.1, from coordinate 7,397,706 downwards.
ATAATGTATTACAGATACTTTCTCTCATTCAAATCGCCTGCAATCAACAGTTTTTCCAATGTTCATGAACTAATTATCGATAACTCGCTACGAAATTGTAGAAACGACTTCAATTCCAAACGTGGCAAACTGTTAAAATGTTCGATGAAATCAGTCGTATTAGCAGGGAAAATAAATTCCTCATGCTCGTTCAACATTGCAGCATAAAATTACCTAAATAACGTATTACAGATACTTTCATTCATTCAAATCGTCTGCAATCAACAGTCTTTCCGATATTCATGAACCAATTATTGGAATCTTGCTACGAAATTGTAGAAACGTCTTTAATTCCAACAGTGGCGAGCTGTCAATGTAATCGATAAGTCAGTCGTATCAATAGGATACTAATAAATATTTAGTAGCCTTTTATCACTTCAGAATTAAGTTCTATTAATAATATGTTGCAGGTACTTCTTCTCGTTCAAATCGAGTTACAAGAAATGTCAATGTTCAGACAGTCGTTCGAACGTTCACTAACGAATTAACGAACGTCTACGAAGCAAGCGAGATTCGTATCCATTTTAAAATACTTAACAATTGTCAGATGTACGAACATTTCTGTGGCAGACTACGCAATTTCATCGACCAGCAACACGAAGCAGGATGTGTTAATATGTCTCGTTAATGACGATTCAAATGCGTTTTGCGTTGATCGCGACCATGCTGTTTCATTTCACTGCGCACAGTTTCCAGGTGGTTTGCGAAGAAGACACGGTTTTTTGCCGGAAGCAATTCAAACGTAACCACAAGGTTGACGCCGCTACGGCATTATGTCGACTTTCGCTGCCGTGAACGATTCAATACGTCGGCGACGATGATATTGATCGCGGAACGCTGCATTTTCGCCATTTTATACGTTTAATGACGATGCGATATGGCGCGTATGGTGCCGTCACGTGTTTATCTCCTCTTGAACGCACAGTCAGACGAAATTTACTGAAAATACAGATAATTGTTCGACAGAAATGATTGCTTTGCGATGACTGTTGCGATGGTGTCGGAGCAACGCAATGCTTCGAATGAAAACCATTATAGATCACCGATTCCTCTGCAACTCCGCATAAATGTTTCAGGATGCATTCTCGGTTTACCTGTCAAGTCTCAGGTCGGTACCGATCGAATTGCATCGTGGCGGGATGTTGAAATTCCGTGGTGCCAAAATCGAAAAAATAGCCAAAATGATCATGATAAAATGATTTCTTTCTAGAGTTCCCGGAAATGCTAGCTTCTTGCCGCGATGCAGGTGTCTTGAGGGATGTTTGGAGCAGGTTTAGGCGTTTCAGTCATGTCGATAGCGTCGATAGTCTAGCCGGGACAGGTCGGCAAAGAATGGCCAATTTTCGAGGAGGTACTCCCAAAGAGGATTAAAAAATGGCCAAAATACCGTTAGGTCACCGTTTTTTTTCTAACTTCTGACATACTTTTTTGGACGCGTAGTCAATGTACCTGCCAAGTTTCAGGTCGATAGCGATCGAATTGCGGCCGTGGTGCGACACTGAAATTTCGTGGCGCTGAAAATCGAAAAAATGGAAAAACTGTGTTTTGATAATGCCTGACTTAGTTGATTTGCATGAAACTGACACAGCAAGGAATAGAAATAGAGAGGCGGTAGTCTACGATACTATTCACAATCGGATAAGTATCTCCGTGATCATCTAAAATATTTAGAGTTTACTATAATGTACAAGTTCTACATGGCGCCCGGGCAATCTGCAGTATTGGCACGGTACGTGGAATATTTGGATTATACAAACGATGAGAGAACGTAGAGCGCATCTATTGAATAGTACTTCAAATATTCAATGAAATTTAATATACACACTGCACGATCACTTCCTACAAGTCTCGCACAGGTTTAATAAATATTATTAGTTCAAGACACACAAATTCCGGTGTGTTAGCATCGTTACGATTAGATGAGTAAATGTCGCTGGTTCCAGTTTCGAATGAAATATCAGCTTTCTGGGGTAAATGATCGATACGCATGATTCTCTTTTCCATAGAATTCTGATGATCAAGCATACCTTTATGGTAGATACCGTTTGGCGAATTATTCAATGGATTCTATAACATCAAAAGATGAGGTCTCAGCATTTTGATTTATTTTACTAGTACAAATATTCAATCGTGTAGCTAATACATTAATTTCACATTTCTAAATGCTTCAGAGAATGTAATCATATATATTTTTACTTAATTATAAATTAAATTAAATGTGCTCATATTTCTGCATATAATATCTTCATATTTTTACCTCCTCTACAATCGTTTTAATAAAAACTTTCCCTTTAGTACAAATACCAGGGAAAAATGTGAATTATTATTAAAATTTTCTATTATTATTTAAAGCTCCGTACTATCGTTTGATGCTATTATTATTTGAAGCTTTCTAATATTGTCTAAAGCTTCCTATTATTATTTGAAGCTTCCCAATATTGTTTAAAACTTTCTAATATTATTTGAAGCTTCACATTATTATTCAAAGCTCTTTGTCATTAGTTAAAGCTTTTTATCATTATTTCATGTTTTCCATTATTATTTCAAGCTTCGTATTATTATTTGGAATTTTCTATGATTATTTGAAGCTTTCTATTATTATTTGAAGCGTCCTGATATTGTTTGAAACTTTCTAATAATATTTGAAGCTTCACATTATTATTCGAAGCTCTTTGTAATTAGTTGAAACTTTTCATAATTATTTCATGCTTTCTATTATTATTTCAAGCTTCCTATTATGATTTCAAGCTTCCTATTACTATTTGAAATTATCTGCGATTATTTGAAGCTTTCTATTATTATTTGAAGATGCCTACCATCGTTTGAAAGTTTCTATTCGTGTTCGAAGCGTCGACTTTTGGAATCCGGTATTATCAAAGATCTGGTGACATAGTAAAATCCTGTGTACACAAAGCTGAGACTTCGGAAACTATTTTAACTCCAAGACAATCTACCGCTTCCCGTTCGATTTCTATCGCCTTCAACTTTCCCTCGCTTCCTGTACACCTCGCTTCTCTGGTAATGGGGTACCAATAAATTACCCTTTGTCTAAGGATTACTAATTCTCTGATAATACGAGATCCTGGAGGTTCTCCACGGAATCAGAAGTATCTTCGGAAGACGATAGCTTTTGTTATAAACGGTTTGTTCTTGGACATTCATCATACGGAATGCTAATTTATTCCCGCGCAGCTATTAAAACAGACATTATCCGTTTACTGAACGTGAAAAATAATTTCTAAGAAACGTATATTAAATCAAACGCATATAGAAAACATTGAATAAATAAAAAATCCTCTGTATGAGTTGTAAAATTTTTCATCATTCAAAAAGTTTCCACGGGAAAATATTTAAGGTAGTTTTGAAATTTTTCATCCTCGTAAAAATTGGATAGAATCTCTAATGGGATAAAACAATTTCATTTTGCTTCTATTCTCTTTAAATCAACTAACATTACGTAACAGCTTCTACGTAAGAAGAAAACACGATACTATGATTATCTAAATAATCTCTATGATTATTTAAACATAATAAATTACTTTATAGCCTAATCATTGATCTCAAGCAACACAGCTATTGGGAGAACCCGAAAAAATTATTAACACAAGCTTGAACGATTTTGTTTCTATTAAATTGAAACAAAATTATTCTAGTAAATATGAAATAGAAATTATTCTATTAAATATGACTAATATTCAATCAAAATATACTGTTTTACGAAAATGTATAACGTTTTCAATATTTTCTTTAACTACTCGTTGTTCAGAAACAAGCAAACGAGCTAATAATTAATTAAACTAAAAATGTGTTAAGATACGAGTGTCATTCAAGGATTTCTTTTTTTTTTATTAACACTAGAACTGCCAAACCAGTCATTCAAACTGGTCGCTACTTTATTTTTTCGCAATTATTGAAGTTATAAAAATGTTTTTATCAGAAATTTTCGTATGTATTTCTTTAATGACGTATGAAGTTTTAATAGATGCAGTCTCGTTGTCATTACAAAGCAATGTACATCGTTGGATTTATTGTTCCGGGGTTCTAGTGTTAATACGAAAAAGAATAAATATATAATAGAATAAAGTGTTCATTAGGGACTAATTGATCATCAGAAAATGAAATTCGGTTTTCCGTCGTAAGAGTGAAAATTTCGTTGAACTCTTTTCGCCGGGGCTGATTATTAAATTGCAACTCTCATAGCGGCCGATAATGAACATTCGAAATTGAATAATGTATTTATTGCACGTCACGCGAAGGATACATCAATTTTTCAACCGAATTTAAAGTCCCTCGTCCGCGATGGCCAACGCTGGTCGCGAACATTTCTGGTTTGAAATATTTAAGTGAAATTACGGTGGCCGACGCATTACCATAAATATTGTTTACAGAATTAGGTATGCATAACACGTAAAGGATTAGGTTTCCCGAAGCTCCTGTATGCAAATCACAGGCTCGGGTGTGCCAGAGCTGATGTACAAAATTCTCGTCGAACACGCGAAGCTTGGCGGCCGGGAGGGGGTGGCAAACGATCTAAATCACACTGTCTGCCAATACGGAGAGCATACCTTTGTCACGTCAAAGGGTATCAACAAAGTAGAAGTTGCCCGGCCGTGCGGCGGTCGGTACAGATTTTATGGAAGTAGGTGTACGAATCGAGTTCCCGTCTATCCGCGCTCCTTTGTTCCCCTTGGAAAATGGGCCGCAAGAATTTTACACGCAGTTCCAGCTCACGTATTCTCCCAGAAAGTTCTCCGCGCGAAAGTTATCGAGGTCGATTCGAGCTATTGCCTACCGTCGTTCTTCCATACTTTCTGGATCCGGCTGAAAATTAATAGCCCTTCCAATCGGTAAATTGCGATGGAACAGCCGCAACAAACTTCTTCTGTTGTAGCAAAACGGGCACGTCGCCGAAAGGAGACGCATACGCTTATTTTTCTTTCCCTCGCAGCAAGAAATTACGACCAAGAGCGAAGCTGAACACATTTTTAACCCCTTGCCATATTAGGACAAGCCAGACGCGTATTGAGTATTTTACATAAAATCTGACAAATAGAAATATTATGATTTTCTTTTCAGACGAAATTAAATGTTGTTCATTTGTAATTAATATTTAAGTATCGAAAGAGACGTAGCAGTGTAAAAGATGATCTTTTCTCTTTTGCAGCATTTTCAATGATGGAGATGTTATGAAAACTTTAGTTGTAAGGAAAATGGTATGAGAAGATGTTAATACAAGATTTAGCTTCCTGGAGAAAATATTAGGGGTACCCATAAGTAACAAATTATTTGACAGAAAAATTGTTTTTAAACGATATCAAATGTTGTTCATTTGTAGATAATATTTAAGTACCGAAGCAGATGTAGCAGCGTAAAAGATGATCTTTTCTCTTTTGCAGCATTTTCAGTGATGGAGATGTTATGAAAACTTTAGTTGTAAGGAAAATGGTATGAGAAGAGGTTAATACAAGATTTAGCTTCCTGGAGAAAATATTAGAAGTACGTATAAGTAATAAATTATTTGGCAGAAAAATTCTTTTTAAACGATATCAAATGTTGTTCATTTGTAAATAATATTTAAGTATCGAAGTAGATGTAGCAGTGTAAAAGACGTAAATAGTCTTTTCTCTTCTTCATTTTGAATTGCAAGAGAAGACTTAGCTTCATCTCGAACTGCATAAGAATACGTGGAATCTGATTTTATTCATTCCCAAATCTCTACAAGGACTTAATGTCGAATCCAAAGGCTTGTTGCATTTAGTATTCACATACGATACACGTTGGGGCATACGTTAAGGGAACACGAGTCGAATTGTAGACGATCTTTAGAGCAACCCGACCCGTGTCTACATACAATTGCAATTGATTATGTAAATTTCAGTAGCTGACACAATTTGCATCTCTTCTTCGAGAAACTTTCCTAAGGTTAATGGACCGTGTAATCGTTAGCTTTGAGTTTACCGTTTCCACGTGTTCGACTGCGCATTGATTAAAAGAAGGTATAGCGGGGGGGGGGGGGGGGGGATATCCAGTCGATTGAAATGGGGAAACAGTAATTATGCTGTGTGATCAAGATCGATAACAGTTGCGGTGCTGTTTTCAATGGTTTCAACTTCGAGAACGGTTGAAACTTCAATTGACCCACCGACCAACTTGACGCCCTCGTGGAGGATGAAACGGGGAAAGGCGTGGAAGAAGATGGTACTCGTGATTCGAAAATCTAGCCACATTAAGTGCCAATAAGTATCCCGGTATAAGTGTCCATCGAGGAACCTTTCGAGTTATCGACTTTGCGAAAAAGTACGTGCAATATTTTATCCGGTGCCGATCGCGAAATTGTTGAAAAGCAAGCGATATTATTTAGATTTAATATCGGTCATTCGCGAGACTATTTTACTGAGAAATTTGATACTTGATTTTTTAAAAGAGTGGCATGTTACTTTAATAATGAAATAAATGGGAAAATAACGACATAGGAATTTTGCTGTAATGGACGTTTGCAAGATGGGGAAAATTTTCGAAGGTTTGTATTTTATGATTAATCATTATACTACGGATTTTTATGTAAAATAAAAGTTATTGGCATTTCTTTTCTTAATCGTTTTAATAAGTCTCAAATAATACTACTGTTCACTTCACTGTTTTTGGTTCTGATGTACTCAATTGTACCATAAATGCATAAAATCCGAAGGTTAGTAACAATTTTTTGTATTCATAAAGGAAAATTTTTTAAATCTCGTAAATCTTGCACACATTTCTTTCACATATCATCCAATCGTGTGTAAGCTTTTTGAACGAAACTTTTCCGTCATTTTATTAAAAAGATTATTAAATGATCAACTATGTATTGGAACGTAACATATTCGTACATTAATATTTCAACTCTTGGAAAGTACACCACAATAAAGATTTTAGGTTTCCAATCGTGTAGAAGATATTTGTGAACGAGACATTTCCAATTTTTTTATTAAAAGATTTATTATTTGAACGATTTTATATTGAACTGCTACATGTTCATACATTATATATTGTAAGCTATTTTTGTACAAAACTTTTTCACTGTTTCATCAAAAGAATTATTGTATGAAAGATTTTATATTGGCATGCGTTCATAAGTTAATGTTTAAGCTTTAAAAAACACACCATAATAAAAACGAGGAAAAACATATTTTAAATGTATATATTGATTGCGAAACAAAAAGGTACATGTTGAATTTTACGCATATTTGATCGATTATGTATCCAATTGCATAGGAGTGATATCTGAACACGACTTTTTCCCTGTTTTATTAAAAAAAATTATCACATACACGATTTTGTATTGGAATGCAACGTGTTCTTATATTATTTTTCGAAGCATTGAAAAGCACACCATAATAAAAATTGCGAAATATATATTTTAAATATATACATTGATTGTGAAACAAAAAAAAGTACATGTTGTACTTTGAACATATTCTATCAATCGCATAGAAGCTATTTCTGACCACGATTTTCTCACAGTTTCCTTTAAAAAATTATTATTTGAAGCATTGAAAAGTATGCTACGATGGAAATGGAGAAGCATATGTTATAAACATATTTGAAATGAAAAAGTATATGTTCTATTGATTGCAAAGCATATTATATATCGTCCTAAACCGCTTTCCGATATCCCAGCATCTAAGCCAAGACCCGTTAGTCAGCCTTACTAACAAGACTCTCTTTCTCTCTCCACTACAATTAACAGCCATCAAAGTCCTTTCAATATTAGCCAACCTTTAACGCGTGCCCCGACCAAACTATCAGCTCTATCGACATGAATCAAACGATAAAATCTTCCCCAAACCTTCCTCTTTAAGCATACGCGTCCCGAAGTGGCTAGCTTTTCAAAGGAACCCAGGAAGCTTCCTTTTATCAACCCCATTTTGCCCATTTTCGCGATTTTCACCAGCCCCAAAATTTCAATGTCGTGCCACGGCCGCAATTCGCTTCCAATGGACCCGGGAATTGAAATACACGCTTCCTATGCGTTCAGTTACTTGTAGCCAAACTTAGAAAAGAATCTGGGAAACTAATTTTTTTATCCATCCCTCTCAGAAAATATCAGTTTGGGAGTTGCCGGATTTCCCCGACCTGCACATTTTTCGTAATTCCATTCCGATCGACCTGAACAAATTACAATAGAATCGGTGACCGAAAAATTTTTTTCCAATGTTTTCCCTTTTTTCGCCAGGGGAGAACCCGTCCTATGACGGTTGTATCTTCTGCGCTCTTCGACAGATGGACAGTTGGACGAGACTTCCCCGCTATTTTCTGATACGCCTTCGATTTATATATACGTATGTTGCATTTGGAACATGTTTCAGCAAAATTTTGCATTTTATTAGTTTTTCTTATTTCCACTTCGAACGTTGTTCGACGAGTATCTAAAAATGGAGACACGTAAATGAGAAAATGGCGGCTACATTAATCCCGTACTATATCTCAAATAACCGTACGCGTATCCGATAGTTCGTGATGCGGTAAGTTTGCGCAGTTACTGTCGTTAATTCATCTTCATTCGAATTCCAGTGGATTAGGTGCGGCACAATCAGACACGTTGTCGGAGTAATCAGTGCGTCGTATAAGGGAAACGACGTTACACCGATCCGTGCGCCATGGCTCGACAGTTAATTAAATCATCTTTAAATTTCTTGGGGCGTCGAATCGCATCTGACTGGTGTAAAATCCTGATTACTGGATAATAGATGATCGGGAACTACGGAAGCGTAATGGCTCAGCCGATAACGAAGTGGTGACAGTTGATTAGTATAATTAGATCGCACCTGTGGTTACGTGAGTATTGTGTGCGTAAACTATGACCGGGCAACCCTACGATTATGTGACATATAATACACCAACGACGACGATGCATAATACATGTATTATAACTTCCAATAAGTGTGCTGTAATTATGCGGTCGCGCGTGATTGTGTGATTAATAGTTTCCTCTTCGTGCATAATTTTCGCCTTTGTCTAACGATACTTTTCGATTTCGATAATGTTTTCTCGATACACGGTTCAGACGGGAATAATCTTCTTTTTCAGTAATTAACAGGCAACTATGGAACACTTCGTTCGCGAAGCGTCGATTTCTTTTTCCCATAGCATTAATTTCCATAAAAATGATTACCTGCTGCGCGGTGTATTGTTATGAAAATAATTGATAAGTTTGAGACAGGATTTACATAATTCAGCGTTTCGCAATTTCATTCGCGAGTGTGTAATTTGTGATTATTAAAGAGGACTTTAAAGACTGTACAATTCTTGAAAATGAAACGCACAGTACAAAATAACCGATATTACGGAAGATTTATGTAAAAATGAACAATCTCGAAAAAAATTGTATTTCAACCAACGTTGCGTAGATGGGTTACGATACGAGTACGAATTTTCATGCAAAATAAAAATTATTATGTTTTATTTTAATTTATTTATTAACGATAACCCTTTCTAACGTACACGTTCAGCCTTCTCGCATAAATATAACTACGCGATATATTCTGTTTCTAATCAACGCTAAATTTACCAAGCTATAAAATTGACTAGAGAATATTATAAAAATGACAAGATTCAATTTATTTAGATATTTAAAAATTTTTTCTTATAAAATGTATGATCGAATAAAGAACCGTGTGGATTCAATTTTTATGAAGATAATTTTGTAAACTCTAGAAAGGGTCGTTCAACCCTCTGTGGTAAGTTTAGTGTTAATACTACAAAATTAGCAAAACTCGTTTTACTTTTATATCTTAATAATGTTCACACCGACCAGTGTGTTTTCTATGAAATATAATTTGTTCATTTCAATTGTAGCAAGCAAATTTGAAATAGAAATATATTTTCCCTTAGTCCTTAATTTTCACAGTTAAAACATAATATAACAACCCTTACTAGTTCTTACAAAGCTTTTATATACTTGCGCAATAAATATTCAAAGTCCGCCGTACACTTATCATCAAGGATTTCAATAATGATCTCCTCGACGATTATTGTCCCCTCAATGAAAATCTTTTATGGGAAGGGTGGATGATCCACCCCATGTTGGAAGCATGTCATCAGAGGTTTGCACCGCCATCTGTGTAGCGAAGCAAGACTTATCCAGCTCTTGAGCTCAGATTTAAGATCCATACACGCATCGCATGATATGAAATTTAGTATTTAAACCTCGGAGCATGCCGGGAACCCCTCCCTGTCCTTCGTTATTCGCAGTATTTCACAAAAGGCTTTTTACGTCAGCTAACGAGTGTCTTGCATATTTTATTTCTACTACAGGCGCTTCACGCGACCACACAGCGACGACTGCGCACGACGTGATAGAATTTCCATGACACTTTTACCGTTACAAGTTAAAAGCTGGGTCTACCAACTATTAGCAACTAGCTACAACCTACAAGCGCCAAGCTGTAATCTACAAGCTACCATGCAAAGCTACACACGAGCTACAAGCTACGAGCTACAAGCTGTAAGTAACAAGCGACATGCGGAAAGCTGCGAGTTCCAACTCGCAAATTACAAACAATTAAATTGAATTATCCGGCAGCCGTTTTATCGTCGGAACTTACAGTTCAATTGCTTCGCTGTGAATTATTCTCTCTCTTCGGCGAGCACCGGGCGATTTGTATTCCTGTAACGCTTCTTTGCGATGCGACCGAGACCATTGTTGTTGCGAAGTCCGATCCACAAACGAGCCTTTGCACGAATTCGCATTTTTGAAGAGTAATTTGCGAAAGAGGGAGCTACGGAAACTTGCCATTCTGTGATAAATGGTAATGCTGGATGGAAATGAATATTATATACAATATTACATTATATTATATTGTATATATACAATATTATATTATATTATATTGTATATATACAATAATAATAATATTATAATATAGTGTATATGTACAATAATAATATTACTATATTATATTATATTGTATATATACAATAATAATTATATTATATTATATTGTACATATACAATAATAATAATATTATATTATATTGTATTGTATATACACAATAATAATAATATTATATTATATTGTATTGTATATATACAATAATAATATTATATTATATTATATTGTATATATGCAGTAATAAGTATAGTAATAAGTAAGGAGTGTCCAGATTTTATGGACGAATATCAGATGAACAGGTCAAGTGTAAAGCAGCGAATACACTTGGAGTGTTAGAAAATTGTATTGAATTATTGTTAGCATGTTAACCCTTAGTACTCCAATGGCGCCTCTGAGGCGACAGTACAAATTCCCTTACTATTGTTTAAAATAACTGTAACATAGCTATGTTTTTATTTAAGAAGTCGACAAAAATTGGAATGTTGCGCTTACGAGTAATAGTAATAAACTTTATATTCACAAAAGGAAATTAACCATGTACCATGGAACTATTTTGTATAAAAAAAAATGTTTCCATTTTGGAATTAAAATTGCTTGGAGTGCTAAGGGTTAAAATTACTGTGAAAAGAAACAATGGTCTGCATGGCTCCTGTATACTGGCACTCTCTGAGAGTTGATCAATGCAGTTGCATTCAATGTGAGTATGGACCTTATGCGTTTATGGCAAAGCTGAGTAGATGAAATACAAATATTAAAGACATTGAAAGCATTAAAACAAACTGTCCTATTATTCTTAACTCGTTAAAATTATTAAGAAAAGGAATCAATGTCCATACAGCTCCTGTACACTGCAACTTTCTGTCAGTTGATCAATGCAGTTGCATTCAGTGTGAGTATGGACCTTATGCATTTATGGCAGAACTGAGTAGATGAAATACAAATATTAAAGGCATTGAAAGAATTAAAAGAAACTGTCCTATTATTCTGAACTAGTTAAAATTAAAAAATTAGACAGAAAGACAGTTAAAGAATTAAAAAATACTGTTCTATTATTCGTAGCTGTATATTGTTATTAACATTGCTTATTGTTTATTCTGCGTGATAGTCTAAATGACAAAGTTAAGTTTCTCTTTCCGGCAGAGATTTTTATAATTACTGAATGCGTATCGCGTTTGAATTAATTTTCACGAAAACAAGATTGTTTAATTTTATCGATTCATGACGTTTTTACAAATCTATTTTGAGAAGCACTAAAATTTAATTATCTTTGGTACATGATTCAGCGTCCGTATTTGCATCGTTGCCTTCGGCAGCTGAATGCTGTTCATAGTTCGCGGAAGATTTCTCACTGAGAAACTAAACTTGCTATTGCCGAGTACTAGACATTGGACCTGAACATGTCGCACTAATTCGGACCGTACTGTATATTGCATGACTTCATATAACAATTTTAGAGGAAGCCTCTTCAGCAACAATTTTAATCAACGTGTTATGCCAGTGAGTAATCGTGTCCCTAAAAAATTCAGTGATTGTTCTTGTGAGAACGAAAAGTTTCAGTTGTTTCGTAGTAAAATGTAGCTTCTCTGCTGCAACATTTTATGATACTTTAAGATTTAAAAAACGACCGAGAAAATGTCTCGCAATTAAAACTATATTATAAACAAATGCGATGTTGAATTTCTCTAAAAAGAGCAGAAAAAGTTTGACATAACAAAGTGAAATTCGTGTTTCTCAAAGAATATCCTACAAAAATTACTTTTACATTAAAATCATTTTATATATACAGTGTTTGATAAAAATCCATATTCGTTAGGTGTAAGAGAAAGTTCCGTCGTTTTTTGTTATTTTAACTTTCAAAACTTGTTACTAATAATGGCGACACATATTAACCCTTAGCGCTCCAATGGCGCCTCTGAGGCGACACTAAAAATTCCCTTACTATTATTTAAAACAGTAAATTATTATTTAATAATTAGTTGTATAAATATTATTTAAAGAGTCGGTAAAAATTGTGGTGTTGCACATACGAGTAATAGTAATAAACTTTATATTCACGAAAGGAAATTAACCATGTACAATGGAATTATTTTACGTCAAAAATAATGTTTCGATGTTGGTGTTAAAATCACTCGGAGTGCTAAGGGTTAAAGAAGAAAGACTTGCGTTAGACAAAACGACGGAACTTTCCCTTAAGCCTGGTAACTGGAAATGAAAGTTAAATTTGAGATTAATTTCGAACAAGCTAAATGCAAAATATTTTTTATGTCTGCGCGGCCGAAGAAGAAGTTACCTTCGAATGGACCACCCAGTATACTTTTTCATTCGAAGGACCAAAGTATCTAGTGTAGTATCAACGCGTGCCGTCCGCGAGACGACGGTAATACAGTCACATTTGTTACCATTCCCTTGTTCGATGTAAGTGAAATTTCTGACGTTTCTACTTTCTTGGAGAGGACCTTTCGTGCCGTCTCCAGGCCACATAATTTCCAAGTCATACCGTCGCGTCGCGACCGAAAGATACATCTAGAATCGTTTGCACTTTCTACTTGCCAGATCTTCCGACTTCAACTATTCTTCAAGTGAAAGAAGCCTTTTAATCTCCTCCTCCAGCAGTTTTCTTTTCAAAATTGTTTGCATTCTCGGGTTCCTTGAATTATGACTAATAGACTCGCCGAGAGAAGACTATAACGAAGTCGTCTTTAGTACAAGAAACATTGTTTGAAACGTAAAAACTCGACTATTGGAATAATAATTTAGTAACTTTTAACTCGATACGCAGTAAAATGTCTTCCACGTTCTTCTTGCTTCTTACAATTTCTTCTTGCTTTGAAACAATTTTAATTCTTAAGTCGAGACATTTATAGACTTAAAATAGTAACATTTTGTACGGTTAATTTCCTTTCGTGCAAAAATCAAAATTTTTAATTTAAAAATATTAAAACTTGCTTTAAATAATAGTCTGGCAATTTTTAATGTCGCTTTCGATTAGATACCAAGACTTACAGTTCAATTTTTAAGAACATCCATACGCAGCAACGGTAAACAAATTGATCCCTCTGCCAAATGAAATAGCAAAGAAAATACTGTATCGCATAAAGGGAAAAGTAATGAAATAATTTTCACATTGTTTTCCTTCTTCGCGACATCAAATTAAATTATAGAACTCCAAATTCAATCTAAAACACATTCTTCTATCTTTCATATGCAATAATTAAAATAAAATAAATTCATAATAAGTAAATTAAAATAAAATAATTCGAAAAGAAATTCACGGTTAAATGCAGAACATTATAAAGGGAAGAAGGTGTTATTTTCAACCGTCATGTATTTTGTAATCAGGCTCGTGAGAAGTTATCGCATTGCATTCTTTTTAGCTTCAATTGCGACAGACACGGAACGGCTCTCTGTTCGAAATACTTTGTACCACAGCTCCAAATTAATTATGAACATTAATTTATGTTATTTTTATCGCTGAACGTTATGCACACCGGTGTAAAAGAAAACCAAGCGGGCACGGTTTTATCAAGAATGTTCAACCGGCTTTATAATCCATGTTTTAGGGGAAGACATAAATGTTTAAACGGCCGTGTCCTCGTGTGCAAATATTTTTATAGTTGATGAAATCTGTATGTACGAAAAAGCCACGGTGAATTACGAGCACCCGGGAAAATTTAAACGATCCCCCCCTCCCCCATTCTCGGGCGATGGTTCTTCTATGCATTTTATACTCTTTCTAGTTACGAAAGTACAAACGCAGAAGTTGACGTACTAGAAAGGTAGTAGACCTCCCGTAATCGTGATATACAAACTCTTGAGCGATCAACCATGACAGATAACCCCATTTCATCCAAGCAGCAAGTATCTCCCTCGCTCCATCGTCACTTTGATCTCACTAACGAGGAACTGACACGAACGACCCGGTGTACTCTTATTTTCAAAGCCGCGCGCGTGCACTCACGACACTCGCCAAAGCGGCAGCGTGAAGAATTCAAAATTGTACTGGACAGGTATAAAGTGTACTTGTTTGTAACACCGTGGCAACGTTCCCTATTGCATGCGGTATTCGCCCCATTCGCCTGGTTAACCGTCGAATCTCAAACGGAACCGTCCTCGGCATACCAATTTATTAATCCGATGTGTGCCACGTTAATCTAATTAATGTCAAAAGTAATTACCGAACCCGTGACATCACGAAGATGAGTAATTAATAGTTACCGGCGTTAATTAATAGCTATTTGTACGTGCTAGACAGCGTTCTGTTGAAATTTATTTGTCGAATAATCGTATCGTTCGTTTGATCGTTGAAGGAGTTCGAAATTCATAAAAGAAATTCAGAATTAACCGTTTCTGTTTATGGTTAGTAGGTCTTGACAGGATTGCAATTTATTTATTTATCAATTTTGCGTTACACCCTGTCTGCTGTGAAATACGATCAATGAGAACTTTGTATATTGTTATTCGAATGTTTGTTTAACACTTTGACTGCCACGTCACCCACATAAGGGTGACGCAATTATTTGTGTGATTTTTAAATGAATTTTCACGTTAATATATTCATTACATCCAATCTGACGGTGGTCCAGGAAATGCAAGAAGGTTGGAGAACTACTCAGTGTTATAGATTTTGTTCTTTCAATTTTTATTTCACTCGATAATTTGTTCCGACTTTATGCAATTTTTGCGGCTGCTGGTATGGCAGTCAATGTATTAAGGAGACAAAGGCGAACCGAAATTATAAACAGTTTTCGCCGAACCTTTGACGAATTGACTTGTGAAATTGATTTCTGTTGAATACGTTAGTTAAATCACCTACAATTTAAACGTAAAAGTACATAAAGACATTCAAACAATTAAAAAGGTATTGTTCTATTATTCTTAGCTTGTTAAAATTATTAACACGTTAAGCGCCACACCGAATTTCTGTGCCGTTCCGTTCAAACCACGGTTAGCCGTCAGGCGGGCCTTGCCGGGCCGCTCGCCGATAGACGAATCAGAGTATAAACAGTCGAGTAACGTAATGCGCTTAACGTGTTAAGCAGAACTCTCAAAATCTAGGCTAGCATTTCGGGGGACTCCGGGAAGCTACATTTTATCAACCTCATTTTTCACATTTTTCCGAATGTTCAAAGTTCCACGGCTGTAATTTGATTCCGATCGACCTGAAAATTGCCATACACACTGACCACGCTTCTAGAAACGTGTACCCAAAATTACAAAAGAATCGGAGACCAAAAGTTCGTCCTCACTTTTTCGCGATTTTAAGGCTGGGGGGGTATTCTCATTTCTGCCAATATTCGGCAAATATTGGGCAATCTTTGAAGCCGTGCCCCGACCAAACTATTAGAGCAATCCACATGGAACCAACGGCACAATCTTCCCCAAACCTTCCTCTTTAAGCAGAGCACCGCAAAATCTAGGCTAGCATTTCAGGGGACTCGGGGAAGCCAACTTTTATCAACCTCATTTTTCGCATTTTTCCGAATCCTCAAAGTCGCGCCACGGCTGTAATTCGATTCCGATCGACCTGAAAATTGATATACACACTGACCACGCTTCTAGAAACGTGTACCCAAAATTACAAAAGAATCGGAGACCAAAAGTTTTTCCTCACTTTTTTGCGATTTTAAGGCTGGGGGGGTATTCCCATTTCTGCCAATATTCGGCAAATATTGGGCAATCTTTGAAGCCGTGCCCCGACCAAACTATTAGAGCAATCGACATGGGACCAACGGCACAATCTTCCGCAAACCTTCCTCTTTAAGCAGAGCACCGCAAAATCTAGGCTAGCATTTCAGGGGACTCCGGGAAGCCAACTTTTATCAACCTCATTTTTCGCATTTTTCCGAATCCTCAAAGTCGCGCCACGGCTGTAATTCAATTCCGATCGACCTGAAAATTGAAATACACACTGACCACGCTTCTAGAAACGTGTACCCAAAATTACAAAAGAATCGAAGACCAAAAGTTGTTGCTGAATTTTTCGCGATTTTAAGGCTGGGGGGTATTCCCATTTCTGCCAATATTCGGCAAATATTGGGCAATCTTTGAAGCCGTGCCCCGACCAAACTATTAGAGCAATCGACATAGGACCAACGGCACAATCTTCCGCAAACCTTCCTCTTTAAGCAGAGCACCGCAAAATCTAGGCTAGCATTTCAGGGGACTCGGGGAAGCCAACTTTTATCAACCTCATTTTTTGCATTTTTCCGAATGTTCAAAGTCGCGCCACGGCTGTAGTTCGATTCCGATCGACCTGAAAATTGATATACACACTGACCACGCTTCTAGAAACGTGTATGCAAAATTACAAAGCAATCGGAGACCAGCAATTTTTTCCCCATTTTTCGCGATTTTCAACAGGTCATGAGTCGTCCCTTCAGCGTTTGCCAATATTTGGCAATCTTTGAAGGCGTCCCCCGACCAAACGATTAGAGCTATCGACATGGGACCAACGGCACAATCTTCCCCAAACCTTCCTCTTTAAGCAGAGCACCGCAAAATCTAGGCTAGCATTTCGGGTGACTGCAGGAAGGTCCCTTTTATCAACCTCATTTTTCGCATTTTCGCCATTGACCGCGGGTTCTCTAGGGACCGGCGTGGCGCTTAACGTGTTAAGAAAAGGAATCAGTGTCTATAAAGCTCCTGTATATTGTTATTAACATTGTTTACTGTTTATTCTGTGTAAAAGTCTAACTGTAATAGAGATGTTCCTTTTTTAGGCAGACATGTTTGTAGTTACCGAATGTGTATCGCGTTTGAACTGATTTTTATAGAAACGAGATTGTTTAATTTTATCGATTTATGACGTTTAGTAATTTTATTTCGAGAAGCACTAAAATTTAATGATCTTCGGTACACGACCATTTTTTAACACCTTGTATATTAATATGTACCATTATTTATACTCGCTAAGAGTCCCTCTAGAAATCGTTTACGATTTTTCAGCTCCCGTCGCTTATTCTTATTTCAAACGATACGGAAACGTCACAGTTTTATTTTTCCGTTACTTTTCCTATTACCGTTACCATTAACGATAACAACGAAGCGAGAAGATTTTGTGGAAAACCAACGCATACGTTATTTAATATTCGCAATTGAACTGCCGGAGAACGATAAATCAAGGGGGACTGACAAATGTTGACAGGAACGCAATTCCCAGAAGAATGGCAGTCAAAACTCAAAACACGTTCCGCACGTCAATACCCGCGCGTTCGATCCCCATAGGCGCGATTAACCGTAAAATCTTTTCTATATGCAGTGTGTTTTTTTGTTTTATTTCAACGCGGGGACTACTCTAGACGCTATAACTTAAAGGATAACGCTATAATCCGGATCCTTGGTAAAATACAGACTATATACAATAGCTGAAAGAACACTGAAAGTACCGTAAAATATCCCCTAGATTTTCGGCCGGCGGCTCTATTCACAGGTCGACGATGTACGCCGTCTAATAAATTAGATATAAGCCAGCGGCCCTTGGCTCGTTTTTTCTTATTTATAACGTAATTATTCCGTGACTTCTGTCGGTCTAAGTCGCAATAAAACGAAGAAGATTTGTCCCAGTAGAAAAAAAAATCGTGTTGTCACGACAAGGGAAAGCGTACGAGTCCGAGCGAGGAACAGCGGAACGCTGTCGAACGATCGCCGGCAACCCTTGGATTAGAAAGACTATGGTAAAGAAACAGTCCGCTTGTCAACAATATAAAACTTTACTGCTTTCATTACGGCCGATGATGCACGGACAATGTCGGCGTGTAACGCTGCCGGTGTTTACAACGCTCGTAAAAACCGCAATTGTTCCGCTGGATGCAAGTGTCTCTGAACATCATCGAATTATATAGCTTTCACGTGCAGCAACATTGTTTCGAATCGCTTACGTTAATCAAGAAACTCGCGTTCTCTCGTCTACGTGGCTCCGCCGTGATAAGGCTGCGTTGGAAAAATGATTTTTCCTTATTCGATTCAATGTAGCGGCAGTTTTCTTCGGGTTCTTTCTATTTCCTTCAGCAAAATTGTATTTTCGAATCGAAATGAAATTGTAGAATTTCGCTGTCGATGTTCAAGCATTGCAGAGTACGTTCTTCTTCTGCTGGAAAATTATTAATGCGAATATCAAAATCGATATTAATTATTTAAGTGACAAATTAAACATATTTTAATAGTGTGGCGGTGTTCTAGTTCCTACACTCGCCGACAGAGGGACAATTGGACGACTTTCTCGCTAGTAGCCGATCTGCCTCCATATATTTACTGTCTTTCACCGTCCTTCGATATTCCAGCGTCTAAAGCAGGGCCTATGAAGTAGCCTCCCTTCGTTTTGTCTCTTCCAGCATCACCTTTTTTAATCGCCGCCAAAACAGGAATAATATTTTTCATTACACGGATCAGGTACTAGCGAGAAAGTCATCCTATTGTCCCTCTGTTGGTGAGCATAGGAGGTACAGCCGCTATAACATACTTTAAACAAAATTTAACTCAAAACGTCCGAGCGAAAAGTTTTATTCCCTCTCAACCTATCATTCTCCAAAATTAAGTAATCCTGCATAAATTTCGTTTATTTTTATCCGGAGTCCCTATTCGAATGCCGCAAAACTGAAGCCGCTTTAATCCGAAAAAATGTTTTCATCACACTGAACGCAGAATATCAGCATTCTGTTTACCGGTTTGCATTCCACGATGTTTACGAAAACTTTTCCATAGAAGTGCGAATAACTTCACGAATGTTTCGCATTGGTGGCGGAAGATCTAGTATATAGCGGGAAGCATGTTTCCGGTGCACACGGTCCGGAAGTAAGGGTAAACCAATGATACAGCGGAAGCTCGGGAAGGTGTCCAGATATAGGTGAAACGAAATACCGAGACGATTTTGATCCTGAATCCAAGTGTGATCTTCGGGGGCCAGCAGTTGTCTTCACCGCCAATCGCAATAACTCGCCAACACTTTGCCGAGCGCTCGTACGTTGCGTGGAATGCGAGGCTGTGGTGCACCTTGGAATCTAATATGGCGCTGACGAGGACGCTCTGTCCAATAAAATGTCGGCCGTGCATAAACAGTTGCACCAGCCTGGTCACGGTTATTGTCGGTTGCACGATCATTTGCCTCCTCCTCCTCCTCCCCCCTGCCCCTAACTGAACGTTTCGAGTGGATACACACCGACAGAATACCGACAGAAACACACAGCTACCGGAGTCTTACATTTAAGTAATGAAACCAAATTATTCAAGCAGTCTGCTGAGAATGTTGAACTAAACTGAATTTATAACACGGGCCAGGCGACTTCATCTGCTTTTAAGAATAATTAAGTTCGACACGCATTAAGGCCACTGAACTGGATGTTCTTATTCAAAAATTTTCTCGCTTCTGAACACTTTGACCTTAGATCCGCCGTAGTTAACGATTCTTGTGATGCATTCGTTCGGGCCATCTCGTCTGACCCACTGAACGAATTGAAAATCATTCTCTGGTTTACTTTTCTTCTATTGAATTTTTTGGGCGCACTTCATTGGACACGGTAAGTAGTCTCTAGTAAAATTCGATTTATATTTATTAGATTTTGTTAAACATCTTCAACATAAGCCTGATGTACTGAGAATAGCTTATATTTTGAATCTCACGTTTTCCGCTTGCTCGACTCTCTGCTCGACTTAGGCTCAGGTCAAGCCATAAAAGCCAGAGGTCCGCTGACCATTTGGCGATGCGGTATATAATAAGGACGTTTACAACGCCTTCCCATTTTTTCCTCCGTCTTTCGTATCTCACTTACATTCGTAAAAAGATTCGAGTTGAATCTTTACTCGACAATTAAAGATCCTCAGTAGTATTAACCCCTTGTCCTAGGACAACTAGTCAGACTCATGATCAATAATTCGAACTGAATATTCTAAACTTGTATTTCCTTAATTTTCTTCAAACGGAAATAACATTTTATTTAATTGTTGATCGTATACGGTCATTGGAGAGTAGCTAGGCAAGCGATAACTACAAATTTGCCTTTTCTTTTTGTCTTTCCGCGGAGGACGAAGAAAATCTAGTCACTATTATTGTAAAATAAGTAGGTCAAGGGGTTAAACAATTTTACTTTTTTCCCAAAATTGCTGAGCAATGAACGACCCGATTAGACGTCGTTCAACCGTATGCTTAGAGATACAGTGTATCCTACGAAAATAATTCCTTTTCGATGGCAGATTCACTGTACCACCAAAATTATGCGAGAATAAGATACGCGAGTAAAGTGGACTGAATGTATACACGGTAGTCGCAGTAAAGTGAGGCGAACGAATCGGTGCCGGTGGCACGTTTTATGCTGATGATGGAGGAATCGTCGAGGCATAATCAAACCGCAAATCTAAGCTCGCCTATCGCCAGGCAGCCGTCCCGAAACAAACGTCTGTCGTATAAATTACGATGATATCTGGTGGGCAACGGGCGGCGCGCCACTCGAATCGTCGAGGACCATCCAAAAAAGAGAGAAAGAGAAAGAGAGGAAGAAGACC
Organism: Agapostemon virescens; assembly: GCA_028453745.1. NCBI lineage: Eukaryota > Metazoa > Arthropoda > Insecta > Hymenoptera > Halictidae > Agapostemon > Agapostemon virescens. The sequence goes on along the minus strand of CM052083.1, from coordinate 7,376,302 downwards.
AAAGCGTTCGCCTAGTCATGACACTCGTTAACGCGTCCTTCGGCCGATTCGACGGTTTCCCTCCGTGAATTGTGGCTCTGTGGCCATGGTTGTGGTTCGACAGCGGTCCAGGACGATTTATTTAATGAGCTTACGCGGATATTCTCAAGACCTACTTTTATCGCGGACAGAATCGGCGAAAGGGACCTGCCGCCCAGCCGACGACTCTATCATGCAAATGTCTCTACTCGCGACCACGCACGGCGCTACCAATCGCCAATTTAACCGGACAACATACATTCATTTATTAATACCCTTCGCTAAAAGGACAACTGCCGCTTCTTTGTCGGATTCGCCGCGGCGAGTTGCTGTCGTCGGAAATCGGTATTCAAAAATCGTATATAATATTATAATTGCGCGGATTATTATGTGAAATGAAAATCGTCCAAGTCAACTGGTGTTAAGTGCGAAATCTATTTCCTGTTTTAATATTGTAATAAGTAACGCATTTAAGTGCCAAGGTTTCATAACCTTTCTCCAACTTTCAGGTAACTTCACACAACAAAACGCATGTCATTTGTTTTCAGTAATTCTAATATATTCCGACCTGTCTTTATACCATCTATCGAAAATCGGCACAAATTTTCCGGACAAGAAATAATTTTAGTAATTAGAAAATCAGAAGATAACGCTATTCTATTATTCTTAGCAGTTCATTGTTTTGCATTTAACACTTTGACTGTCGAGCGAAGTTTGTGCGTTTCTGGCCAGTTTCATGTATTTCATTCACAGAAGTGACCAACGTTATTGAGAAGAATTGTTAGTTACTGAATAATGAAGTTGTCATCTCATGATATAATCTGTTTAATTTTGATTGTAGTAAATTGATATTGAATGCTACTAATTTAACGATAATCATTCTTAAACAGCGCAACGATGTCAGTCATTGGTGACCACCACGGCGTTCGACATTCGAAGTCTATTTGCAACGTGCGCGTAGATTGCGATTTTTGTATTCACGACAGAATTGAATAATTGAAATACGAAACTGCGAGGACGTTGAGAGAATTGAAGAGCGTCTGAGAACATTTATCTTAGGCGCACTCTTGCTTTATTTCGGTTCCTTACAATCGACACAACTTTCGATTCTGCATAAAACTGTTCGGACCATTAATTAACACTCGATGGAAACATTCAGCCGATTCAATAAGCAAGGCCAGTTACAAATCAATCGGTCTCCGTCATTCTCGGCGGTGATCATTCGTGGTCGGCGAAAGGGTCATTTATCTTGGTCCGTTTTCCGAACGAAGCTGCCCAAAGTCTGTTATTCTCTTCTTTTCTCATAAGGGGAATCCTGCGGGTTCACCGTCATGACAGATTCAATGGGAAAAGGGATCGGAAGGAAGGGTGATTACTGATTGCAGTAGTTGGAGACCCTCGAAGCCACTTCGCTGGCTATAATGATGCAATTAAAGCGACGTAATTTCACTTATGCGCCGCAACGCAGGGGTAACTTACTTTTCTTCCACCCTCTCGACAGTTTCCAGCCTCTTGATTCTTTTCTCCGATTCTCGCCCTTCGTAAACATTAATATTATTTGTCCCAGGATCATTTCTCATGGTGTCCCTGCCTTTTAATTAACACGTTCGCTTACCGGTGTCGCGCAGGCGTGATCAAGGTTGCATCCTTGGTTCTCAGCGCTTTTTTTAATGACTGCGTCATTAAC
>CM052083.1:7333690-7345105 GCA_028453745.1 Agapostemon virescens | reverse complement strand
TTAGCCCTTCGTGATCCCCGGAAAATGCCATATTGGAAAAGAGCAGCCCTCAACGTCCAAACCGAGGACAACCCCCGAGATCTCTAGGTCCTACGCTAACCCAAACTTACTGTACACCCGTAATGATAGCATTTTAACAAAATTCTCACGTTAACTGTGAACATTTCACTTGACGATGCCGTTGGCAGAACCCTAAAAATCTCAAAGGGAGCAGCACCAAAAATCGAAGGGTGAATCCACCTCCAAAACCCGGTGTCGCCACTTAGGGCGCTAGTACTTACAATGAGTGTAAGTACTTCAAGCTTTCATGTTATATTTTTCTGTATACGATTCGTTGAGCGTTGTTCACAGTATGCCACAGAAATTGTGTGCAGGTAAATATCAGTTTTCTTCTAAGTTCAAACAGTAATAAAAAGAGAATAAAAATATAGAAATCGATGAAGTTTGACAATGAGCTTCGGCAAAGACATTTGGACCAGTACACATCGATCACTGACAACCTCAGCCCAGTAAGTATTGAACTTCAGAATAAATTAATATACATTGAACGTCGCGAAGGTGTATCGGATTTTTAAATTACTCCGAAAGTCATGCGTACTTTGGGATTGCAAAATAATTTACTTTTACTTTTCCAAATTAGAGTATCTATCGTCCCGATTTATCGGCAAATTGGACAGAACAACGTACGAAACAGTTACCTTCGTTAGCTGCCGTCAGTTTTAGAACCGTATTCCTCCCAAAGATAGCATCGATTCTAATGTCGATATCTTGAGTCTCTAATATTTATTTCGAATTTGAGATCCGTGCAAATTTGGAAACTCTATCAATAAATCGTCGGAGGGCTTCAAACTTTCCACGTAGTTTTTCGAAAGTTGTATTTTTACATCTGTCAAAGCGTTTGGAAGAAAAGTACTATAAAAAAACAGACGCTTTGCAAGACAAACGTCTTCAAATTTGCCTTACGAATAGAACTGTGAAGTCAATCATCATCAAATTTGTAGCCACTGATAGAAACCTTAAAAATCGTGACCTTTACATTTTTCGTTATTGTAAAATAAGGAATATAAAATAGATCATTTGATAATTTGTGGTAAATATTGGGTTGTCCGGTAAGTTTACCTTAAAAAGCAAAGGATTACTTCTGTTTTCGAAAATTTCACTTTACGTGATTTATTTCCTCTTATCCATATTCAGGTTTATATTTATTATAAAAATCATTTCAAATAATGGCGTTGCAATTTTTAGTGGTGCCTCTGTGTCACCATTCGAGTACAAAGGGTTAATAAATATATACTAAAACTTAAATACGTTGCGTTTCAATCTTCCGTCAAAATCAGAACGAACTTTCCGGGCAACCCAATACAATGTTAGCGTTTGTCGATCAGCCGACGCATTATCGCCTAAACGTTTTCTGGCGTTTTCTGGGAAAGCGATGATCGCAGAAGAAAGTCCACAGTCTGCTTGCTAATAGCATTAGTATAGTCAGAGCGGGAGATCTGCTATTATGACCGGTGGTGTATCTTGCTTAAGATCTTTCCTTTAGTCGTGTCGTATTTGATCCCCGAAACTGTGCGAACGCCCGAAGAAAAGCTTTTTCGACCGAAAGGAATGGCCACGAGCCAGGAGGCTGATGTGTTTACCGACATAACAAGGTCAGTTATTCCAGCCATAAGAGCAGGCCACCAGCATTCACGTTATCGGCTTATCGAATTACACAGTTCTTATACTAATTACATTAACTTTCGCACAAAACTTCTCTTGCCACCGTTCCCGAAAACGCGAAAACTCCCCTAGACGTTATTTCGCTCGAATTACGATCGAGCATACCGGTTCCAAGTGCAACATAACTTCAACACTTTGCCTTCTACGACAGAAAAGTCATACAAAAGTCTTCGCCGTTTCATTTATTAGTTTCTTCGTTCGATTTCAATTTTTCCCTTAACCAGTTAACTGTGGCGATCTCTTTCCAAAGCGCGCATCTATGTGTGTCGCGAAAATCAAGAATTCTAGCCAGAGCGTACAGAGATGCATGAATCTATGTCAAATTATTTATAATTTTCATTTGTTTGTTTCATTTCGTCTTGATCTCTAAACATTTTAAACATATTAAAATTTACGAATATAATTTAGTTTTCGCCAGAATTACAATTTAAATATCAAATTGTAACAAAATTTTACGCATGACGGATATAATCGTCATGACACAAAATTCTGCTACATCTCCATGACGGATATAGTCGTCAAACACATTTAACTGGTTAAATGGCGTCGTCGGTACTTCTCCAACGGAATATCGAAGCAATTAAATATTTTCTGAAATATTGGGAAAAATGTTCACGAGAGAGTGATTTAATGCAGGTTTGGCTGTGTAACACTTCCAAATTAAATAATGGCAAATGCGAAACAGCTCAACTGGATATAACAGACAATGTTAGTTTCCCAGCCGTAAAAATTAATAATTTTATACATATGTGCGTGCAGTGAAACGGTTTGCGCTGTGAACGTCCACTTATTTCTCCATGTAGGTTTCTCACTTCAGTCTTTGAAGAATGAGGCGAGAAAATTTGTTGCATATTCGCATTGAATCGTAATGTTCATTAAATGACGGAATTTTAATTTACAATCACACGTGAAGAAACATTGACGATGACATAAACGAAAAATGTAACAAATGTAGGAGAATATGAAACAATATTCTGAAGCAAATCTGACGAATTCAAATAATGAATTATTAAATTAATATACTTACGACAAACAGTGACAATATTAAAAAGAATGATTGAAGGAAGAAATAAATGTAACTGTGATTAGAAAGCCACAGTCTGGTAATTGAGCTTGCGCTATTCGGGTTCGTTAGGAAGTACCTATTGATTTTTATTGTGCTTTCAAAGCAAATCAAAATTTTCAAACATTCTCTGATTTCAAACAGAAAAGTTTTACTCTGTGATATTTTTGGTAAAAGGTTATCACAGTTATTTGAACACTGAAACTCCAAACTAAAATGGCAGGTTTCTAATTCTTTCTGTGACAATTATTAAAATTATTAAAATATTTTCGGCAGAAAGTTTCTAATGAATTTCTTCATTGCAGCAGACATTCCGGTAAAAATTGTACTCTGTCTGAATAGTGATACAGTTTATTGTTAAATAATATAATAAATATAATCAACCGCAAATATTACTCGGTAGTCGACTACGACTTTATTTACGAATTATTTTACGAATTAACACTAGTTAATTATTGTAAAAGAACCATCGGTGATAATGATGATCCGATGAAATTGGCAAGGAGGTTCGTGGGTACCGAAAGTCGCAGACAGTAAAAGAGAGCGACACCAAAAAACAAAAAATATCCTCGTAAAAATTGACAGAGTGCGAAGAACGTTGGTGGGGGATTAAGCCGCATCGCGACAGGGACCAACAGGGAAATTCCTCACTTAAATATAGGCTGGGCAATTTTGGGGATTTCCACCCTAATCGTGGTAGGGCCGGATGAAAAACTGCTCTTATAAAACGTGTATTGGAAAAGCACTGTCACGCGCTTATAAAGTGGAATGGATGATACGGCATTATCAGGGGCTTACAGAGGGTAGGTGATATAACTGTCAACTTAATTGTCCACGCATCTTTCTGACAATAATATTTTCTGGAGGGTGGGGCGTGTCAGAGTTATTTCGCTGTTGTTTCATCCCTTACATATGGAAAATTCTCTGACCTAATAGAAATCGAACGCAGTATCCTTCGATGTACGAAATAAAATTAATAATGTCGTTGTAAACTCATAAAATACTTCAATTAGTATTATTTTCGAACAATTTACACTTTTTTTTTCTTTCTAAATACTCTGCAGATCGTCCATTTGCTTAACGAATATTGTGGCACATTTATTGATTATTTGCAAACGATTAAAATGCATTCCACTCCTGAAAACAATTTTCATCGCAATATACATATTTCGAGCTCCTTGAAAATAATTAATGAATCTCCAATTTGAGGAGTACAAGATTGGAGTTTAAAATAAATCAGGATTAATTGCGAATGATATAAATAAATTTGTGCATTTCATAAAATCGTATTTCAAACTTCATACTGTTTTCCTTCGTGAAACAATGCTATGTTGTTCTTATAAAAATTGATTCATTCGATACTAAAAATTTCTAGTAGTTTCTATTACCCATTATCGTAACAAATAAAACTATGAAGGCACAATAAAAATTACTGACTAATTTTCTACAGAAAAATGTTGTACTACTATTTTGTAAACACAGAACGGAAAAATTGATTCACTTGATAATCAAATTTTTTAGCCCTGTCCATTACTCATTATCGTAACAGATGAAGCTGTGAAAGCAAAATAAAAATTACTGACTAATTTTCTTCAAACATTCTTTTCCGAATAACGTAATTACAATACCTTTTATTTGAATTAAGTACGAATGTGTTATTTCGTTAGTTGCTTCGAATTGAAAAAGTAAAAAGCGTAGTTAAATAATTAATCTGCGTTATGTTCAATTTCGAAGGGCAGAAAGAATGATCTAAATTCTTCCGTAAAAGTTCACGAAAGTAAAGCAATCTGATCTGCGAAATAAACAATTCGCGAAACGATCATTTACCACGGGTCTACGAGAGGGAAAGATTGTCCAATCTTTTCATCCCTGTCATCCAGGATTAGAGAAAAATGGGAACCAACAGCCCGTTTATAGAAAGGTCGCGTACAGCACAGAGGCGAGTTCAATTCCCAAACGCAACAAAAAAAAAGAAGGAACACGATCGCTAGTCTCTGATTTTAGGATTCTAGGACGAATAAATATCCTACGGCGAAACATATTTTTATCGGAATCGGAACTTTCGGCCGTGTTAAATTTGCATACTTCTTGGAATACATTCCGGATTGACGATATTCGATTTCGCTCTGGATATCCGGGATTCACCCGGCCGATCGGGAACAAAACGTCTCGGCCATATATAATTTTGTAAGCCGTCCCAAGCACTTACTGCGAAAGTATCCGAGGTATATCTACTGCCAATCGTTACGTGCTTTCGCGAGATAACGGTGCAGATACTTGCGCGAAAATTTGTGAAACATCGGTTGTGATTGCTTCATCATTTTCGATAACAGCCAGTACCAATCGACTCAATTATCTGTCTAAGTGAATCCATTTCTTTTTCCTGTTATTAGGTCAATCGGAAAGTTCTGTCCATCTAGCGTCGAGTAGCCGTAGCTCGAACTGTGGGTAACTATAACCTCTAAAGTAAGGCTAACTTTTTAGTTTGAACATCTGTTAATAAAACTCAGTACACAGCAATTCACGCTTGCATCAATAACTTCGTTTTTTTCTACATTGAAGATGTCGGAATTTGAGCTGAATAAGCGTCATTTGCGCGAAGTGTTAGTCTTTTGTTTCAATTGGAAGAAAACGGCAGCTGAAGCTCATCGAATGATTGTAGACGTTTATGGCGATAATGCTGTTTCCGATAAAACATGTAGAGAGTGGTTTCGACGTTTTAAAAATGGTGATTTTTCTTTGGAGGACAAAGAGCGTTCTGGACGGCCACGAGTATTCGAAGACGAAGAATTGCAGACATTGGTGGATGAAGATCCATGTCAAACGCAAAAACAAATTGCAGAAGCGTTAAATTGTGCTCAATCTGTCATTTCCGACCGTTTAAAAGCCTTAGGGAAGGTCTACAAGGAAGGAAAGTGGGTCCCATATGAACTCAAGCCAAGAGACATTGAAAGGCGGAAAACCATCTGCGAAATTTTGCTTGCTAGGCAACAAAGAAAGGGGTTTCTCCATCGTCTCATCACTGGGGATGAAAAATGGATTTATTTTGACAATCCTAAACGTCGAAAAACCATTTGTGATCCTGGCCAACCTTCAACATCGACGCCAAAGCGGAATATCCACGGAAAAAAGGCTTTACTCTGCATTTGGTGGGATCAGGAAGGTGTGGTATACTATGAACTGCTAAAAACTGTTCAAACAGTCACAGGAGATCTATACCGACAACAAATTATCCGTTTGAGTCGAGTATTGCACGAAAAACGACCACAATATGAAACGAGACAGCGTAAGGTGATTTTGCTGCATGACAATGCTCGGCCTCACGTCTCAAAAATTGTCAAGGAAACACATAGAAGCACTTCGCTGGGAAGTGCTACCACATGCGGCTTATTCACCAGACTGTGCCCCATCTGACTACCACTTGTTTCGGTCAATGGCACACGCACTTGCTGAAGAACGATTTAATTCGTACGAAGATCTCGAAAAATGGATCTCCGCCTGGATAACCTCCAAAGATGAATCATTCTTTCGACGCGGAATTCGCTTGCTGCCCGAAAGATGGGAAAAAGTCATCGATAACGATGGACAATATTTTGATTAACGTACTTTTTCATTTTCTTTCATGAATAAAGCTATACTTTTTGTAAAAAAACGGACGGAACTTTCCGATTTACCTAATATTTTGGATGCTGCACTTTTCGCACCGAACCCATTATACAAAGATAACTGGTTCATGCTACTTGATATAAATGACAAGCACTAATTTGTTTAAACTTTGCGCGGTTCTTATTGTAATTCATGCTTCGCTAATGATATTTATTCAATCGTTTATGACGAAAATGTTTTTACAATTTTAATAACCGTTGTATTTTGATTAATAGCGACATGTTTGTATTTTTTACGTGAACGATTTCGATAAATTCAAGACTGTAGCTTCCACTGTTTTTTAATTAGGTACCTTTATCTTTGGTGTATAGTATAAATTTATAGAAACCGCAGTTTACGTTACGTAGAAATTGTTTGTCATTCTGAGTAATGCATCTAGATACGAAAGAATATAGTTTTGAACACCTCATTTGTCATGAACAATAAATTATTGTTGGATTGAGAATTAATGCGATGCATGGAACGTCCATTATTATCCTCGTTTTACAACATTTCTGTCCAGTACTGTCTGCATATTAATATCAATGTGAAAGTAAATAATGATTATGAACATACTGTTTGATTTATGGCACATCATGAAAGCAAATATCATCACTATACGGTATCGAATTGCAATAGTTTAGTTCGTAATTAATCGCAAATATTAAACAATATATATCGTTCGAATGTTAATTAAGAAAACAATTGACAAGAATTTAATTTGCATATCGTACATCAATTTTTAAGCAGTCGTTGTAAAAAAGAGGCTTTGGTCATCTATGTCAATTTCATGTATGGAATGTATTTGGTAAACTTTCGGAGACGTCTGAATTTACAATATTTTTAGGAAAATTTGTCTTTTCCGACAGCTGCATCATGTTAAAACATCTTAGAGAAATATGAACGAAAGGTTCACTATGCACAATTCTAATAAAAAATGTTCAACTAAGTATGACAAAATGGTACAATGTGTACAGTGTAGCCAAACTGATAGAAAGTTGTTAATATTTATACAGAGGCTTGAATTCTTAGCTCTTCTAAAATGAGTCTCAGTTTCTCATCTGCTGCAGAAAACAAAAGTATCTTGGAAGAAAATTAATAATGTTGTGCGAAAGGTCTTCAATTTGTAAGATGAGTCCAGGTTCATGATTTGACTATTTTCAAAAATCAGAAATGTAGGGCTAAAATACGTTTTAGGTCCACTATGCACATTTCTAATACAAAATGTTCAACTAAGTATGACAAAATGGTACAATGTGTACAGTGTGACCAAAATGATAGAAAGTTGTTAATATTTATGCACAGGCTTGAATTCTTAGCTCTTCTAAGATGAGTTTTCAGTTTCTCATCTGCTGCAGCAAACAAAAATATGCTCTTGAAATAAACGTAAAAATAATGGATTTCTTTTTCCCCAAACTAATAAATTGTCTTTTCTTTTCTGTAATATTTTTAGGGATGAAGACGTTAGAATAACTTTAAATTTTTATTTTCCATTATGTTTCCGTTTATTGCAAGAGTTAAAAATAATGGATTTCTTTTTCTCCAACCTAATACTTTTCTTGGTATTTAAGTTTTTATCACAGTTTTAGTAATTAAAAAATTTCAACCATGATGGAACGTAACGGTGAAGAAAGTTTCAATGAATTATATGCGGATACTTTATCTGATTGTCCGAGTGATTTCGAAATAAATTGTAGTGATTGGGAAAGCGACGAATCTGACATTGTACCACCAAAACGTCAAACAAGAAATGTTATAGAATCTGATAGTGAAAGTGATTTTTAAGATTAAATTCCATATTGAATTACAAAATAATAGTCGGTGACATGGCATAGTTTCCGTTTAAAATTGCCGGTCAGCAAAGCGTTGATAGGCTTCCGTTTCGGAAAAATGTTAATATCGACAATTTTTTCGAGAATCTGAAAGGCAAAAAGGTGCATTTTAGTGCATTTTAGGTGCACCGTAATTTCTGTATTATTCTTCGTGTGCGCGAAATGGTTGATTCCAAAGAAAGCACTGACTGCCGAATAATTTCCAACCTCGTTATCGATTGCCAACCGTGAGATATACCAACCGCTTTCAGCCGCTCTGCTTGCTTTACTAATCCCCATTTCATGGTAGGATTTAGTACGTGTCCGTGTAAACACGCGACTCCTCCAATGCGTTGGGAATAAACTGTCCTCCAATCGTCGCTTCGTGGTTCAGAAAAGTTAAACGGAGAATTATCGGCGGACCTCAACGACCCCATAAATCAGCATTCTTTCGGCAAAACCGGTGGAAAGAAAATACGAAAAAAATCACAGATACTTTGAATGGGAAATGGTTACAAATGGCGCAACAAGATCTCCCAGCTCGTTACTCATTAGATTTATAGGTCACCTAATAATTCGGCCGAGCTATAAACTTTCCGAAAGAATGTCGGACGAAAAATCCTCACTACACAAATTATCGAATATGCTAGAAATGGAATACGCGGTTAGATCATTTTCCGCATAAAATCCCCCCGATATTTACTTCGCTGCTCCTGTTTGCAAATGATAATTCGTAATCTTATATTTTCAACAAATACCGGAAATTATTCGGAAATTATTTCGGTCATAATAAATATAATTTTATAAGCGAACGAACCATTTTCAAATTTTCTATTTCACAATTATAAAACTTACAAGATTGCTTCGTGTTTTCCGTTGATATCTCGAAAACGAAGCCGTGCACGACATTTCCGCAAATGAAGAAGTTCCTCAGAGTAATTCCAGAAATCTTTTACAAGGAACCCGAAAATTTTAGGTCACCCTGTACGTTTGCGCACTGCATTATATATGCGCTTAACTGAGATACATAATTCTCGTTTCGTATTCTCCGGATCGTAATTTCTCGGGTCTCGATGGTGGGGAAAATGAGGATTGCAGGTTTTAACGCGATTCCCAGTGTGTGTTGCATTGATCGAAGGCTACAAGTTCCGCGGATGATACCCTTTAGTGCTGCCCGTAACGTAAAGTGGGGTAAGTTACGGTTTATTCTACGAGGCCATTGTAAATCTTTATTTTTCTTGCCGCGTTACAGCGAATAATACCACGCGGCTCCGTTAATCCAGTAGCTATCATCCGAGGCAGTATCTCCGGGAACAGTACACAGGTAGTTTCAGCATTCACGTAACCACTAAACGGAACATAAAGTTCCGACGTTATGGCCGCGGAGTCGCGTGTGTTTCACGCACCGTAAGAAGACAGGCCCTGGACGTCTTTAATGATTCTGCCGGGAAGGTGTTAAAGCCGTTTACGGCGAATAAAAAGCACAACAGGAAGCTCACATTCGCGAACGCGGCTACCCTCGCCTCGACTGCAGCCTGCCGTTTTGAAAGGATTGCCTGTGCTTGCAAGGAGCACCCCCGTCGATGCACGCGACGCGATTATTTCTGTTATTTACTTCCGCTCAAGAACGCATTAACATCAAACGGCAATACACTCCATTTAACAAAGCGAATGCTCGCAGGGATTTCACATGACACGGACATCTCCGGTCGCGTCTGTTCGAGCTGGATAGCTTATGATGCCGCTTCTCGAAACAAAAATGACAGTTCTTCGGAAGGACATTCGGCTCTTACGGCATTGTGCTTGGCGACGGTTTCTGTTAGCTGGAATCTGAAGAATAAACGTGCGGGAGATAGGGTGCTGAATAAAATCTTTCTTAGTCCTTTGAATTTTTCCGTTGCCGTCATTCTTCGTGAATTTCAGCGAACCCGACTGGCTGTCATCTGGCATTACGATCGAGAAATGAGAAACATAATTTTTTGTCCCATAGATCAATGATCTTACATTGAAACGGTCGAAGCAATTCCATTCCAAAATCGAAATAATATTTTAATATACAGGGTGGGGCAATAACTATGTCCACCTTGAATATTGCTGTTATTTGAACGTTATTTGGAAATTTGAAGGTTATGTCTATTTTTTCAAATGAAATTACTAAATTACTAAATTTTAGATGGAAATTATTACAAAGCAAAGTAACTGTATTTGAAGCATGCAGTTGACGAGAGGTGAAACTTTTTAATTAAAAAACAGTTGTTCGAGGTAGGAAGAGAAAGTTGGGATCGATCGAAGGATTCCAGACGATCGTTCGGGGTAGCTTCGGCGATTGGAACAGCGCGAAGTGCGAACAAGAAGATTAATAACTTTTAGGCAGCCTGGAATTGTCTGACGGATCACCGAGAGATACAGAAGAGTGTGTGTCTCTGTGAGAGACCGAGTCACGGACTCGTCTACGCGTTCCCTAATTTATTCCATCTTATCTCGCGTTCGAGTCCTGATTTTCAATTCGCGCCCCAGGGTCTCCTCCAAGTCCTGGTGTAAAGTGTTTGGCGCGAGTAGACCGACACGCTTCCACCCGCTTGCCGTTGTAGCCGGCTGCTTGAGCACTATCTACATGTAAATCTAATATGCGCTCGTGTATTCTATGAGCCTTCGTCGTAACGACACCTTCTCAAGGCGTTTGGGACGTTCTCCCTTTGGGACAGCATCAAGCGTCGAAGCTAATGGGGTCATTGAAATATTCCGTGAGGTGAGATGTCGACGGTCGCCGAAGAAAAGTTCCTCCCGCTTAAAAGTGATGGATAAAATTACCCCATGCAAGTTTAATGAATAACTACGGAAAGGGACTCAGATCCGAAAACGTCCCCTGCCATTGGTCGCCACAGAAATATCTTCTGCTTCACAGAGAAATTTCTATCGAATTAACTCCTAATTATGATCGTACCTAAGCATTGCTCGTTTCCTGCTTGGATTAGCAGCTGGTAATTTTTGGATTTCAATAGGAATTTGATCGATTAGGCTGTAGGTCTTAATGCACAGTAAAAGTTGTCTGTGTGGATCGTGTATGGGAAGAGCTGACTAAATATGTTTAAATAATTCAATTTTTCTAAAGAAGTGAAAATTTCATTCTGAAGAATTGTTGTGTGGTGGTCATAATTAGGCTGCAGGTCTTAA
>CM052083.1:7280456-7313465 GCA_028453745.1 Agapostemon virescens | reverse complement strand
CGAGACGACGATGTAATACACGCTGTTCTGGGAGCATTTTAAAACTTCATCCTCGTCGTCGTAATGGTAATTCTATTTGACACAGGAAGTACCTTTGGAAGATGCCTCGGGGATGTGGGCCGGGAGGAGGGAAAAGAGAGAGAGAGAGAGAAAGAGAATGTGTACGTGTGTGTGTATGTGTGTGTGTGAGAGGGACCAGAAATAGAGAGAGCAAAAGAGAAAGACGAAAGCATTGCCCTTGTTCCCAAACGACGGGTTCTATTCTAACCACGTTGGTTATCTTATTATCTCCGCTCTCTTCCACTAATTCTGAATTGTACACGTAGCTCTGGATTCGCATTTTCATCCGTGAGTACTTCATCCCACGAGACATCCGCCGCCAAACAATGGACGGACGAGCGAGTACCATTATTCGGGCCTGTTCCCCCGGTCGCCTCGCGTCGCCGCGCGTCCTAGCCGAACAATTTAATGAAATTATTCGGTGGGTATGACGTGAAAATCCCCGTCAAAAATTGTCCATTCAAGGATCCCGGGTGGCCGTGGCTGTAAAATGATCCTCGGCGAAAGGGCCGCGGTGGTCCAGATCGCACTGTCGAGTTTTCCCCCCGACTAACTAAGGAACAACGGGAACGGTGGCCATCTCGTATTGAAATCGACGGAAACCGGAGCCGGCTCGTTTCTGGGCTCATTGAAATTTAACGGCTCGGGCCATCGTCGAGTCGACAGAGCCGGAAGGCCCTTGTCGGAATAAGAAATCGGCGTATCTCGCGGTGCTCCCGCGCGACAATTTCGCGTCTGTTTCCGCGCGACTCTAACGGCAGCCGTGAATCGTCAACGTTCGCTCTGTGTCCAGAGACATACCCCGGCCTGGGGTCTTTAGGGAAGGACCTTCGACAATTTGCATTTAATCGCAATCCACGAGCAACGTACACGCCGGCGTGTGTACCGAGCAGATACGAATTCATAGTTTACACCGAACGGCCTCTGGTTCATATACGCAAACTAATTGTACCGGCGGTAAATTACAGCGCTTGTACGCCAGCAACGGCAGCTGCAGTGCCGCATGTGCGCCTTGCAGTACAAGCCTCGTTTCATGGTGCACGCATACACACACACACATACACACATCTTTCCTCTCTCTCTCTCTCTCTCGCTTGCTCGCTCGCTCTCTTTCTCTATCTCTTCCTCTCACTCGTCGCACTTTGCAAAAGGAGGGAAAGAGAGAGAAATTATGGCGGCGAAAGATGCTGAAGAATAATCGGGCCAGGAAAGAAGAGGAAGAGGAACGAGACAAGTGGAATGGACTTGTAAGGTGCTTTGCATTTAACCTTAACGTTCGCAACCGGATAAGTAATTTTAAAACTTCAGGCGGTTAGGATTTGCCGCGTGAATCTTTATCTTGAAACTGCACATCGAGGTAATGCACCAGCGGCGCGTAAATATAATGCCCCTCTTTGTTTTAGATTTTTCAACTTTGCAAGAATAATTCTGGGAAATGCGTGTGACATGAGAGAGTATGATAAATAGACTGCGGATTCTATGGTTACGTGATAAAAATTGTACGACCCGGGTGCAACGCTCTAAAGAAATGCCATTGCGGAAAGTTAAATGATGTTTTCGCGTTGTTATCGACTCGTTGAAATTACTTGAAGAATCGAATTTCACGATTTTTATTTTGTCGGATCTTTATCCATTTATTAAATAAATGTTGAATTTGCTGTGCATTTTCGCCACAATTTCGAAGAAGTATTTCTTGCGAAATACTTCAGAGTATATTGAAGTGTTTTAAAATGTTACAATTTATTCGTGCGCGAAATCAAATTTCATGGATCTATAAACAGGATAATTGTTTCCCGATTGCTCTATCGGGAAACACCTTTGAAAATGGGAAAGAACGCAATGGACGCGTAACCCGCCACGAACGAGACTGCGTTCGCAGCTACGGATTTTTCGAACAAAGAAGATTAATAAAAAGAAGCTACTCGACCAGGTTAATTAGGTTGACGAAGAGTGTAACACGGGAGTAACGTTGACAAATACACCAGCGGATCTTGCAGTGTGGTTCCTGGAAGCGGTAACAGGATTAGCTCGGTAACTTGGTAATATGGCCGCGATACCCGCGCCGAGAGTCGAGAAATTAAGAAATTAAGACCTTAAAAGTATTACCGTAGCAGAGGGTGGTTAGTACGTGGTGTTCGGTCGAGGAGAATAGCGTTCCGCCCTGGAATGGAAAAAAATTCTGATTAAAACTTAATCCAATCTGGCTCGACTTCTTCTCCTCATTATTCTGAAATTTTTGTACATCCTCCTGTTTTCGTCTCGTTTTCACATTTTCGTTCCACCACGTGCACTGTGTTAGTCGAAACGCATTAGCTGTCTGCGAAACTTTTCGACAAATTTACACCTGCATCGAAGTAGTCGCGAAAACTGTATCTAAATTTCAGGTGTCACTGTTGGCTTTGCTGAGAAAATTCAATTTGACAACTGTAGTATATTTTATTGAGTATTCTATGGTATACTAGAATGTGCTGGATTGTACTGGAATATACTAGAATTTACCCCAATATACTGGAGTATACTAGAAGATACTAAAACATACCAGGATATGCTAGAAAGTATCAGAATATATTCGAATATGTGATATTCTACGATATACTAAAATGTACCAGAATATTCTAGAACATACCAGAATATACCAAAATGTACCAAAATGTACCAGAATATTCTAAAACGTACCAGAATACACCAAAATGTACCAAAATGTGCCAGAATATTCTAGAACATACCAGAATATACCAAAATGTACTAGAATATACTAAAATATACCATAATATAATAAAATATACCAGACTATGCTAGAATGTACCAGAATATACTGGAATATATTTCAATATACTAAGATATACCAGAATATACCATAATATACTAGAATATACTAGAAAATATTAGAATATACCATAATATACTAGAGTATACCAGAATATGCTGGAATATATCAAAATATATCACAATATACTAGAGTATACCAGAATATACTAAAATATACCAAAATATGCTAGAATATGCCAGAATATATCAGAATATGCTAAAAAATACCACAATATGCTAAAAAATAGTATGATATGCTAAAAAATACCAGGATATACAATAAAATTTATTCATATTACTGAAATAATTATACTAATAATTAATATTACTATATATAAAATTGAATCTGCTTCTGGTCAGTGATTATATTCTAAAATTTGGAAAGTCTTATATAACACTAAAATTTTTATGTTACAATCACTTATAAAATTACACAATATTCAAATAAATTAAATTTTGCCGTTTACAAAAGACAATATACACTGGTCAATTTTAATACTCGGTACGATTAATCTTAATAATAGAATAATTAAAATATTAAGTTGATTCTTCAAATTATTAAAATCTGTAAGAAGTTGTGCGAAGTAGAATAGAAGTAGAAATAAAAATTATGAACATTAATTTTGACATTGATTCATATCGAAACATATCAAACTGAAGAATAATGTTAAGATTGCAGTTAATGCAAAATATACAAATTATCAGCATCCTGAAAATAGTTCATGCAATAAATAAAGTAATGCATCATATTAAGATTGAATTTTCGATAGAACAGAGCATTCAGCATTTTAACCTATTATAACATTAATAAAAATTATATATTATCTACTGCACGGAAATAAAGAATGAAAAGCAATTGTTTCTATCACTTTCTGAAATTTGTTACCGGCCGAACCCGCAGGAAAAAAAAGGAACGTCGGTGCATGTACTGCATCGGCAATAAAATGCGTTGCAAAATAGTGGCGCAACAGTTCAATAAAAATACTTGAACGCCTTGCGCGATTTATTAAAGCATCGATGCACGGTTCAAAATAAATTCGGAGATTACCGGGTGGGCTTATTTCAACTATTGACAGTCGCCGGAAAATGTATGTAAGGTATAACTAAACGTAGAATGTTGGTGTGGGTCAAAGTTTGTTCACAATTAGACGGTAACGTAACCGTGTAACGTGAAAGCTGTATCATAAATTATTAATTTTCTATTGACACGTGCGCCCGGCCGCTATGTGCAAATAGTAACATGAATTATCGGTCGAATATTGTATCGTGCTCTCGTTATCGGACAACGTGGACTGTCGTTTACGATAATTAAAGTTATTTTACCTGCACGAACGAATGTTGCATTCGGTTGCTCCAGCCAGTTACCGTCAGCCAAATCTATCGCCTTTTGTTCGCTTTTTCTTTTGCGAAAATGATGAAAGAGAAATACGTATGCTAATGTTGCTGTTCGTCCGGCGGAGGTTTGTTTACGGATCAATACTACACTGCCATAATTATCTCGGAGTAATAGACATACATGTAATATAAAAAGAAAATAATAACTGTGTAAACTAGCCACTGTTGCTTTATAATTTATCTTCAATTATATCGATTGATTTGCAACAGTTTCAAAATTCAGCTTCATCCAAAGTCATTTAGGAATATATTCTTGAAAGAGTTCTATTGTTTATACCACAGTAATTTTACATAGACACTAAAGGTCTATGTAAAATAGTTTATTCTTTTATGTAACTATTTGTATTGTTTGAATCGATATCAAAATCTTACAAAATTTTGTTAAAACACCGTGAAATATTGTTTCGACACAGAAACTTCTGAAGTGAAATTATAAAAATATATTACATTATATTTATTTATTGTAGTCAATACCGAATAATTTTTAAAATTAAATATTTTTTAGCGATCTATCCCATACTTCCAATTACTGTGAATTAAAATATATCATGGACACGAGAAACATCCACAGTCAAATTGTAAGAATGAGCTGTATTCTGGTGTTCATATTTATTTAACAAACGTTCAAATATTTTTTACAACAGTTACCACACGCTCTTAATTTTTCTTACTCTATTTTGCAAACTATTTTTACGTTTAAAATGTCGTATAATTAAACTAGAATACTTTCCGCACGCTCCAACAAACAATTACGCGTAATTGGTGTTAATTGACCGTACGATGGAAATGCAAATCCAGTAACGCAACCGGATAAAAATGTGCCCGTAGCGACCGGCGAATCGCCTTTCATTTTTTATCATCGATCAAGTTACAGAGCCCGTGATGAAAAGCGTTGAAATATTGATTATTCGAACGACAGCCGTGAGATATTTGTCCTATTCGATAGGAAATGGTAGCAGAAGGAGAAGGAAATTCTTCGCGTGGCGCCCGATGAGAAAATCTTTCTCTGTTCGGTGCCATCCCTCACACCGTGAAATTCATTATTCCACAGTTGCGTGCTTGCCAAAAGGAAATCGTTGCCGCTAGGCCATCTCTCCTAGCCAAGGTTTCTGGCCAGCTGATACAATATATCAGCTAGACTCAGCGATAATTCAGCAGAGTAATTTTTCACGTCAGAAAAAAAAAAGAATGAAGGAGTAGAATCTCCTTACGCACAATTCAAAAGAGGCGAGACTGAAGAGAGTAACTGGTCTGCTCCAGCTTCCAACTGTCCGCGTTGATCGTTGATACTATAAAAATGATTTCAACGTAATCTATGGCAACGTTGACGAGCAATGCAGTTCATAGAATGATTATTGCAGGTATTCATTCATTTATGACATTTTATAATATTAAATATTTTCTTTTAATTTATTCGTGTCGTAACATTAGAACTGCCGAGTAATAAATGCGATATATTTTCCGGTAATAATGACAAGACTGCGTCTATTCAAATCTTGTCCCATTTTTATTACAATGTCTGCTTCAATGAAGAAATTCATTCGAAGCTTTCCAATGAAGATACTTTTATAATTTCTGGAATTGTGAAAGAAAAAATTACGAACCAGTCATCTTGACTGGTCCGGTAATTCCGGTGTTAAATCAGGTGGTTTCTTGACGCAAATAATATTTAAAATTCATCGAAGTAATCGTTTTAATGAAATTTTTTCTATTTTAAAAATTAGTGCCTGAAATAATGCATTTATGTGAAAATTTACAGTGGAATTATTAAAGCTGATGCGACTGTATACGTTGGCAAGATTAATTGTGGAATTAAATTTTGTAGTGGGTGATAGAAAAATAACATGTAAAATTAAAAATTGGAAAAAGAGTTAACAATGTAATAACGGAAAAGAATTACAATTTTTAAAATATTCTGATCGATTCAGAGGTGGGAGGAGTTGGATCCATTTTGACCCAGAATTATAAACGTCCCTCCGAAGCTTCAATCTTTCAACAGACAGTAAAAATCATCAGCTATTTATGTTAACAAATTCACCAAGAAAATTGTTAAAGATTCCAGCAAATCTAATGGTTGCCTCAAAGTCTTCTAAGATTATCAACACTGATTTCAAACAGGTGGATTTACGAATGTATAAAAGAAAAATTGACAAACGAGGATTTCAACCGATCAAATAATGGCTGATCTAAGATAGTGAAAAATTATGACAAATACAGCATGATGCAGCGTCGCGGTTATCGACTGTTCATGTTTGCGTCTTGTTAGCCAGGCCATCTCTGTTGTTCTAATTATTGTATCCTCGCTAATCCTTGACGAGGATACCGAAACTAATCGTACTAGACAAGAGATAAGATAATGGTTTCTGAGTTACAATGTAATCGAAGTGTATCGGATTACGAGGAAACGCAGCTCGTTCTAAGCGACGTTTAATGACTTGATCGGAAACGCGATACTAACTCTAAGAAGATACGGTAATTATTCGCAATAAAGGGTTCCTCGCCAATACCAACGACCTTGAAATATATCGCAAGATTATCGCACTGGACAATGTTTCTCTATACACGGTAATGTCGCACAGTGGGCTGGAAACTCGCTTTTTATGGTCGAAAGTTTTCAAGTTTGCCAGACTGAAATCTAGTATGTTGTTCGTTTTAGATAAATCTGTGCTAAGGTGCGACGTTCTGGAGACAAAATCGTTTAAAACAAACTAACAATTTTAGATATTATTGATAGAATATCAGAAAACAGGTTTTAACAAAGATTTTCTATATTTTCAAATGTTCAATTTCGTTTTCACAAAGATTTTCTATATTTTCAAATGTTCAATTTCGTTTTAATAAAGATTTTCTATATTTTCAAATGTTCAATTTAGTTTTAACCACGTTTTAACGCCAAACTTGCCGAGAATCAAAATTGACTAGTGTATATTGTCTTATAAAAATGCCAATATATAATTTGTTTGAATTATTTGCAATTTTCATTACAAAGTATGATTAAACAAAGAGATGTATTGAATCGATTCATATGAAGGCAATTATAGAACTTTAATAATTGTAAAATAAAAATTCTGAAAAAGTTTATTAAAAGGGGGCCAAATAAATAATAAATGAAATAAATAAAGAATCAAATATCGCAAAATTTATGATAAAATTTTAGCTTAATTAGAACTTGTTTCGCATGAAAGATTAAACAATTTCTAAAACGAAAGCATACTGTTTCAACGTACTGTTAAAAACATAGCAACGCGTGTCTCGAGGAGGCCTTCCATATGATAGAATGCAGACAGAGATTCGTATCTTCGTTCTCGCAATAATCGGTAATAATTCTTAATCTGTTTCTACCAGCTGTACAAGGCAAATTGAGATGACGATATAGACGCGATCGAGGAGTCGTTGATTATGGCAGGAGATCAGGGGTGTGTAATTATTCACGGTCGGCTGAGCAATTCGCTGGATCAATTGATAAGAAAAGCCAACGAGATTACCTCCAATGAACGAGATGAAAAAAAAGCGAGACAATGTACGCTTGCACAATGATAATACTCAATCATCGAACGAAAACTTTTTTCAATTTTCATTCAATCTTGCCGAGACTTTTGCTGATAAAGTGGTAGTAGGTCACACGGTAAAATAATTTTAAATTGCTCAAGTTGTAAAATTATTATGTGTATAATTATATAATTATACAAGTTTAGTCAATGAACGAAAGAATTGAAAATAATTGGGACAAATTGCTTTACAATAATAACAAGAATGAATTCAATTAAATGTACCAATGTGAACATAAAATGTGCTTGAATAAGATTATTTAAAAATGTTTCATGAAAGTATTTTTACAATATTATTATTTATATAGGAACAGATTAGGAAGCAGACATTGTGATTTATTTGATAATTTTAAATAATGGGTACTTTTTAAAATTATACAGTTGTCCCAATTTCACATTTTACAGACTCATATCACTGAACATCTTTTCAAGTGTCTGATCATGGCGCACCGTTTCTACTTCTCAATAATCTCAATAATTCTCGAATTTTCAATGTGATTTCTTTGAAAACGAAGCATTATATGGAAACATTTCTACAAATCACATACGTATCGATAAATTTGCATACTCTTAATTAGACAATTCTTACACAATTTTTAATAAAAATTTGTTTAATAGCAAGATATCACTGTTCGTTCCTCCTTCGCTTTCGTTCCATCTTGTAGACATTTCTTGTCCCGTGTTAATACTAATTAATATTTTATATAACTAATTAATATTTATCATAACTAATTATATTTCGACAAATATACAGGGTGTCCCAAAAATTTTAGAGTACTTTAACACATTAACTGCCAACTGACGATAAAAAAAAATGCCACAAAATCAAAGTAATTTATTTAATGAAGCAACTATTGGAAACTTTAAATGTATGGCATACAGTTATCCTTCAATCTTCTTGTATTCTTCAGGTGTCAACTAAATTGAATGCAACGAATATATTAACGTACAAATTTATTTTTAAACATGGACTAAAAATTCTGTCACTCATATATGGGTGACATGGCAGTCAAAGTGTTAAAGAAAGAACGCCTGGAATTATCCT
Organism: Agapostemon virescens; assembly: GCA_028453745.1. NCBI lineage: Eukaryota > Metazoa > Arthropoda > Insecta > Hymenoptera > Halictidae > Agapostemon > Agapostemon virescens. The sequence continues at coordinate 7,304,609 of CM052083.1, read as the reverse complement.
ACTTCTAGTAGTATTATACTAGCCTTCGTTTACGAGCTATTAACTCAAAGCTCAACGTCTCTGCCGTTGCCATTGGTCGAGCCGAAACAAGTCCATTATCGCTGCGCTCCGATTGGCCCGCGTTTCTCATAAATAATTCGAAAACGAAGGGTCAAATTGCGAATTGGCAAAGGAAACAATTTCACGGAATAATGTCAGAAATCGCCCAGTGAAAGTGGCCTAAGTACGTTTGGAATGTATCGCGCGAATTCGGCGAATTTCGAGAAAGAAGGAAACAAGAACCGGATGAAGGCTATTGAAACAGGAGATGAAATTTTATTTCAGCAAATTGCATATAAAATTGCGCGGGATACGGTTGCACAGAGTCTTCTTTCATCGGTGAATAGCGTGATACGCAAATTAAACGTCTGCGTATCGATTTCTGATTCCCCTCATTTATCTGATCGAAACGACGCGACGGCTCGCTCGTTCACGCAAACCATTGACGAGCCGGTGTGATTGTTCATAAATTTCCTTTCTGTTCGACTCGATCGCGGGCAGACTTAAAAGGAGAAAAGAGAAACTCATTTAAACAGAGACCTATTCGTATATCATCACGCCAGCGCGAAAGCGGAAAGGCTGTTCCGCTGATTTGAAAGAAAAAGAGATCGTCGAAAATTGCGCAACCGGGAAAGTACGTAACACGTTTGGGAGATGTATTTCCCATTCTCGTCTGGCGGAGTCTGCTGTTCATTACTAACAAATCATCCAGGAAAGAAATTTTATTGCCGCGCCGACTGTGCGTATCTGACCCATCCTCCGCTGGTTTTCGTCTTTTTCATGACCATGCTGGCCATCGATCTTTTTTCCCGTGACGCGTGAAATAGTCGGTCGATTTTTCTTACAAATGCGTCCACCTTGGTCGCGCGCGTGCAATTTACCTGTAGATGTGAATAATTAAACTTGCAGTTTCGCGTTGTTCCCGAACATATTTTCCGTTCCTTGAACACGCAAATCAATTTAACATCGTCGGTTAATGTTTCGCCGTCTGCGATACGATTGATAGGACTTTAAACAATTGCGAAATGAAACTTATAAAACTGCTTTCGCGTTACTTTTCACGGAATTATTAACTAACGCTGTCGAGGATGACTTGTTGATTCGCAATAAGAATTACTGTTAGCGTTGAGAGATTTGTTAAAAGGTTCTCCATCATGGAATATGTCCCTTAACAAATTCCGAAACATTTTCTTATAGAAGTGTCAAGATTTATATTATTTATTGGGTTGTCCGGAAAGTTGGAGTTATTTATCAAAAATAAAAATATAAATAAATTTTTATTTTAAGATATGATTGAGCAAAAAGATCGAGTGAATCTGTTTTTACGTAGACAATTTTCCAACATGAATAATTGTGGAATAAACAATCTGAAAATGGTCATTTCACCGACTGTGGTAGGTTTAGTGTTAACCCTTTGTTTTAACTCAATTTTAATTAGAAATTCACGTAATTTCTTTCGACCTAGAACATTTTCATTCGGTGTAATCTTTTAGTCTCATTATACGCGTTCAATTGAACTTGTTTTCTCACAGAACACTTGAGATTTCAGCAATTCATAGAATACAGATAATTTTAATGAATAACTGTTTTGAATAACGGTGTGGCAATTTTTACTGGTGCAAAGGGTTAATACATGTACATTATCGATCGACCGAGTTACCGCATAAATATTTGCACTTCATTAAACAAATTTCTTTTTGTAATGAACTGTAATATGTTATCTGAAAATTAATATTAATTCGAACGAAGTTGTGCAAACTGTTCTATTAGTATTAATGAAGTTATTAACCCGAATGTAAATGTGCGTTGGAATTATGCCAGTATTTTTTTGTAAAAGAATGCTTGATAATAAGTTGTATGGAGATTATAATATTAATTCGAATAAAATTATAAGAACTTTTCTATTAGTATTAATGCAGATATTAAAACATATAGAAATATCTACATTGAAATAATTTTAGATTGACTAACACAAGCGTTAAGGATAAGCAATATAGATATTTATTTTCTGGATACATTTTTTCAAAAGGACAGCTTTTTTATTAATTCACATTTGTGCCTCCGTTTCCAATTTAATTTTCCCCTGGTACCAAATTGATACATTAGTGAAACATCGATACGATGGAAAGGTAAATAATTAATAGTACGAAACTTTTAAAACCAAGTAGGAAACTCGACCAAGAGAAAATAAATATTTAAAATATAATTAACAGCGTCGTTCGCAGTTGGTAAATAATGCTAAGTAATGGAAAGGAATACGGAGAATTATATTCTAATAAAAATCGCATAAAATCCAAGAAAATTAAATCTTGTTAATTTTATAAAACAATGTATGCTTAGCAATTTTAATACTCGATAGGTTTCGTGTTAACCCTTTGCACTTGCGGGTACTCTGAAAATTAAGAATGCTTTCATTCCACACGATCCTTACGACAGTTACATTTTTATCAATTTCTAATACGTACACAGTGCTGCAATAATTATACTAAATAATAGTACGGCAATTTTCAGCGGTGTCTCAGAGTCGCCATTCGAATGCTGGGGGTTAACCCTCGGTCAACGGACCATTTTTACAATTTCATAATTGTCAAAAATATTTAGTATTCTTTTCTTTAATTTTGGTGGCACTTCTTGAAGACACAACAGCTATTCGGTTTAATTTAATCGCTAAGAACTAAGAATTAAATAATGATTTTCATACCCTCAATGAAAATAGACCTTTCAGTTAATCCTTTGTACTCGAAGCTGTTTTAACTCCAAACCCAAGGTATTTTTTCAGATCTAGAATATTTTCATTCTACACGATACATTTTGTCTTATGCATACGACAAAATGCTGCAGCTATTTTTAGTGATGCTGTAGAGCCACTGTTCCAGAGCAAAGGGTTAATAATTGTACAAAGTTGCAGGGAAAGAACTGATTTCCACACCTAATATTTTCAGATCTGGTGGATCGGGGGATCCTGCTATTTTTAGGAGGAGTTGATAAAAGGCGGTTAAAGCTGCAGAGTGACACGTTGGGGCAACCGATCCCCGGACAACTTTCCGGAATAAAAGTTGGGATCGGCTCGGGTTGCAGCTTGGGATGCAGCTTGGGCTTGTCCTTTTCTTTTCAGAATTATCCTGCCGCGATCCCCCACGGTTGCGGGTATTGGCTGCGTTGTGGGTGACCCGGAGTCGCCTTCCCGTCGAATCCCGGCTCTGTTCAACCACCGCGGCACATTCTTAGCCTTCTGTACTCTATATGATCACGGGGATTTTCCATCGATCCTGCGGACCAGAGGCCTTTAGGTCCGAGCCAAGTGGGACGAGGATTTTCCTCGGCGCGATTAAAACCGCCGACCGTACCTCACGCATACGCTATCACGTACCTCGGCTACACGGGCCGACCGATGAACTCTAATGGCGACGACCGAGATGCACGGTGAATGACAAAAATAAGAGGCCATTGCTTGTCTCTCACCGGTTTGCTGTGGAAAACGTAGACAAAATAATACAATCGAAATCCCAGATACCACCGAACGTTCGTAGAATGTTCATTTCATGTTCAGGTTATGTATGACTGTTTGGGTACATTTCGAGTATCCGTAGAAATCCCTCACGACTTGAAATTTTCGGCGCGCGACTTTGAAATTTTTCATAAAATTAAGCGTTCTGAAGTTCCCTGAAACGCTAGCCTAGAAAATGAGGGCACTTCTTAAAGAGGAAGGTTTGGGGAAGATTTTCCCGTTGGAATCATATCGATAGCTCTAATAGTTTGGTCGGGGGACGCCTTCAAAGATTGCCAAATATCGCCAAATAGTGAAGGGACGACCCCCTACCTGTCGGAAAATTGGAAAAAATTGGAAAAAAATTTTGGATCGCCGATTCTTTTGTAATTTTGGTTACACGTTTCTAGACCAATAGGCAGAGTGTATGCCAATTTTCAGGTCGATCGGAATGGAATTACTAAAACTATACAAATCGGGGAAATCCGCCAACCCCCAAACCATCTCTTTCTGAGAGGGAAAAATATCGGTCGAAAAATTTAGTTTCTCCGATTCTTTTCTACAAACTTTCGATTCTGATTCAGTGACCCCTGTATTTTCTGTGCTAACGTATGCAGACCATTTTGCAACACAGTCGAAGGGCAACAGAATGTTTTATAGTACCTGAAATCAGAAAATAGAAGTTTTTGCAGTAGGTGTAATCGAAGGTTTACAATGACTCTCTCCGGCGTATTATATCTATATTTGCCGAATCATTATAAAGAATGCAAAAATTCTGTATTTAGTTTTCGAATGCCGTAAACATAGAGGGCATCGTTGGATGAACAAACGTCTGATTGTTTGTTAATGTTGGAAGGTAAAAGCACACCGCGGTTCATAGACAGTACCGGCTTTCGATTAGCGAAAAATTCTGCTGTACCGACCGCGTTGCAACCACCATTTCCTCACCACATCGATGATATTCCAACCGTACCATAATTTGAAAATATTCTACTAAATTAATCGATATAACAAGCTCTATATCAAAATCACCTTAACTCTGTGTAATCGTTAAAAAATGTCATTACGTCGAAAACTCTGTCCGCAAATTTAAAAACTTAGCATGATCTTACCCGCATCTTTGAATATGTGTACAAATTTTCATTTCGTTACTTTTTATTGAAATATAATAATAATAATAATGTCCATAGTTCTCAGTTCTTTATTTATGAGATACGAATAAAGTAATTCTCAAAATACATTACGGTACGTATAGCGAAGATAATATTCCCTTTATATTCGACACATGACAAATATTGAGTACTCGCCATCGAATTCTTGAAACGCGCCATTCTCATAATTTTCGCATTAATTTCCAACTTGATCGCGTAAGAAATTCCTTCATAATCCTGCTTAATAATCCTTTAATTGCGTTACAGGATATCACTTATTTCGTTAGGAGAAAAATAGGACGAACACGAGCTATGCAAGAGATAATAAAATATTGCTGTTTTATTTACTGGGAAGATATGCGAAACATTGCACGGGTGTACATAATATACTAAACGTTGCATGGAAACATAATAAATCCTTCATTCTTCGGAGGTCCTAACCGGTTTACTCGTCGAATCGAAAGTCGAAGAGCTCTTAGCATTCCGAACGCGTTTCTTTCCTTACCAGTACTCAACTTCCAACGTATTCTGAATCTAAAGCATTCTTTTCTTCACCTGTGAGCCAGAATAAGACTGCAGGCGAACACTACGGCAGATGAGAATACGCTCGCATGTCCAGGAAAATATTGCAAAAATATAAGTTACAATACCCTAACTCGTTCGAAAGGCAATTCTCTTGTACGTCAAAATTTTGTTAGAAAAATTTGTCATTCTACGTTTACAATGATCGTTTCGCAATACGTCACGATGTTATGCAAATATTTTCCACACGGAAATTCTCTAATGAAAATAATCAATTTTAGAGCTACGTGGAGTATATTATACGGCCGTACTACTTGCGGCGTGTGTCTAATATTGTCTATTTCTACTTGAAACTCGTTCCGAGCGTGTATCGTCGTAGAATAGCGTTCTTTCGGACTTCGAAGTGACTTAAAAAGTCTTATAAATTGAAAATTCAATTAAAACAATGTTCATCTTTGTCTTCCTGTTAAATCTCTGAGAACCAGTGATTTTATCGCAAAACCATTATTTTATTTCTTTACAGACATTGTCCGAGTTCGAAACAAACTTACTTTGGGTTATTTTCTTGTAGAACTCTCTTGCAATGTGTCCCCGAGATATTTTAAGTCTTCGCTCACGGTCCATTATTGATCTTTCTTTACTTTTGTTTCTTGTTCCCACGCAGCAGTTTATATTTAACAAGGATACCCGCAAAGCTTTATTTTTTAACAGATATTTTTATCTTTCGTTCGTTGAATGAAACAATAATCGAACTCTGACGTTCCACTGAAAATTACAGCGTCAAAACAGTATACATTTTTCGAAACTTTCATATAAATCATAATTCAATATGTTTAAGCAATAAAATTAATCCATGTATTAAATATTTTACATTTTAAAAGGCCTAATATTTCGAACAGGCTGTAAATGCTGTAAATTCATTAAATAATAGGAATCAGTAATGTTTAGCATTTCTAAATGTCAGTTTTATATGTAAATATATTAACTAACAAGCAATAAATATAATTTGTTTCAATTAAAATTGTAAACCTATATTTCTTGTGACTTTACTCAATTTTTATTCCAGAATGTTTGTAAATAAATAAAATTCGATAATTTTAATGCTGAAATTGCGAGCACAACAGTAGCCTAAAGTGTATTATTTTACAAAAATGACAAAATTAAATTTATCCAGGATCGATTTCTACGAAGGTAATTTTTAACTTCGATAATTGCCGAGTAAATATCTGGAAACGGTCATCGATCGGCTACGGTGGGTTTAGCGATAACAAATGTGGGGCAAAAAAATTAGAAATCGATCATGCTGACTGTTTCAACGGTTCCAGTTTCGAAGTGGAACAGAAAAGATAAACGAACAATGAATCACTGTTTGTCGCGGTAATGTAAAACCGATGTCAATTAGGGGAAACGTTGCACGGGCCGAAATTTACTGATGTCTTTCTCGATTGGGATGCTTTAAGGCAGCGGAGCCACCGAAGGGACGGGTTGCATTGCCCTTGGTATCTTGACAATACTGCTCGGAACCGCTTTCTATTCATTAAACGCTCACGACAGCTCATTTAATCTAGTTAGCCACGGCGAAGGTCGTAACTCAAGCGGCGCAGAGTCGTCGTTGTTCTCGCCGTTTCAGGCGTGTCCGCCCATAAGAAAACTTCCCCTTCTTTCTCGCGCTCGGTCCGATTCAGATTGTAATCCCTTTTTATAATTAGTCGCTCCATTACCATAGTTACGATCGAGAGTGATTATCAACCTGCTTCGGCCACCCTGGTCTTGCTATAACAGATCTGCCACGTAATTTCATGGAAATTTATCTGATGGAAGGCGCGGCGGAACGAATCTCTCGAGAACCTGCAAGAAACTGTGCTAGCCGCTAAAGATACAGATGAAGCGTTTGCTCTTTCCACCGGAAAAGTGTCCTGCGACACGATTAAGCGTTTTCGAAAGCTGCGAGAATTTTCAGAATGCGAAACTCCTCTTTTATTCGCATTATTTTTGAAAAATGTTTCATCAAATTTTGTCACCGATAAAAATTATTGTATTCATTTTTGTATTTATAAATTGTTGCTGCCATGCCAATAAGTTGAACACAGATTTATAATCACGCAGGGTGTCTAAAATATGTTTGAGTGCCCTGCAAGATAGGATTCCCTCCCTATTTCTTGAAATTATTTTTCAAAAGAGAGACAAAGTATTTTTATTATGGAAATTAACCCCTTGCAGTATGACATCGATTTTGATAAAGATTTATACAGGGCGTCCCGCAAATGCTGGAAGGAGCGAAAGGAGCGATTCCTAGAGTTATTTTAAGACAGTTTTATCTTCGACAAAATCTCGCCGATAATTTCCTGCCATACCCTGATTTTAAAGCGACAAATTCTATATACAATTATTGTCAAGCGAGGCATCATTACAATTCTAATATCTGCATGAGAAAGTATCCGGAAAAAGTTATTTGTGCCCATAATTATGAAAGTGGTCTAAGTCATATATTTCTTATTTCGAGATACTTAATGAATTACATTTAAATAAATTAAAAAATATTTTTATATTATGCAACATTTTAGTTTAGAATTTTATTAGTCTTGATTAATGGAAACTTATTATGAATATGAAATTTTGTGTTAATGTCATACGAAAATGTTGTTTTTAAAGTTTGAATTGCCTTAGACTATTTTCAAAATTAACTGAATTTTAACATACCATTTTAACGTTATGTTTATATAATTTCTTTAAATTTTTTACTTACACCACGTTCATAATTAACACTAAATCAATTCCATATAATGTTGAAATTACAACCGCTATCTAATGATTCATTTTTGACAATATCGTAAAAATTACATTGAACTAATTCAGTTTAAAATAACGTAGTGTGAAATAACTGATGAACTCATTCTTTTTTTAAATTTTTACTTAGACTACTTTCATAATGATGGGCTCATTTCACCGGCGATGGTACAGCGTTAGCATCGAAGGCGATCAGAGAAGCGACGCTGACGGTTGCAGCGACCGTCAAAGCGAGAATCGCAGGAACAGCTGGGAAAAAGTTTCGTTCTGAAATTCTTCGGATTGTGTGCAGGGTACACAGTTGCGTTCGCGAGTTTTCCCGCGTTGATGCACATCCCCATCGCTCGAACCGGTTCGGAACCGCACGTAAACCCTCGGACTCGGCTGGCTGCCACGGCTACGAGGGAAACTACCCCTTGGCACGCGAAAATAGCGAACCGACCATTACGTTCAACCTAACCATCTCGCGCCACCTCCTACCAGGTCCTCATCAACCTCGGTTTATGCCACCTCGACCTCTAATACTAAAAGCGGCCGGCCGTGCTCCCAGCCCTGCTCTCAGTCCTGCCCCCAGCCCTGCGGAGGGTACGCGAACGAAGGGCTAGGGTTTTAGGGAGGGCGCAGAGGTTTCGGGCAGGGTTAGGGTTGGTTAGAGTCACGTAGTCCCCGCGCACGGCACGGTGGCGCAAAGAATAGCTAATTGTTTGTAATTAATATATTACACGGCAAGTTGTAAGTCTCGAGTGGTGGCGCATTACACGATAGCCATCGCTTATTTACGGCCCACCCCGGTTCGGTCTCGTACGTCCTGCAATCGACTGCACCGACTGCACCGACGAATACTACGCCGCGGCACGCTCCTCTGCATATATGCACCGGCCCTCGAGTGTTCCTGAAGAGTCGAGTCATGAGACGAGGGCGAACTTTTTGCGCGCTCCGTACCCGGTGCAATTGAAATGATCGTTTAGAAGCTCGTTTATCAGCTCCAACTTTTTGTTTATGCGAGTCGATCGACGAGTTGCGCGGACCGAGCATACCGGTGTGTTGTAGTCTAATTGCGCGCTGAGTAATTCGGATCGTGTTATTCAACCCTTCGACCGCGGTGCCGGAGTATTTTCTAACCCCGGAGTAGCAACGTTTTTTAATATATTTTTACGACGCTTCTCGCAAACGAACTGATAATCGTTTAATTTCATCGATGTTGGAACCTGTGAGATTTAACCCCTTAGGCACGGTTGAATTTTGTACGGGGCAGTTTCTCTGTACGACAGAGAACATTGGAATGAAGCTTTTGATAACTACATTATAATTCTTCTTAAAGATATGATGCATATACTTTAACTTTAATAATTTTGGACTGAGGCTTTTCATAACTAAATTGTAATTTTTCTAAAAGATATGATGCATATATTTTAACATTAATAAATAATAATAATACTGTAATAATTAATAATAGAATTGAGTGTGCTCAAGCCACTATAATGGCGCATCGTGCTTAAGAGGTTAATGACGATTTTCGCCGCAGTCAAAGGCTTAACGGACACGATTGTTCCAGCGTTAATTGAATTAAACGATTAACAGTTACATTAGAATCAGCAGACTGTTGTATCTACATTTTAGAAAATTGATAAATATAGCAACGAATGGTCGTAAACACCGTCAACTATAAAATTTTTATAGTAGATCGCGTCGTCGAGAAGACATTTAGATTTTGCGCAATTTAACATTTGCTTCACACGTTCCGTACTAAAATACATTTGCTCGACTACATGCCATTTAATATGCAACTAAAGATTCATATATTGTTACAAACTTATTTGTTTCGTTGTATACTACAATTTTTATAATTAAAGATTCGTATAATTCTTTTGATCTAAGTTATACATGCTTTAGTTATAAACTTACTATACTACTCTATCTTTCCAGCGCTTTAACACTTTGACTGCCATGTCACCCATATATGGGTGACAAAATTGTTTATCCATTTTTAAAAATAAATTTATACATTAATATGTTCGTTGCACTAAATCTAGTTGAGGTCTGAAGAATAGGAGAAGGTTAAAGGATAACTTTGTCTCACAGATTTTAAGTTTTCAATTGTTGATTCATTAAATAAATTACTTTGATTTTGTAGGATTTTCGACGTTGTTGGTTTGGCAGTTAAAGTGTTAAATAAATATGTCATCGTGTACCGAAATTTAATTTAATTTCAATAATTGTATACTAAAAAAATACATGAATTGTGTACATTTAGTGTTTTTGGTTCGATCGATTTTACAAGAAACACACAACGGGTCAGAATCGTGAAAAGCTGGAGAAAATTAAACGAGTATCATAACCAAAAATCCTAATCGTCTATCATTACGAGCACGTTACTGCACGCGACGCTCGTTAACACTTTGACTGCCACGTCACCCATGAATGATGATGAATGGTGACAGAATTGTTTGTCCATGTTTAAAAATAAATTTGTACGTTAATATATTCGTTACACTCAATTTAGTTGATATCTGGAGTATAGAAAAAGGTTCAAGGATAACTTTGTGTCATACGTTCTAAATTTTTAATCGTTGCTTCATTGTATAAATTATTTTGATTTTGTGGAGTTTTTGAGTGTGTTAGTTCGGCAGTTAAAGTGTTAAATATTATTTATATTTGTTACGGCGATTGTCTATATGGAGTCGCCACAATGAAGAATTCACTTCATGGTGAACAGCCCTTAAGAAAATAATAGAAATTCGGGGTTGTCACGAAACTGTTGTATCGACAGAGAGTCGAGAGAAGTTGAAGTTTGTCTGTAACAAAATAAAGATATTTAACGTACAAAGAGTGGTGGCTTTACGGCGAGATTGCCAGCTACGGAGGAATCGTCGTTGTCTCGAATTTTGGGACCTAACATCTGCGTGCTGCATCATTTTACAGTTCTAAAAATTCTGTATGGATTCAGGGCTTTTATGATGGTTCCTTCTCTCTCCGGAACAACCATGCTGGAACCAGGTAGCACAAGCTTACAGGGTGCGAGGAGAGGTGGTTTGCGATTCAAAAGTATCGCTCGCCTCGGCATTTCGCAAACACTTCAGTCCCCGGATCTCGGCGAGAGCGAAAGCTACATCGCGAACAATTTGCGAGTTGTCCGAAGTCGCCGCGGCAGGAGAACCACCCCCCGTGCGTCATCCCCTTGCAGCTCCCACGGCTGGGGTCTTCTCCTTCCGTTCCTCGTCGGCGGGGATCGTTTCTCTTGGCCCCTTCAATTCGTAATTGTACACCTAATTGCGTGGAGGTCTTTTTCCACGGTAATTGCTCGTTGTAACCTTAGGACGGTCGTTGAGGCAATTTCTGCGGGGGTCGCGAGCCGGCTGGATGCGTGTCGAGATTTGAAAGGAAGTTTCGTGGTGGAGTGGCTGCTCGGCCGCGTTAACGACTCGTGGTTCGCGGTCCCATCGTAATCTCGAGACGCCGAAAGCAATTCGCCCGTTGCCAGACGATAATTTAATTAATGCGACGGTAGCTACGACGACGTCGGCCAGACCGCGGAACACCCGAAAAGAAATATTCCCGGGGAGGCAAAGAGAGAGAGGGAGAGACAGAGATCAAAAGGGTGAGAGAGGGAGAGAGAGAGAAAGAGACGCCGGCGCCGAACGAAAGACGTGGCCGAGAGAGCGTTGTCAACGCTCATTTCGCCTCGGCTTCTTTTAAATTCCGCATTCGATCCCGGAACGGCCTGACCCAATCATGCAAATTAGACGTTATCTTATTAGTTTTCTTTATCTCCCATCCGTAACAGCTTGCACATTTTACTCTTCCAATTTCGCCTCGACTAGGAGAACCGGTCCCGGAGGTCGATAAACTATACTTGTTTTTATTTGCCTTTTTACTTCCTCTCCTCTGCCTTTCTCTCGCGCAAACAGCGGTTCAACAGCGTCACCTTATTGCTAGTTTAACCAGCTCGAAAGAGCTTCGGCTTTACGTAGAAATGGATGCGCCACGGTGAACCTATTGCGTGAGTACGTATGCATTCTAGATTTTGCTACGTGTGTGTGTGTTTATGCGTGTGTGTAGAGATAGGATGCGTTCACACATGTATACGTGAATGGAGAAGTGGCGCGCGATGCCGGGACACCAATATTCAGGAGCCGGGCGTGTATGCACGAAGTGTTAAAAGCCGAGTTCGAGATTTAAGGGGAACTCGTAAAGGTAAAATATGTTGAGTTAACGCAGTCGCGAAGTTTACTTCGCCAGCGGAATTTGTGAGGTTTTTGGTTCGACGAAACTCGTCCCTTCGTTCGACTTCGTTTTATCTTCGCCGCGGGCGGGGCTGGCTAGAGGAGAGCGAATGGCTAACGAAGAAGGATGCTGCGAGCGTGGAAAGTAGCATAAGATGCTGACGCACCGGGTAATAAGTAAAGAAACTGCGGATTTCCTGCGTTTCCGAAAAACGTTCGTAGATGAAACATGAAACATTGAAAGGCTCGGACGATTTTAGCGCGTTGTTTAATTTTTGTGTGCTTCAGTTTGATTCATTTCATTCGTAGAAGACTTATATCCGAGATTTTAGTAATAAAATGCGTTCGTGGTTCTTCCAGGTTCGCTCGCGTAAATGTAACAACAGGTTTGTACTTGTTCGCGACTCTACGTCCTTTCAAACATTACATCAGTACGTTGAGATTTTTCTAAATAGCTCGCGCGTGTCAAGCAACTTTGTAGAAAGCTTTAACTGCATCTAGTAATACAATGGTAGAACGATTTTCACGTTGAAAGCTTTTACAAACATTTCACTCGAACAAATTCAGATAATTACGTATTAATGTAACTTTCTATTGAAATGTTCGTTACTTTTATTAAAAGAGGAAGCTGGCAGTGTTTGAGAAACGGAAGGTAGTCTATTGATTAAAATTTAATGAAAAATTAAACGTTCGATTGTATTATTAAAATAGAGATTCGTAACAGATCTGAGATAATATATCCAGTGGTTTAATAATTTTGAAACGATACGATTATCGAACCTGCCATTCTTGGCGTACCCTGTACGCGTGTATCTTCTTCCGAGCGTTAATTAGCTCGCTAGTAGATATTGCGTGTATCAACTTCTAATTACTTGCCGGAGTATTCATGCTTTTCATATTTCCCTACTAGTCCTTCAGTCGACTGACCGAGGAAACAAAAGAAACATGTGAACGGACATCCACTGACGGTGGATGAAATTTCGCCAAAATAAGAAATACGGGATAAAAAATTGATATGTAGCTCGTTAGGGATTCAATTTCCGTTAATTACGGAGCTGTCTGTTCATTTGGGAGACTTTTCCGTTTGACGTACTGATTATACAATATTAGGGGATTTTTCGGAAAATAGGTGTCGGATATTCCGATTCTAAACTTGACAGGCTTATTAACCGATATTTAAATCAGGTATTCGGATTTTTAAATTCGACTCAGAATCTTTGCACAAAATCAAGAAACCAGGAGTTGAGTAACAATATACATTTCTTCGTTTAATCGCATTGATACATGGAATATGGTGGAAGAATATTCTTAAATTCTTCTGATATCTTCACTGTTCCATTATTCATTTATCCAGTGTTTTCATAAATGCAGAAAAGACACAGTTTAGTAATTATATACATTTTCTTCGATGTTACTGTGGTGAAGGTAAGAATGTTGCCAAATAGAAATTCGTCGAATTTTGTTACGAAGTTTGCAGCCGTCTGACACACAATGTAATCCATCATTCATTTATCCAGTTTTTTTATAAATGCATAAAACTCACAGTTTAGTAATTATACACATTTTCTTCGATGTTACTGCGATGAAGGTAAGAATGTTGCCAAATAGACCAAAACATGTCTTAATTTCAATGAGTATACGAATGCATGCATGTAGCATTTAGAATAAAATATCTCGAATTAGATCGAATACGAAAGATTGAAGAACAAAAAACCGACATCGTTCCGAAAGACAATGTTCACTCTATATTACACAATGTTTCATTTTTCCGTATCGCAAACTTCAAAGTTTAGTCTTAATTTATGCAGCAACAGAGCGTGTACTGAATACGTATCGGATCGGAACGAGAGATCGCCGAGTTTTGAAATGAAATTAAGATATCTATTCTTGGATTTATGAAATATCATATTTTCCACTTGCCTCCATTACATTTTACCGTGCTCGCGATAATTTATCGCGTTACCGACTAAATATCTTAACTGTATCTGGAAATATTTATTTTAAAACGTTGCGACATTCCGTTGCAATCTATTTGACAAGTTCCAATACAATTTGTTGACTGGTTTGCAATATATTGCATTTGCCATTTCAGGAAAACTTGTCCTTATTAAAACACACTTTGAATTTCAATTTTTACTCTGCTTGAATATGCTTCCACGACATTCGATAAGTATAGGTGACTCGATACCAAATTCCGCGATTCCAAAAAAGTCTGTCGTGTCGCAAAATCGATTATGCTGAACGAAGAAATTTATGGGTATCGCTGTTCGTGTAATTAAAGATAAACTGCTATTTCCCTTGACGTGCCAGGTTTGTAAATAAGAAACCGTAATTTGCTCATACGTGCCGCAAACTATCAATGTAGTTACCGTCGAATCGCGCGGTTGGCGCCATTTTCTTGTTTCCACATCTGATAAAGATTTTCAACTCACAACCATGCAAGTTTTATTCAACGCTATAGTTTTGAATAGCGTCGAACACCACGAATTTTGGGTCTGGAATCTACGATTTGTGAACAGCATTGATTTTCTGTTTGTCATTTGAAGAAAACTGGTTTAAAAAATTCAAAAGTGGCGATTTTCACGTGAGAAACGAAGAACGTGAAAGACCAGCGAATTGCAAGCATTGTTCGATGAGGATGGCGCTTGAACGCAACAACAACTCGTGGATCGATTAAATGTGACACAAGAAACCATCCCTATACGTTTGCAAGCCATGGGAAAGATCCAGAAGATAGGAAAAACTACCGGAATATGAAAAAAGACAAGACGGAGTGATTTTGTGATTTTTAATTAACTGCCTACCGTTCGTCGAAGAGATAGAAGTATGCCTTGCAAAGTCGAAAGGGGTTCTGTGGAAATGAAAATATTTCGAAGGAAACCGGATAAAAGGTATAATGAAGATCCCGTTGCAGTAGCAGCGAGCTACTTCGCTAAGAACGATTTTGACAACGTTTAACAGCAGGTATCCCGCCGGAGAGAAGTTAGAGTGCGTCTCTTTCATAAATTTCTACTTGTCACACAGTTAATCTCTTGGCGAACTCGTCGTGTTCTGAGCACGACAATCTTTGCTGCCTGAGTGGATCTACTCGTTAAGCGGAATCAATGGTAGGGCTGCATCTGAAAATTTACGGTCACCGTTTACGAATGCGAACGCACCGAGTACGTTCTCCGAAGACACGCGGAAGGGCCGACGGCTTTACGGCGAAATTTAATCAAGAAAGTTGATTCGATAATCAAATATGTTCGTGCAGAAGTTGGAGCTAACACGAAAAGTACATTTATATGCTCGCAGAATCCCGATGCTAATAAGCAATAAAGACGGTGCCGAGTACATGCGCCATGAAAGAACCAGGCTACAGCTATCTCACGTCGCCCGTAAGGACGTCCGCTATCCGCCGGGCGCAATAGCTGGAATCCGTAATGCTTAACTTAGCTGGGTCCTCCTCGGAACGATGATCCTCAATGAGATTAGAGTGTCGGGCTAATATCGAGTAACGCACAGCTATCCGAAACGATGCTAATGAGGGGCACGCAACGAAAACTATCCGGGATCGAGACAAAACCGTTACAGAAAACTCGTTTCAACAAAACCCACCGGCCATCCACCGAAATTACCGATTCCTGACTTTCCGCAACCGAACGCATCGTCCCGTGAATTTCACGTGTAAATGTTATAACTAGTTTATTTGTTCGCGCGACAATTGCAATTGTTAGCTACTGGATAACAAGTGCTTACCTCGTACTATATTTTAGGTAATTTCGAAATTGATAAATTGTTGCACATCCTTGCACTGGTTTTGCAATAGTCGTCTTCAGCGCTGGAACTACCGGACTGGTCCAAGCGATTTGTTATTGGCTTCCTCTTTCGCATTTACTGGGATTATATACAGTAGCGCACGAAAGTATTCGGACACTCTTCAAACCTAAATAACTTTTTTAAGATTGGACCAAACGTCTTGACTTTTCTTGAGCAATTAGTTGCATTGATTTAATAAATCTAATTAGCACCTAATTAGCACTTTGACTGGCATGTCACCCATATATGGGTGACAGAATTGTTTGTCCATGTTTAAAAATAAATTTGTACATTAATATATTCGTTGAACTAAATTTAGTTCAGATCTGGAAAATAGAAGAAGGTTGAACGATAACTTTGTGTCGTACATTTTAAGTTTTCAATTGTTGTCCTGTTAAATGAATTACTTTGATTTTGTGGCATTTTTAAGGCAGTTGGTTGGGCAGTTAAAGTGTTAGACAAGAACGTTCGATGATCATGCTCGACTAAATAAAACGCAGCAGTTTCAACCCTTAGCACTCCAATGGCTTCTCTAACGACACTAAAAGTTGCCGTACTATTATTCAAAACAATTATTATGTATTTACGAAATCGATAAAAATTTAAGTATTGTACGTACAAATAACAGTAATAAATTTTATATACACGAAAGAAATGAACTGTGTACAACATAACTATTCTAGGTCTTGATTATCAAATGAAAATCGTTCGGAGTGCAAAGGGTTAAGTTGCCAGCTGTTTCGGGCGGCGGTGTATTCGAAGATGACCGAACTCACGGATGCTATCGGCGATAATTACCGACAGGAGACACGCTGGCGAGAAAAGAGGGCTGCGACTTTACGCGATCGTCGGAAACGGACGTGGGTGGACGGTGAACACGGGACGCAGCGCCAATACGATAGAGGAAGCTGATTCCACCGGGGGTTGAACGGGTATCGAGGGCCAATAAATTCCGACAAATTGTATTACCCGCGTTATATACTGTCGCGCATGAAGTCGAACGACCCGTATTCTCGACCCTCCGACCACCGAGGATCTCTTCCCACAGATACGTAAACCTCACGACAATGTCATTGGTTATTGCGAACCGAAATACACGCACGGTATCTCCTACGAAAATGCCACAATTCCTGCGTTGTCCACCGGCCTTTCGTCCTCCTCGCATCCCAGCCCCATTTTTCTGCATCCGGCAGAACCATCCGCGCCTTCCGATTGCTCTGGTTTTTCTGTTTGAACCCCCGACTGTCGACTGTTTCTCCGATATTTGATTCGAATCTGTGGTTATCTCGCCCTGTCGTCTTCTTGGATTTCATTAAGAATAGAACGACGGAGCACTAAACTATACTAATATACACCGCTTCATGAGATTGACAAGGTTGCGATTATTCAAAGTTTGTATTACCTTTATGTTAATATTACACTTTCAATTTTTAATTTTCAGACTTTCAACGCTATCGATATGACTCAAACGCCTAAACCTGCTACAAACCTTCCTCTATGCACCTGTAATAGGCTCAAAGGCTAGTGTTTCAGGGGTCGGCAGAAATAATAATTTTATCAAGCTCATTTTGGCCATTTTTGCGATTTTGACACTGCGAAATTTCATAGTCGCCCCAAGACCGCAATTTTATCGCGATCAACCTGAAACTTGATAGGTACGCTAATTATGCATTCAAGAACGTATACCTGGAGTTAGAAAAGAATCGGTGACCTAAATGTATTTTGTCCATTTTCTTACCACCTTTTGGTATTGAATTCTGCTGTATCTAAATTTTCTCTATATATTTTGTATCCATTTTACATCCACCGGAATAAAATTAGACCACAAAAATTTTGTTACATACTTCTTTTGTGTCGCAGACTGTAAAGTCCTGCAACAAAATGATATTGTACTCGGCAATTGAAAAGCTTGAACGTTCATTCGGCGCTGCGATGCCTCCAAACGCAAGTAAATCGTGTGCTAATTTTTCTACGCTGTCGCATTGTTATTAGAAAATCATTTGTTGTAAAATTTTACGCTGAGATGCTGAGAATGCCATTTTTAATGTCATTGGTTATTGCGACCCGTAATACACGCACGGTTTCTTCTGGGCCATTGTCATAATTTTTGCGTTGTCCGCCAGCCTTTCGTTCCCCTTCTCGCTTCCTGGCCATTTTTCTGCATCCGGCAGAACCATCCGCGCCTTCCGATTGCTCTGGTTTTTCTGCTTGAACCTCCGACTGCCGACTGTTTCTCCGATCCTTGCTGCGAATCAATGGTTATCTGGTTGTGTCATCTTCTTGGATTTAATTAAATGTCACCAGCTTTTATCGTCGGCTGTAAAGTCTTGCGACGGTAACAATGATATTACGCTCGGCAGCTGGAAAGCTTGAATGTTCATTTAGCGCGGCGATGTCTCCAAACGAAAGTAAAATATGTGCCATTTTTCCTGCGCCATTGTACTTCCGTTGAGAAATTATTTTATTACCTTTGCTGACAATCTTGTTGAAAATTGATCGACTCGTTATTTTTCTTCAACTGTTTGCTTTTTAATCGAGTCGTCGTGGTTTTCGCTGATTTTATTGTGGTTCCGAACGTCAAACATTATTTTTAATCTTTCGTCATAGACTAACGCGTGCAGTAACAACCTCATCATTTCACATCGATTTTAGAGCAATAAAAATGATTTTATAAACATTTAGAGCGCTGAATGAAATTCTAATAAAAATCATTGCAATTAACTTTTAAATTAAATTAAAAAATTTTTTTAATTTTCGTACTCCTACACAATTTCTTGTACAGTTACTGCATAATTATTATTCAATAAAAATATGTATGTATAGAGTGTTCTTGAACAGTTTTTTCTTTTCTCCATCGTGTTACGTGAAGGGGCACTGTATTGGTTATATTTGATACCATTCCAGCTCTTTTGTTTCAGCATCTTGGAAAATGTCTTCTGCCGTTTCGCATAAGTTAGCAACACATTTCCATATCGTTAGGTGGCCGGTCGTTTTTCTGTCCTGTGCTCTTAAATTTCCACCGGTTGCCATCCACTTACCCGTCTCCATCCTCGAGCATTTCTTTGCCATAAGCGGTGCCAGTTTCCACTTCCTTCCAAGGAGCACCTCTACACGCTTACCAATAAGCTCGGCCATCGATTTCCCTTCCGGTCCCTATTACCCACCTATCCCTTTTACACCCTCTCCCCGGCGAACATATTCTCCACTTTTCAAATCATACGATCGTTCATCATCGGTAACCGCTTTATTTGTTTCTCCTCCCCTCCTCCTCGGTCCTCGAGCTCCGCTTTAATCTACGTGTACCATATTTCCGGCGCTTTGTTATTTGCCAAGCAGAAATTTTCATTGTCTTTCTTTTCATCGTGTGGCATTGTTACGTCACCCTCCTTTCTCCACGTTGTCGATTTTCTAGCTCCAATAGCTATCCGCTAACTCGGGACATTTTCGTCGTGCTTTCACGTGCTCGAATGGTCGTGTCACGCTGCCTATCTTCTCACAATTCGGATTGTGCACTTTCGACACGGTCACTGCCAAACAGTGGCCATAAAAGCTCCGTATAATCGAAATAGTTTGCTCGAAGACACAGAAATTGGGAGGCCGAGACTTATCTAATCTGCGGATTTTAATGCAGTTTTATATTTCTCCATCACTTCATTTTCAAACTTGTTTAACTCGGTCCAGAATTTTATTTCCACACGATCATTGAATAAAAATAATTTATTTACTGATACAGAAATTAATGCATTAATGAATTTGATGCAGATTTTCATTTTTCTCTACTACTTTATTTTAAAACTTATTTAACTCGGTTCAGAATTTTATTTCGACGCGATCATTGAATAAAAATAATTTGTTCATAGACACAGAAATTAGAGTACAAAAGTCTACAAATTTTATGCAGTTGTGCACTTTTTCTCCACCACTTTATTTTGAAACTTCATTAACTCGCTCCAGAAGTTTGTTTCGACACGATCATTGAATAAAAATAATTTGTTCATAGACACAGAAATTAGAAGACCATAATTTGCAATTTTTATGCAATTTTCCATGTTTCTAGATTATTTTATTTTGAAACTTATTTCCCTCAGACCAGAACGAAGATGAAATTAATTGTGTCTTCATTCGAAATTAAGTAAAAATTCATTATTAACGTAAACGCGTTGATGTATTTAACACTTCTAAAATGAATTCACTGTATCAAGATCTTTCAAAACATTTTAAACGCATGATTTGCTTGTCTTCATTCGATTAAACTGATGCAAACATGCTCGTACATTTTAAAATACTTATACATGATAAATATTAAAATATGCTAATTAATAAATACACTTTTCACTGTTTTGCATTTCACTGATATCAACCGAATTTCATATACGTATGCTGCTTATAATTTTATAAATACATGATAATGTGGACAAACTTGCTATGAACATACTTTGCATAACGTTATCCGCTTCGTTGCATAACCATACTTTTTACATTGTACAAATTTTTAAAAGTACACGTAGTTTTATATTTCACTAAATATTTTAAACGAACCTAACTGAACTTACAGCAAGGAAAATTTGAGAAGCGTTACATGCTTGGTTAAAAATCGAATGCATATTCTTGCCAAAAGATATGTGAAAATATATTGCCGTGCGGAGATTAGATTCTGGCAGTATTAAAATTCGATTGAAACATTATATGTAGTAGAGAACGATTTGAATGTCCAGCTGATCGTATTGAAAGATGGGAATGGAATCGAAAGATGCATCATTTATTTCGCGAAACAGGAAAGATTCCAACTGTACGAGCACTGATTCCAAAACGGCGAAACAATAAAGAATCTTAAATTTGATTACACACGTTGGATTTTTCATAATACAGTACAGCATATGGAGTTTTCAGGACGACTACAAATCGACCCGATCACATCTTTACGAACCTGCATCCTACTGAATAACACATGCACGAATTTGCATTGTGAGAGCCTCTCGTTGTCAGTCAGATTTTCTGAACCAGTGAAATGAGAAGGCGGCTGCTGTACATGACTAGCGATATATTTACAACTGAATAGTATCAATATATAGCAGATTATATATTTGGGATTACACAGGCTGAGCCAATGTAATCTGTAAATGCAACTATGCCCTTAAATATTTGTTAATCGAAGCAATCGTTCGATTATTCTGTTGCCAAGTAGAATCTAACTTTAGAAAATTTGTGTATTTATAGTTGGATGGGTTTTTTTTAAGTATTTAAAATTTTATAATTCTCAAGGAAATAGCAACAGAACTTTCCTTTACACCTAATAGTTATGCGAAGCAACAATGATATCCGATCTGTATTTTCCAACAATAGAAATTATATTAATCCTTTGCACTCGAAATTGTTTCAACTCGAAGATCAACGCATTTCTTCTCAATCAGGACATTTTCATACTACATGATTTATTTCGTTTTGTGCATATGTGACTTTTTATTATTATTCGACGTTTCAACCGTTAAATTTTTAACAATTCCTTTGATGAAAAAATATCGATGTTAAAATTGTTTTCAATTATAAAGTGACAATTTTCCGTGGCACCTCAGAGTCACCACTCGGATGCTAAGGGTTAAGCTGTATAAACGTCACTTAGAGGTTGGTCAAGCTTAAATAAGAAGAAGGGTCTCCGACACAACTAGAAAATTTAATAATAAAATTAACTGCTGGCCATACAATTTTCTTTGTAACTAAAGTTATTGTAACATCTTCATCGCTAAAAATGTTACAAAAATCTTTTATACTGCTACATCCACTTCAATGCTAAAATATAAATTACAAATGAGCAACACTTAACTTCGTCTAAAACGAAAAGCATAATATTCAGATTTGTTAGATTTTACCTAAAATCTTCAACACGAGTCTGACTCGTCACAAGATGGTAAAAGGTTAAATTACAGTTGACGAATAAATCTGGAGAAAATTCGTTTGGTGGTCCAGAAGCGAATCCAGCAAAACGTTCATTTATTTTCAATGAAACAGGTATAATTGTCGAGTTGTGTCCTATCGTAGCAGCGATGAAAGCTGCGTGGAACGTGGTTTATTCCGGACTCCGTCGAGAAACCGATGTTTCGCGTGCAGTGCTCGAAAAGGAACCGTCCCGAATGTTTCCTCGGGGAAACGATATGCCAGCCGGAGGATGAAAATGTATTTCTTCTATGGAACGTGAGCCCGAGTCTTATGTGGATGAACAACGGAATGGAATATAGTCGGGGAACTCGGATGCCTTAGCGTCGACGCGATAACACGATTTACGCTGGTATGGCGGGATCATCCCTCGCAAGAAATTACGTCAGCAAATATGAATACTGGCTGTCTCATAACCGGTGGTAGAACCGAACCATGTGTGTTCTACCTGAAAAGAAAAGCTGCTACCGATGAATAACAGTCATTACGGGTATTTCCGTATGACCAGTGGAGAAAAACCAATTTTGTTCAGTGTACATTGAAAGTACGGTACTTTGACAGACGTTAATTCTAAGCGCTCCGATGTCGTCTCTAAGGCGACACGAAAAAGGGTCATGCTCTTATTTAAAACAATTTTTACATTCCATTATTTATATATTATATACGATCACACGCAGTCGCGAACCAGCTACCAGGGCAAGCAGATAGGAAGTGATTTGACCCAGTACTTTTCGTTCCATTTCAACCCCTTGCCGTATACGACGAATCAGACTGACAAATATAAATATTCTACTTTCCTCAGAAGATAAAATCAAATTTTATTCTTTTATAAATAATATTTAAGCATCGACGGAAATGTGACAGTATAAAAAGTATAAACTACCTTTTCCTACCACTACCATAAGGGCTTTGGTTACAAAGAAAATTGCATGGCAAGGGGTTAGTTTTATTATTAAATTTCCTAGTAATGTTACAGACTTCTTATTTAAGCTTTACCATCCCCTAAGTGACATCTATGTAGCCTAATATGATTTACGTCGTTGGGAACTACTGTTTGGATTTTATTATTGCTTGACATAACTATTAGGTGTAAGTGTTAACCCTTTGTACACGAAGCTATTTTAATTCGAATACCATTTCTTCTGAAGTAATATTGTTTTTTGCAGTGTTACCACGGAGCCGTCATTCGAGTGCTGAGGGTGAAATTTTGTGTGCCATTCTAATATTGTGGGAATCGGTAACGTTATCAAATTGTAACAATCAGAAGAATTGTTACAACTACTGTAAAACGTTTCGAGCTAAATTTCGAGTTCGCGTTTGCTGTCCATTTTCTACAAACTTTTGTGTCACTCGTGTGTCAGGGAAATGAGACCGTAGTAAAACACATGCGCGACCGGAAGTTAAGCGAATGGGGTGACCCATGAATTCCCTTCCTTCTGTTCGAAGAAAAATGATGCAGCAGAGGCTCTCACAAACATAGTAGCAAAAGGTACAACAGCGTCACAGACGACAAATATTGAATGAGCACCTTATTATATGGGTCGGGTTTCCGCAACGGGCAACCGGAGCATCCCAGCTCACGTTTTTCTTATAACCCGCACCCCCTGCTTCATCCCTATACACTTCTCTTTGGGGTCAATTCATTACAAGAGACCTATACCATAAATAACGTCGCGTCCTGTATCTTCAAAGAAGCTAGAAAGAGAATGCAGAATTTAATATGGGGAAATGCTAGCAAGAAGGCGAGCTAAGTTCGCATAAAACATTCTCTATTCTATATTTAACTTGCCGAACTCTCAACTCACTTTTCTCATATTCATGGGATCTATTAACGTACTCGGATCCATTCCTAGATCAATTTCAGTGACAATCTTTCCTCCAAGGTGAATAAAACATTCTCTACTCTGCAATTACCTGTTGAATCCTCGAAATTACTGGGTTTGTATTTTTGGAGTTGTCTATAAACGTATTTGAATTTATTCGTGGACCACTTAAAATGATGATATTCGTTAAACATTGTTTTAATCTCGACAAACAATACGGTTTTACGTTTTTTGTATTTTTGGAGTTGTCTATAAACGTATTTGAATTTATTCGTGGCCCACTTAAAATTATGATATTCGTTAAACATTGTTTTAATCTCGACAAACAATACGGTTTTACGTTTTTTGTATTTTTGGAGTTGTCTATAAACGTATTTGAATTTATTCGTGGA
>CM052083.1:7263510-7280446 GCA_028453745.1 Agapostemon virescens | reverse complement strand
TCATTTAAAATGGTGATATTCGTTAAAAATTGTTTTAATCTTGAAAAATAAAATGGCTTTACAATGATTTCGTACTGTGCTACAAAACTTTTAACAAAACCGTTCCATTCCTTTTCGCTGTCTTCTCAAAACAAAACGGATTTACGATTTTCTTGACTTACGATTTTTGTATTTTTAGAGTTGTCTATAAACGTATTTGAATTTATTCGTGGACCACTTAAAATGATGATATTCGTTAAAAATTGTTTTAATTTTGACAAACAAAACGGTTTTACAATGATTTCATACTGTGCCACAAAACTTTTAACAAAACCATTCTACTCCTTTTCGCTGTCTTCCCAAAACAAATTCCTACAAAATGTTCCAATAGATTTCACTCAATAAATACCACTGTTTTTAAATTTATTTGTTACGTGCATATTAGTAATTACATGGAAGTAGGAAATAGCATTCTCCGCAGTACAATACGCGTAGACAATAGCATGTTGTAGGATACATCGAATAATTAGTTTAATCGACAGTAATACAAGATTCTTGATGGTGAAGCAATGCGCAAATGCCTCTTTACAAATTGTACGAGCAATTGTTTCTGGAATTAACAGTGGATATACTATGGAGAAACGGAAACAAGGTATGGTATTATTTCTGGCACGTCATCTCACACTTTATCTGACAATGAGTGTAGTAACATTAGAAGTTAAGAAGTGCGGAACTGTAGTACTCCACAAAACGATAGAAAACAATGATCGATCGCGGTGTCCGCCCTCGCCATTCGAGTCTGACAGTTTACCTTTGAAATATCGCAAGCTCCTTTCCGTTTTGTATTGCCGAGATCAAAAGCTGCAGAGAATCGGCAACAAATTTCATGGCAAACGAATTATCGTTGAAATGAAATTTCATCGACCGCGGACGGGCCAGTGCATATTTTCGCGGAATCTATTCGCGGATTAAATAATGTTCATGAGTTCGCCCTGAACTTCGTTAAATATGGATTAAAAAGAAATTTCTCGTATAGTTGAAATATAATCATAACCGATTGATATTTAAAACATTAATTGAGATTAGAGTAGGTTTAATAAGAAATCGTTTGCTTCTTAAAATACCTTCTCAGTCAATAGATAAACGTTCATTCAACATTCCTGAACCAAAGAAAAATTAAATATACTGACAATAATGCATCAATTTTTATCAATCCTTTGCGGACGAGGATTGTTTAAAATATTTGCAATATTCTCTCCAGAAAGCTAAATCTTGTATTAAAGTTTTAAGTGAAAATAAAAATATATATTGGTGTTGTGATAATACAATAATTAAATTCTACTGTTTGCATATTTATTATTAATCATCTTTTACTGTACTTACTGTTTCATGTTTCGGCTACTTATTTCGCAACGAAAGAAAATTGCGAAATTTGTAAAAGTTATGCAGTAAGACAGGATTACATACTTCCAATAAATTTTGTGCAGCTTTTAAAGATTTGCGATTAGAAATCACGTTCAATCATGACATCAAAAATATCAGGATTTAATTTATTTGGATTATTTGCGATTTTCATTACAAAGTATAATTGAACTATAATAATGATAATATTATAATAACTTAATAATGGTGTCGAAAACTGCGTGGAGGGTGGTTTTCCGAATTCAAGGGTTGGCCGATGGAAAAATAAAAATCCTACCAATGACAGAGTGGAAGGATAAAAGAAACATGGAACAAAGTAACAACCATCTACTTATTCCCGTGATACTAGCAAGTATTAAAGAAAAAAAAGCAACATCTTCGATTTGCGTAGCTCGAACCATGACGATCAAAGCGTCCGTCCCGCTTCTCCGCTCCCAGACGCTTTTTAAGGATCTGTAAGATCCTAATCCCGCAAAATGAAGCGGAACGTGGAGAACCTTTATCCGGGGAACTGAATGCACCGTCGGAGAAGGAATCACGGGGGTGCGGAGTGTTAGTGGAAATTAATTAAAACGCGAGAGAAGCAACGAAATTAAAATGTCAAACAGGAGGCGATAGAAACAATGAAAGGTTACCTGGAGCGTCAGAAGCTGGCGCAAGCAGCGAAAATTAAGGTGAGCCAAGGCAGTAGGTAAGAGGACTCGACAATACAGAACCCGATGGGAGGTGAAAGTTAGGAGAGGGAGGATGGAAAGCCAGAGGATAGCGTGAGAGAAAAAAAAGCGTATGCGAAAGGAACAATGAGGTGTGAATGCGAATATTGGAAGCGAGAGGACAAAATGATCGAGAGAAAATGCTGGCGTCGGAGGGAGGTAAACGTTGAGCTGCGATTTTTGGCAAAACGATAGCCAACATGTGTGCTTAGTTTTTCGAGAATTACAGAAGGTTTCTGAATCAAGCAAACAGTGTGAAAATTGCTACGAAAGAAGAAATCTGTTAGGCAATAAGGTTGCCATCGCCGATTGCTCATCAAAAGACACTCAGATTTAAATGCAGATTATTAACTAAAATTATTGATAGATATATACATCGAGTAAATAGTAAATAGAAACTCTAATAAGATTAAGAAGAAATTAAATCACCGGGCAAGACTGAAATACTGGTCTTCCGTGTGGAAACATAAATCGATGCCATCATGTTCTGTCGGTACTTGTTGTACCATGAAGACAATATTACATTTCACTGGAGCAATGAAACTTTAATCCTCAATACCTCGATAGCTATTGAATATCTGTTTCTGTAATGCTACATACTCGTAAATAGAGGAACGAAGTCTGTATATATAAATGTGCAAAGTTTCTACAAAATCGATGACGGTTGTCGAGGGTCCTTGTAAGCGATGTCGAGCAGACAACTCCAGAAGGAGAGAGGAAGACATTTTTTTATTCCTCTGTCACATCAAGAACAAGAAAGCGACGTAATCGTCAAGAACAATCGTGGGGATGAAGGAGAGGATGTCAAAAGGATCTCTGCCCTTTGCAACGACGTCTCTAAATTTGTACTGCAATTTTTGTCAGTATTTTAGTTTTCTTAGGATTTTATCAGAAATTGAAACAAATGTTAGTTACGCATCGGATTTCACGAAGAAAGATAGAACTGAGGAGCTGTGTTGCTACCCCTTCCTCTGTCACATCGAGAACGTGTAGAAAGCGACGCGATCGTCAAGAACGATCGCGGGGATGAGCGGGAGGATGTCGGGTGGTAGCGAAGGTAGCAAAACAGAGGGGTGGCGAGGTTGCTGGACGTATATAACCGTTAAAAATGCCAGTGGCCCGTTGGTGGTGTACACGTCATCCACTATTGACCGGCTGCGACGGGGGTTGGGGGTGGCAATGGTAGCGTTGCCGGTGTTGGCGGAGGGTGGACACCGCGCTATTTTATCTGCCATTGAAACTGGAACGTGCTGGATGGGCGGCCAGAGTCCGATCCTAAGGGTGGGGAACCAGAGGGTGGGACCAGAGGGGATCGAAGGGGATGACCAGAGGGGCTACCAGAGAACAGCCAGTTGACGGTGGTTTTTGGCTTCGACAGGAAACGCAAACGCTGAGGTAACGAAGCGCTCACGGTGATCGGACTATCGCACTCCTCTCGCCCGCCTCGCCAGCACCCTGAATCAACCTGTATCATCGGTCTATGCATCATTAAAACGCGTGTTGTTCCTGATAGACATCAATGGCGCCGCATTTGCCCGACGACAATGCTTGAAATCATTTTTCGCGCTTTTGTTTCGAATCGACTGACTACGCGGTTCGTTTTACGCCGACCCACGCAACCCTCCCCTCCCAGGTACACAAACGCCGTGTGCCGAACGGTAAATTAATGCGAAACGAAGTGATGCGCCACGCATTTTCCGAAGAATACTACCCTAATCAAGTAAATCCGAAAAATATGAATGAGATCGGCGACGAAACGCTGGCCAATCGCATCTGCCCCGGGAAATGACTCTGCGACCTTTTAACATCCGTCCAGAGAACATAACTAGCATAATTAGAAGGAAATTCAGATTTTTAGTCGATCATTTGGTTTTATGATTTTTTGTTCCACCGAATTCTTGACACTCAACTAGATAAAATGAAAAATGTTCTCGATTACACGTCTATCGATTCGCAAACTATTAGAAATGCAGATTTAACGCTTTTTGACTGCCATGTCACCCATATATGAGTGACAGAATTATTAGTTCATGTTTAAAAATAAATGTGTACGTTTTTATATTCGTTCCATTCAATTTAATTGATATTTCAAGAATACAAGAAGGTTGATAGATAACTAAATGCCATACATTGAAAGTTTTCAATTGTTGCTTCATTAAATAAATTAGTTTAATTTTCTGGAGATTTTCAGGTTGTCAGTTGGGCAGTTAATGTGTTAAAGCAGCAGGTAGATTAGAAGAATTTCAAAACGTCGATCAATCGAGTGCTGTTCGTTAGAACTGCGAAGGGAAAATAAAACTCCCATTTGGCTTGTGCATGTTGCAAATAATTTTTATTTTTAATAGCGATCCACAGTGCAGTAATGATGCATTTGCCAATCTGACGACTCGTATCCAAACTGCGGATGTTTATGCAGGATAGAAATTGTGCAAATTAGTTCCACGAAACAAATTGAAAATGCATCTTCTGTTTTAAATAATTTTAAGTAACAACATAATCCCCGGTGCTTTAACGCCTCATCATGCATATTCAAGCATTCGATTGTTTTAATAAATGCAGGATCCTCTGTCTACTGGATCAGAGACAAAACTGTATTTCAAATAGAATGAACGAATAATTATTTGTTAATTAATAATTATTAATTAATTATAATTAATGAATATACGATAGCATATTAGATGTGATAATTATTGCAATAATGTAAAAATGCGGTTGATAAATGTATCACTTTTCGTTGTGCGACAATCAAAATTAAATGTACACTAATTAAGTGAGTATACATTACAAGAATAGGAAGAACGTATAATTAACGAATATGCGATGGTGTATTAATTATAATAATTGTTGCAATAATGTAAAAACGCGGTTGATAAATATATTACTTTCCGTCATGCCACAATCAAAATTAAATGTATACTAATTACGTGAATATATATTACAAGAATTACAAAGTATGACGAACGAATGGAAAATTTTTTGAATTGTTACCTTGTTAAATAAAATTGATATACAAAAGCGAAGATAATTTATGATTTCGCGTAATCCATGATACGACAATCGCGCAGAGCATTGGAGAATCTGACATTTTTTCGCGTTCCAAGCGGGAGAGCTTTTATTTTCATGGGCTTCGTTAGCGTTTTCAAATTCCTTGCATTGTTCGTGCGGTTTTTTGGTTTCACAGGGCAAAAAGTAAGCGGGGGCATTTACCATTTTTCAGCATATCCGAAGTGAAAGGACTGTGCCGAAGGGTGTTTCAAGCAACAAGATAGGGAGGGCTCTCGCCAAGCCGAGCGTTGAAGTGAATGCTGCATGGAAAAAATCGTCCGCGAAAAATCGGAATGTAGTTTCCAATCTGCAATGCAAACTCACAGTTTCGCGGACGGTTATATACTCGATTCCCGACGCAGGAGGGGCAAAAATGTCGGAGAAAGAGATATGGATATGCGGTGCGCAGAGGGAACGGTTCCCCCCTTTTCCCGTTCCGTTCTGTTTCGTTTCGTTTCGTTTTCGTAGATTTGCGAACGACCGTAAAACGCGACCTTCGCGATGCTAATTAAATTCGTGTGTTTCATTTCGGCTACTCTATACCCTGCTAATTTAATTTTCAGTTGTTCCGTTGTTTCCCGAACAACTGCACCAAGCGGTCCATTAACGACGTTCTGTGTTCTCTTATTGCATTATGAAAAGACTATGGATTTCGTGCATTTACGCTACGCCCGATTGTTCGGACCGTAGCGTAAAAATGGCAAGCTTGCGAAATTATCGTTTCATTGCCAATCTGAAAAAACTTCCGAACGTGGACCAATAAAGCTTTGCGTCGAAGCATCGTAAATGCCATTTTTAATAAGTTTTGAAAATTTCGCAAAGATATATAGATCTAATTGCAACATTGAAAAGCGATTCGTTTATCGGTTTCGTTGTCGACGATTCCTTGCTCCCATATACTTCCAAATAGTCAAAGTAACAACATTCGTTAACGGAATAATAAAATGTGCTTTTATATGTAATGTCATTTTTCAGTGGAGGAAATGATCTACGTCCTTTAATAATTATACATACATTTTCCAAAATAGCAAATTTCAATTTATACATTGAAAAGCGTCAAACTTAAGGCACTTAAAACATTGTCCTCTATTTAAATATTGTTCTTAACGTTGTAAAATTATTCATATAGCCGCCATCTTATATTGTGTGGTAATAATGACAAGACTGCATCCATTCAGACCTTGTTCCATTTTTACTACTGCTTCAATGAAGAAATCCATTCAAAGCTTTCCAATGAAGATACTTTTATAATTTCTGGAATTGTGAAAGGAAAAATTAAAAACCAGTCATTTTGACTGTTCCAGTAGCTTTAATGTTAAAATAAAATATTTCCGAAATTCAAATATTTACTTACTCTTCAAAATTAAATTTTTCACAATCTAAAAACGATAAATAAAATCAACGTTCCGATTTATGTTCAACGCGCGAAAATCTATAAGGCTTGCGAATTTATCATTGCAATGAGAAGAACGTAAAAGTTAGTTGTACCGTGAAATCTTTGAATTATTTATTGCAAATATCGATTGGTATTTCACGAATGTAAAATTGCATATTTTCGTGAACACAGAATATGCGAATACAGAGAACGAATCTTTTGTAAGAAAATGCTTTGCACCGAGAAATTCTGTCAATTAATATTTGGAAACAGTGATTTGCATTTCGAGTACGCAGAAACGCGCAAGTCATTTGAACAGGTGGCAAACGTGCGAGCGCAGTGGACAAGTCACTGGCAGAAGCTTTATATTGATAACGGATTCATTGAGCACGATTCTAATGGAATACGATTGTATCGAATATAAGGACGCAGATTTAATTGCATACTTAAAACGTTTCCTACGGAAAGTGACGGACCAACTGCGAATAGACACGTTTTTCCATGCAGCCCGATAGAATCGGCATGATTGGTATGTCGTTTGCGTACACTGATGAGTGCATTCCATTCAGGAAGATATAATGGACGTACGCTGCAACATGAAACGGTGCGAATGCATATAATTTATGACCGGATGTTGTATAATGAACCGTTTAAATTTAGTATAGAAGGAAAATTAAATGGGACATATCCACAGAGTCATATGTCAATGCAATTACGGTTAATCCAGTTTATGGGAAACGGATTTCAAAAGTGAATTATCCGATGATTCTATAGGCTGCGTTGATTTTCGATGGTAATTTACCGTGAAAAAACATTCAGGCTAAGCGTGTTTTTAATTGTCCATACAGTGAACCCTGTTTTCCATTCATACTTATTTTTCAACAACATTCGTTTTGGTGCATTGTGTCGTTAGATCAATATATACCGATCGCGAGCATACAATGTCGTCGAAATTCTATGGTTAAAAAATTTTTACATGTTATATAATAGAAATAAACTCTGAGCAATCTGTTCGTTAACATCTTAACGCTAAACTAACTGAAAATTAAAACTGGCGGGTGTATAGTCTTATAAAAACGACAAGATTTTATTTATTTAGGTTTTGTGCAATTTTTAATAAAATACGCGATTGAATAAAGAAATCCATTCGAACAATCTTTGTGAAGGCAATTTTATAATTTTTATAACTGCAAATTAAAGGATCTGAGAAGGGTCATTTCACCAACTGTGGTAGTCTGCTTAAAGTCTGCTTTATCTAAATTTTCTCAATGCATTTCGTAACATTTTTGCAAATACATAAAAATTAAGAATAAGGGTTCGGTCGAAGGAAGAGAAATTAAACGAAAATGTATTTCATCTTTTGATCAGTTTAACAAGCCTAAAATATTATAAAAACATGATTCAATTATCCTAACGTCTTTACTGTTCTGTACTTGGCCAAAGTCGATGGCGACTACGTAAAATAATCTATAAAGCAATCTATTTGCATTAAAAGTTTCAGTAATGTTTGTGAAATGGAACGTCTCTCGAGCAAGATTACAATATCCTTGATTCCGGTTCTCCGGACAACCGAAGGAAGCCTAATCGAATAGGACACGCACAGTATTTCCAATTGGAACGTGCGCGCGAAACATGCAGTTTCCAGGGCGCATGAGATTTCTCAGCAATCCTGTAACAACCGGAAACAGTTTTCGCCGCGGCACGTTGTAATTTCCACTTTGTCATAAAATTTTCTCGACTTTCATCCGTACGTTTCGGCGCACGGCCGTCCAAGTGCAATCCGCAAACACCATTCTTCCTGTCGCCTCGTGTAAAGTGCTTTTAAGCTGCCCGGCCCCCGAATGAAAAATGAAAATGTCGGCGAAACACGCGGCCGCGTCGGTTGATCGAAATCATTCGTTCTCCGGTCTAACGGGTGTACCGCGGACTTTGTCGAAGCTTTCGAAAATTTCGCCGATCATCGGATTTGCAGCCTCTGCCGGGAACTTCGCCGAGGCCGAAAGGTCAAGCCTGAGGCTTCACGTGACACGCGGTAGTTACGCCGGGCTTAATTTTCCCGTGCAATTTCCTAGATTCGTCGTCTGGCGACCCTTGTCCTCTTGCACTGCACCCGCCAATTTCGATTTGATCACCGATTCTCGTGTCTGAGTGCATCCATATAACGCAGGTGGCATCATGTACAGGCATGAATTGTAACGACAGCGCGAGTCACGTAAGTCACGAGCATCACGCCCGCGATTATGCTACCGGCATCGGACCCGCCACTGTGTGACTTACTCCGGCCGGTGCGTGTGTTTCATTCGCACAGCGCGGACCACCGCTTGTTAGACTGGCCCACGACACTCCCACAGTCGTTAGTTATGCTGTTTTACTTAATGCGAGTACTCCGGGCTTCTGGATTATGCCATGGCTCGTTTCGGTGCGGTGTTCGCTGCAGGATCCAGTCTCAGCACCTGCCCTCCAAACCACCGGATGACAAATTCCGAAAACTCTTTGTTTCTTCGGTGAAACCGTTTGACAAAGATACGACAATTACCGGGAGAATTGATACTGTGGTACTTGCGATTTTCAGTGGTTTCACACTTTTGGTTAACGCGTTGACTGCCGAGGGAATTTTGTATAGTCCAATTTCATTTATTTCATTCCCAAAAGTGATCAGTGTTATTAATAATAATTGTTAGTTATTTACGAAGCTCTTGTCTCACACTACAATCTGGTTAATTTCCACAATAACACATTGACGTTCAATGAAATTAATTTAGTGAAAATCATTTTTAAACGACGCAAGGACGCCGTTCACCGATGACTATCGTGGCAGTCAACGTGTTAACCCTTTGCACTCGAGCGGAGACTCTGAGGCACCACGAAAAATTGCTATACGTTATTTAACACTTTGACAGAATTATTTGTCCATGTTTAAAAATAAATTAGTACGCTAATATATTCGTTGCACTCAATTGAGTGCATATCTAGAGACTACAAGAAGGTTGAAGGATAACTATGTGTCAGACATTTTAAGTTTTCAATTGTTGCTGCATTAAATAAATTACTTTGATTTTGTGGAATTTTTTAGGCTGTTCATTGGGCAGTTAAAGTGTTAAAGCAGTTCTAACATTGCCATTTTTATATCTTAGAACCGGCTAGTGTAATAACTTGACTGCTATTTATGAAAAAATGCATCAGGCCAAAATTATTTAATTTTGACGAACTGATCATCTGATGTTACTAGTTTTCTGATACATGCAGCTGTCAAAGAGATATGAAGGATATTTCTGCTTTTTTAATCAGGTAAGTATGGCGACCTCTTTGCAAAGGGCGCACCTATGTATGTCGTGAAAATCAAGAGTTCTAGCCAGAGCATAGAAATAAATTTGTCGTATTTATAAATGCATTTTTATAAAGTGTAATTGTTAAGGATTGTAACTGTTTGCGTACTTAAATAAAGTTTTACTATTTCAGTGATAAATAAACAGGCCACACTTGTCGAAGCTCAGGTTAATCTGAGGCTTTGAGCATTTTTTGACAATATATCTCCACAGAAATACATAAATGCTAGGGCTTTTCTATTTGCAATCTTGGAGTGTGTCGAGACGAGCACAATGGCTTACTATGAATGTAATTGAAGGTTACTCATAGTGAATTGCAATATAAAATAAATTCTCTCAAAGACGATATTATTTTAGTACACATTTTGAAGGTCCATTTGAAGAATGAATAGCTGTAGAATTTTTATTCTATAATCATTCGGATCGTAAAGATTATATAAATTGTATATAACGCATTAATTTGTAAATTTGATACCGTCAGTCCCCAGGGACTAGCACAACGTTTAACGCGTTAATAATTAACAATACAATTGAGCGTGATACATTTTAAAGCAAGGACACCCGTGAAAGCCACCATGGTGGCGCATCGTACCTAAGGGGTTAGGGCGCTAACAAATAAAACTATACTTGCAACCGTCGCGACGCGTGTTAGTATCTCGATAAGCCGCGGTTCTGCTTGTGGAATGCGCCGCCAACCAGTTTCACGGGGCTTACAAGGAATAGCGAAATTTCGGAAATCCCCGAATCGTCTATAGTTACTAACATTACTGTCACGTGCAATTCTTATCACTGCCGCGAACGTATTGTGCGTACGCAAGCCAGGTGTATTTATATGCAGCAGGTTGCACCGGATAGGGATACATTATCCTTTCGTTCTTCCCTTGGAAGCCGGCGATGGGCAAGTTTCTCCAGCTCCGGAGATGGGAGCAGAACGTAAAAAGGCTGGAGGTACGGAGTGACAGAGAGGAGAACCGAAAGGGCGAGATAAAAGCGTACAAGGAAGAACAAAAGGTAGAACGTGTCTCCGTACGAGGACGGAAAGGAACCGATTTAAAATGCCGTCCACGACGGGTCATACCCCATTGTCTAGATGTTTGCAACGAATTTGCCTACGTGCTCGAATGCGGCTACAGTCGTTCCTAGGGTGTTTTGCTTGCTGCGCCGCAGTTTATAAACGCGGCAGGAATAAATGTCTTTTACTTTGTTCCCGCCGTTGCAAAAATTCCGCGCGGCCCGTCCGCCAACCTTCGCTGCGTCCTGACGCTTGCCAACCTGCGAGAATGATCCATTTCTGCGGAAATTTTCCGCGCAGATTTTTCGATATTATTTATGCGTTTTTCGGGTCAGTTTTCCTGCTGGAATAAAACGCAATTTCTTTTATTCTTGTCATAGTCAATACGAGATTAGAGATGTAGAGATTGCACCGCGGATTTCTATGCAAATTGGAAATCTTTTGATGTGATCGTAGGAGAGAAACATGTGACAAAATATTTTTTCATTTAATCCTTTGCACTCCAAGCAATTTTCATTCATAACTCGAGACATTTTTCTGTCCTCCAATAATTCCATTGCACTTGGTCGTTTACTTTCGTGCATATCAAATTTGTTACTATTAATTGTACGAGCAACACTTCAATTTTTACTAGCTTCTTAAATACAAACATTGCAATGTAAAAATTGTTTTGAATAATATTCTGCGAATTTTTAATGTCCCCTCAGAGGAGCCATTGGAGTGCTAAGGGTTAACATGCTTAACGCTAGAACTACCAAACCAGTCATTTTGACTGGTCCCTAATTATTTCTTTCAAAATTATTGAAGTTATGAAAATGTTTTTGTCAGAAATTTTCGGATGTACTTTTTTAATGACGTATACCTTACAATAAGGATTGTATGAAATTTTAATAGATGCAATTTCGTTAGTATTAGATTTATTGTTCGGTAGTTCTAGTGTTAAACATTTCTTGAATGTTTGTATTCGCTGTTAAACGGCAACCTGGCATTTTCGTCAGAAATGTGTAAAATCTGTGGTCTAGTAATAAATAGTCTACGTTTTTTGATTTTTTAGAGTTCTTTGCAAGATTGTAATGCACAAAAACGTTTCATAAGTGAAAAATGTAAAGTTGTATGCTCGTGCTTCATACAGAAGAGTGTTGAGTCTGATCGGCGCTGAAGTTTTTAAGATAACGTGGAAATCGGTTGATTTACCTCTTAGGCACGATGCGCCACTATAATGGCTTTCGAAGACGCCATTATAGTGATTTGAGCACAACCAATTGTATGACTAATTATTAAAGTAAATTATTAAAGTTGAAGCATATGCACCATATCTTTAAAAAAAATTATAAGCCCTGCACAAAATTCAACCGTGCCTAAGAGGTTAAGCATGTTAAGTTAAATATGCTGGCAATACGATCGAGTTTATGGTTTCTTGAATATTTTTACGAGATAGAAATACCTGACAATACTTTAGAATCGATCCGTCATTTTTAGGCGACGAACATATACTTTTAAAGAAAACAATTCGTGTAATATATTTAGCTTCTAATAGAAATTGGTTTAACTTTCAGCTTCTCTCATTAATAGACTACGAATTTGTGCATTTATAGCGACAAACAATAAGTGGGAAAACACTGACAAGATTAAAAGAATTAATAAATATTTATGAGAAAAAGAAATATATATTTCGCGTCTGTTTTTTAAAAACCGATACAGAAAATTTTAATTAACGAAGTACAGATGGTAAATATTCGATATAAGATTATTAATGTTCTTCTTGGCGAAACTGTTCGACCGTGTTTCGTGCTGTGTCTACTTATGCGAAGGTAATGATTTTTTTGAAATTTCCTCGACATTCGGCGATAAATAAGCGTTGCATATTTCAGTGATAGCCGTAAGACGCCTCGTATTTCAAATGCGAAGATTTAAGTACTCCAGGTGAAATCACAGGAGGGTTGGATGATATTAATTGGTCAAACAGATAATTACAACGCGGCCGGTTTGTTATCACGATGTGCATTCACCTGAATGCGTGTTTCCATGCAATCCGCGCGTTCCTCCAAGGTAATACTGGGCTCGACTGACTGGTCGAATACTCGCGTTTACTTAACGAGCAGAAAATCGCGAATTCGCACAGTTAACGAGCCGCGAGCGAGGCAAGGCTAGCGAATCTACGTTCCCTTTTAGCTTATTCTTTTCTCTTTATAATTGCTCCCTTCTCGACGGCGATCAAATCAAATTGTTGTAAAAAATTAATCAGCTATAATATAGCAGCTGCAATTTTTATTTCTCCGAAGGTAACGTTGCCGGAATGCTTCGATAATTTTCACGTTCGATATTAAATCTCACGCATTGGCGAAAGAAATAAATATACCGGTTCAATTAAAACCTTTGCAAACGTCGACTTTTCAAAAATATTAAAACTATCATATTTAAAAAGAAAAGAACAGTTCAATAAGAAATCAAAAACACTGTTGTAATAATTTATAAAAACAGAACAGGTTTAAAATATTAGTGGGAAGACTACCCCTCTGCACTCGAAGCTGTTTTAACTAGAAAACCTGAGCATTTCTTTTGACTTAGGCTATTTTCATTCCACATGAAGTATCTCAATTTATGTATATACAATTTTTTTACTGTTACTCGTCCTTACAACACTTAAATTTTTATCAATTTCTTAGATACAAAGATACTGGTGTTCAAATTATTTTAAATAATAGTGTGCAAATTTTTCGTGGCGCCTCAGAGTCGCCACTCGAGTGCAAAGGGTTAAAATGCTTTAATAAAATTTAATTTAATAATATTTGAATGTTGCATAACAATCCGCAGTCAAGTTATAGAAATTAATACACCGATAGCAGGATAAATTAATACTACAGCAATATTATATATTTAATCCTTTTTAATTTAAAATGAAAATCAATTATACTTCTGAATTTGCAGTAAATGCAAAAAGCGAGGGAGTAAACATTGAAATAACTGTTCACAAAAGTTTCTATGTGATGTCGAATTTGTTAAAATTTTCCATGCAGAAAATAAATGTTTAATTACGTTGCCAATCGATAAGAAAATACACTATCGAAATTTTGTTTCGTGCGGATCGCCGTTTCGCGATACGCAGCCCGTTAGGATGGCAGCATCGCAATAAAATTGAACGCGGTGAACGTGTGAACAAACCTTTAAACAACACTGACGGCACCCTATACGTAATGCGCCAGCTGTATGTGATTGCGAATAATTATTTAATCCCGGTCAGTGCTCCCCATGCCGTTTCTCTTGGTCCTTGCATCGTGCCGCGGATTCATACTGTCCACTCGTAAATCATGCTTCTCGATAGTGGCTTATACGTACGGCTATCGAGTCTGCAAACTGGCTGCATGCGTTACTTCTGAGTCTTTTTGGCGTCTACTTATACCATATTTCATTAAACATACTGTTACAGTCAGTACAGATTTATTGAATTTCTGCCTACCGTTATTAGCAATCATTTAATAAATTACTGCGGAATATTACTCGCAAAAGGTTAACAAGTCCCAGCCGAACGTAATTTACGACGGGATTCATCGTTTTTGGCAATAGTTTAAATCCTCCAGTCGCAAATGAGTTTTTAATTAACGCTAAACCGCAGCGGGTCAACTGACCCTTTTCAGATTTTTTATTTTGCAATTATTCAAGTTTTAACATTGTTCTAAAAAGTTCTAAAATTTATATTCTAGCGAAGACTGCACAAAATCTACATAAATGAAATCTTGTAATTTTTATAAAGCCGTATTCTCTGTGGATTCCATGTCTCTGTGGAGACACTAAAAAATTGCTATACTATTATTTAAAATAGCTTTTACATCACTATGTTTGCATTTAAGAAATCTTTAATTTAATCTTAAAACTTTATATTGACGAAATGAACTATTTTAGGTGAAAATATGCCTCGATTTTGGAACTAAAATTGCTTAATTCGAATTAAAATTAAAATTAGCCAATTTTAATGCTCGGTAAGTTTAGATATCGTTACAACTTATCTTTTGACACTCCGATGGCACCTCAGAAAAATTGCCATACTATTTCCAAGAGAGTCCCTGCTTATTTCTTTCGCAATTACTGAAATTACAGAAATGTTTTCATTAGTAATTTTCCCATATACTTCTTTAAAGAATCACAAGTTACAATAAAAATTGAATGAAGTTAGAAAAGATGCAGTTTTGTTATTATCACAAAACTCTAGTAAATAGAATGTGGACGAGAAAATATTACTATTATTCCTGCTTGGAACGTTAAAATGATTCTCGATTTCTTGACCGGAAACGTAGCGATGTAAAAGTTGTTTAAATAATAGTGCAGCAATTTCCAGTGGCGCCTCGGAGACGCCATTCAAACGCCAACGGTTAATTCCATGAAACGAACTTCGTTCGGGCGCTCTGTAATTCTAGTGTTAAGAATTCAAGCGAAAGTAGCAATAATAAAATATAAAAAGGCGAATTGATACGAGCGCATGGTTTTCCAATGCAGCCAATTCTCGGCGGCCATTAACAGGAACGTGCCGCCAGTTGGACTATGCGGGGCCGAAGCAGAAGATGAAAAGAGACACGGAAGTCAGCAGCAAGCAGTGGTTTGACCGAAACTCCTCGATAACAGAATTGCTGTGTTTTCAACGTGGAAAGTTTAAATTAACAACCAACACCTCTCGCAGCGAGATCGACTGCGCACGGTTCACCACAATCCCCACTCTACTTTCTGTTCGAACTCCTGAATATTGCGCGAATTGCACACGTAGAAACGATTTCGCTGGAGGAGATCGTGTAACTGTTTCGACAGCCAGTTTCGGAAACGATTTACGCGAAAGTACGCAGCTTTAAAGGTCTCGTTGTGTTGCTGTTAGGTCCACCGGTCGAGCGATGTGTTCGATACCGGTTGTAACGAATCGCGGATACGTACGGGATTCATCACTCGTGATTACGATCGTACGTTTGCGTTGTAATGACGCGGAGAGAGGAACAGGGGGATAGGGCTATTCTTTTTGCGACCAACAGTCGCCCAATAAATAGACCTGGACAGAGCCGACCGTCAAAATTATTCGTCTGCCGGGCAGCAATGTCATTTTTATTTTCAGTTTGTCGTCTGCACGGTTTCTTCAATCGCGGATATTTATGGCGAACGCGGCGCAACTCGGAATACAAATCCCGTCGGAATGTGAATAATAGTTTTTTTTGTGTTCTGCGAACACGTTGGCCAAGCTTTTCTATATTTATCCGACACTTTATTTTGTTTACTCTTCGAGGCACGGTGCTATTAAAAGTGCCCCACCTTTCTAAAGTAC
This sequence comes from Agapostemon virescens, assembly GCA_028453745.1. Lineage (NCBI taxonomy): Eukaryota > Metazoa > Arthropoda > Insecta > Hymenoptera > Halictidae > Agapostemon > Agapostemon virescens. The sequence goes on along the minus strand of CM052083.1, from coordinate 7,264,275 downwards.
ATCGTGGGATATTTTTTAACGCCTCTCGAAATTTTGTAATCGATACGTGCAATTTTATTTTCTAAAATTCCGTGCCTTAAAGGATTGACCAGGTTCTTGCCGTTTTTATTAATTTTCGTACTTCATAATTTGGTCTGTGGACTGCTGGTCCCACAACGAGAAAATTAGTAAAGTGGTATAATTGATAAATGATTTTTAAATCATTGTATTCGTCCCTCACTGATAAAAATTTAATTTTTATAAGGGTGAGTAATATTATATTTAGTTAGAAAGTCCATATGCATAAGAGAGAATAAATTATGTAGAATGAAAATATTTTAGGTTAGTGGAAATGGAAAACAGTACAAATATTTATAATGTTTTAAACATATAATTTTGAGATCAGTGCACATTGTTAATTTCTCCGACCGATTAGGACACTAGTGTACAACTTAGTTCTCTGAGGAAAGTATTGCTAATACTTCGAGAAATCCTGTAATCCACAATGTGTAATTGAGAACCGAAGTCTGCTTTCAAACGGAGTTCGTTAAAACGTCGATATTGGCGTAGAATATTTTTTCAAGGAATTGTTTGAACATGTTTTCAATGGACCAAGGGGTGTATATCTCCTCATTGAAGTACGGAAGCTCTCGCCTAAGCTCCCAGATGTTCAGATGCGATTCAATACACCGCTAAGAGTGCTATTCAGATCCGCCTTGATGGATTCACCATGCTCTCTCTCTCTCTCTCTCTCTCTCTCTCTCTCTCTCTCTCTCTCTCTCTCTG
>CM052083.1:7245757-7257139 GCA_028453745.1 Agapostemon virescens | reverse complement strand
TTTGAGGATCATGGTAAGAGGATGTTTGAGGGGATGATATTTTATTGACTCTTGATTTTTTTATCGGTAAATATTACTGAGGAGCGTGAGAGGAAATTGTTTAAGCAAATATTATTCGACTGGTTTTCTCTATAGACAAACACTATTGAGGATCATGATAGGAGGATGTTTGAGGGGATGATATTTTATTTCTTGATTCTTGTATCCATAATTTTAGGAATTTTAATTGTTTGGATTGTGGTAGAAAAATTCTGAGGGGATGTTTCATTGATTTTTCTATCGATAAATGTTATTGAGGATCGTGAGTGGAAAATGTTTAAGCAAATGTTATTCGAGTGGTTCTCTGTATCGACAAACACTATTTAGGATCATGGTAAGGGGGTTGTTTGACGGGATGATATTTTATTTCTTGATTCTTTTATCGATCAATGTTATTGAAGAGTGTGAGAGGAAAATGTTTAAGCAAATTTTATTTGAAAGGTTCGATATCGATAAGTATTATTGAAAATCATGGTAGGGAGATGTTTGAGGGGATGATATTTTATTTCTTGATTCTTTTATCGATAAATGTTATTAAGGATCGTGAGAAGAAAATGTTTAAGCAAATGTTATTCGAGTGGTTTTCTCTATCAAAAAATATTATTGAGGATGATGGTAGTAAAATATTTTAGGGGATGATATTATAATGATTCTTGATTTTTGTACCGATAAATATCATTATCGTTTATCGACCACTTCGGTCGTAACTGTGGGATGTCAGTTCTGTGGCTACCTTCTATAATAAATTATAGGCATATAATAAATACAAATTTCCCTTTTTTTTTGTTGAACTTTTATCACAGTTCGTCATTTTTAAATTTGCTAAAAGACCAACTTCTCAATTAAAGAAAATGTAAAAAGATATTGAGACGTAATTTCAACGTATCTTTAATAACTTTATAACTTACAACTTTATAACTTTGATTGCATCGATGTGACTTGGTTTGAAACGACTCCCTTAGGAATTTGTTCCTCTGACTGTAAGACGGAATTTGAAATCGACAATTTCGACAGAATGTTCCATATTACATAATGGTTACAGTGCTATAACACTGAATGTAACATACAAATTTTTCTAGAATGTAAACGCATCAGAAAAATAAAAGAAAATGTCTATTAATTATTGGATTGCTTTTATGTCAGTCTCTTAGCTTCTAGGATTCACAATCATCTTTCCCATGTATGTATGTTATTATAAAGGAAATGGTATTCAAGATAATGGGGGCTGTCCCTCCTTCCCTATTTCCCTCATTTATCAATTTTCCACAAAATTGTCTTCATCGCATTATTGTACACGAAAAGCCATAAATCTTCACTAGCAAAACTATACTTTTATCTTTAATACTTTTCAAGACCGCTTCCCGGGTGCCAATTTTCAAAGGCTGATGTCGTCCTTTGGACTTTAATCTTTATTGATAAATAAAATTGCCCTTATTTCTGGTAAAACTAGAATTTTTCAAAGCTAAAAATCGCTGTCACTTAAAATGTAATAAATAATTCGGATCAGGTAACTATTATAAAATCAACTAAATACATAGAAAATGATGACAATTATTTTTAACAGTAAATTTATTATTTTAATAAATGAATTCTCACGAAGGCAATTTTAAAATTTCAGTAATTTTTAATGAGAAGTCATAAATTAAATTAGACACTGTAATAACTGCCACAGAATTTTTTCAAATTATAAATACATTACAGCAACGAAATATTAAACTAAGAACTGAAAACCCCAGTTTCAAATAACTCGTTAAAATGTTGGAAAACATCGATGTAAAAATGTTTTTAATTGTAGCCACGGAATATCGCTCTCCAGATCGCCGTGCTAAACCCGCCGTCTTGAATTTTTAATTTCCACTGTCGGATTCGTTATCAGCGACCTAAAACACTCTAATTACCATATTCCACAAAAATTATGATAAAATTTGGAATTCTTCTCACAAAAAACTGGTCTCCGGACCTCGCGTGGGAGGATTAATTTTTTTCTACACAGCGTCGCGGTTGCTGCGAGATCGGATTCAATGACATGCGATACGATGACCTTTAATTAACCTTGAATATCGTATTAAAATCAACGTCCAACATTTCGAAAGTAATCGCGAATTCTATAATACCGTTCGACCGTTCAATACATACCTAAATATCGTATAATTAATTTGAACAGCATTTAAATCGATTCACTTATGCATCCGTAAAGACCATAGACATACTTTTGCATATACACGGATGCACTACAGACTGTCCATAATTAATTCTACCGCGGTTGCATTATGCTCGCTTGTTCGAATTCCTGTTATTGCATAATTGAGAGTCCGCGAAGAGGTTGGGAAGATCATTACGAAATCAACGGCAGAAATGATGCTCCGCTAGGTGGCCCGAATTATTTCGAGCTGGAGCCAAATTCGAGTGTTTAATTCAGAGATGTGTTTAGCGATATGGGGTGGTATACTACTTTGTTCAGAGAGAGGGGAGGGGAGGGGAATTGGGGAAAGCACGACGCAAACTCCGTAATCCAATTAACGCGGTGAAAGGCAAGATTGACGGTGAAACGACGGAGTTTCGAGGGGCTTGGAATCGATTCGTATGGGTTCCCGGCAGATCGATCGTCAGGACGCAACCTGTCAAACCGTGCCCTTGGGACCCGGGGTGCATTACGTTCTCGAACCAACGGACGACCGTGTTCGCGCGATTAACGCGTTGCAAACCGTCTCTGAGAACAGCTCGAGGCGAGATAAGTCGATTTGCGGACGGTCACGACGACATATTGTGTTGTTCCGCATCTCAATGATCGACGGATAACGCTTCTGCATGGGGTCAATCTCTTCCCGAAACGTTGCTCTTGCTCTACCTTCCTGTGTGACACTAAACCAACCACAGCTTGTTAAATGATCGTTTTCAATCACTTCATTTTTATTTGTACACTTATTATAGTACATGATATGTGTTAACCCTTTACACTCGAAGCTGTTTCAATTTCTTCTGTTACATTTCTTCTGACGTTGGATAGTTTCATTCTACATGAATTATTTCACTTTATGTATATGGAGATTTTTACTGTTGCTCGTCTTTGTAATTGTTAAATTTTTATCAATTTCTTAAATATTAATATAGCGATGTTACAGTTGTTTTAAATAATAGTGTGGTAATTTTTCGTGGCGCCTCAGAGTCGCCACTCGAGTCCTGAGGGTGAAGACAAGGAAGTCGAAATATTATATATTAGATCGTTCACGGTTTATCTGATGACACCCGTCACCGAGACTACGTCACGACCGGAAAACCCGCGACCGGAAACGCTCCAGACAAAGGACAAAAATCAAGCATCATCATTGGCCAATACTTGGTCACCGAAAGTAGTATATAAGCAGCCAATGTATCCATACAAATCAGATTCGATCAAACAACTCATGCTGAAGCTTAATTCAAATAAATACAATTTTTAAATTAAAATTGTTGTCTTGAATATCATTTTCAATGTACAGCAACAGGAACGCGCATCTTGTGACGGAACCGTCGATGTTACTGAAGAGACTGCTGCTGAAATCTCCATGGACAAGTAGTAATATCGGGGGCATCATGTCGAAAGTTAATTCGAGGCGAAATGGTTCGTATAGGTTCAACGGATTGTATATAAGCTGTATCTTCTATTCCTGGGTTCAATTTTCATTGTTACAATATTTCTAAAAATCTGAATAAATTCTGAGGCAGTTTTCATACTCCCTAATTTAACATGCAATTGGTACCGCAACCAGATATTGAAATCTGCTAAGGATAAAGCGGGTAGGTAAAACAAATAAAATTTTTAAAATGTGAAATTACAATTCTTGCCTCAGGTGTCATTCCAAAGTTCAACGACGACAACGCGCACCTCGCGAAGGAACCGTCGACGTTATCGTAGAGACTGCTGCCGAAATCTCAGTAGCTAACAGTCCCCGCGGACAGGCAGTGATATCGAGTACATCTTGTCGGAAGTTAACGCAAAGTGAAGCCGGATTCAACGGGTTGCATGTAAAGTGGAGACCAAATAAATTTCGCCGGATAGCAAGTCTGGCTGTTTAACGTCAACTCGGTGTAAATATCGCAGTCCGACTGGCCGGTGGCGTGACCGTAATTAGTTGCGTGTATCGTTGATGAGAACAAACATTCTAGCCGGTGAATGCTTAGGCGTATAGGGTGGCCTGGCATTGGTTTAGATTTAGATGTGGACAACTCCTGTCCTCGTCGGGCGAACCCGCGGCCCGCGGCCCGTTGCTGTGACGCGCTTGCAAATTCGAATGACACAGCCGAGAACAAGGCTCGATGTGCCGTGACGGTGATTGTCGAGTCACAGAGCAATCGCGCATTATGTCACGCGCATAATGATGAGCTCGCATGAATGCAATAGCATTTTCAGTACGTTCACGCCGAATCAGGTGACGACAAAGGGCACCATTCGAGCCGACCTCGCCAACTGCCCTCTTCTCACCCTTTCACCCGCGTTGCCCGCCAACGAGCCTACAACCAGCCGCGAAAGTATTCGAATGCCCTTTAAATCGGGGTTACGTTTTTCCAAATTTCACCGAGCGACTGTTCTGCAGCAATTCGAAGCGGGGCTTTGAAATTGGGGCTCCGTTTTTTAAATTAGATTTATTTTAATTTAATAATATTTCTAATTTGCAATTGTTGAGATTGCAAGGATGACGAATTATTATGAAACTAGAGGCGGGAAGGTTTAACCCTTTGCACTCGAAATAATTCCATTGCAAAAACAGAAACTATATTTTTACTCCTATTATAGCTCCATTGTACATAATTTAATTTGTTTTGTACATATGGAATTTATTACTATTACTCGTCCTTAGAACGTTAATATTTTTATCGATTTTGTTGGAGATATTCAGGCTCATTGCGTCATCTATTGAATTGAATTTACATTATGTTTACCACCAAGCGTAAATATAACAGGTCACGTACCACTTGTTCCTTCTTCTTCCGCGAGCGGTCAAATAAGTAACACGTGTGCGAAGACTCTATACAAAATTGTTGTAATTTTTTTGTTTCTATCTACTGTGCAAATATATCGGAAAAGAAATAAATTAAGTTTCTCTGAAAGACAAAAGGAGACTCAATTTTTTTTTAGTGAAAGCATAAATAAGCATACATTGATTTATTGCTACAGATTTCTTAACTGCAAATGTGACGATGTAAGAGTTCCTTAACCCTTTTAGTGACGAGCGGAAATATCGTACCTCTGCGAAGAATACCGGGTCAACTTAACGAATTTGCTATGGTTTGGGACCTTACGGTACTTATCCCAGAAACTTCATAGAGCGAACCTTATTTCCTAACAAGTTAAACCCAAAAACAATTTTTTCAATTCCTTCGCAAAGAAATTTGACCATTTATGACGTTTAATAAATTTATTTTTAGACAGAGTTCGCTGGCAATGCGAATAGTAAAGCGCCATCGGATACGTAGCGATATATTCGGCACTAAAAGGGTTAAATAATATTATGGCAATTTTTAGCGCCGCCTTAGAAGCGCCGTTCGAGTGCTAAGAACTAAACTCTTTTCAATTAGTATTCAACTCGGAAGAGAATTAAATATATCATTGAAACTTCACTCAAAAAAGTTTCATTTAGTTCTAAAATCAGTCTGAATTTACCTTAAGCATCGGCAGTTACTTGATACATGAAAAAGTGTGTAAGAATACTTTACCAAAACGAATCAGAAAATGTGTTATACAATTCCAGCTCAAAACGAATCAAAGAGTCTTTTTATTGCAGCAACGGGTTTTAATATTTTTAATTGAATTTAAATATTATTGAATAAATTAAATTTTTTTAGGTATCTATTGTATAAAATTCACTCATTCAAACGAAGAAAACGGTAATGGAGGTATTCGTATTGTTTGAGGTTTTAAAGAGACTTTTTCACTTTTTTCATGTGACTCCTGACAATGAAAATTTTCTCGAAATCAAAGCTTTTAGTTAATGAAAATAGACAAATCAAGTCGAATTCCGTGAAATTTATTGCGATGTAAAGGGCGTTCGAATAGTTGCCTCTCTAATCCCTCGCGATTCAATACCTCTTTTTAGTTTTTAATCTTCTTCTCTTTTCTATCTGTACTTTACCCCATCGGTTGAACATGAATGTACGATTGAAAACTGGAAATGGCTTAAAATCTGTTACATAGTTCGACAGCACGCGAAAGGATTGATAAAAATCATTCAACGTATAACGACCACACGGGTTTTAACAACCGTTAATCGGTTGAGAAATGTTGAACACGCTCTGAACGTTGCGGTTAATAAGCGTTGGTTTTACTTAAGTATATTAAAAGTAATTTTCCGATCCTCGGAAAATTCGAAAAACATTTTAAAGCTCGAAAATTTCACTGCCAAAAAGCAATGCTCAGTTTTTCTTAAAATATTTTTCTAGTAACAGAAAGAAAAGTGAATAATCATCGCATCTAAGAAAAATTTAGCAAACTCAAATTTCTCTGAAAACTTTGACAAATTTTCAGGGTGAATGAGACTGCCATAGGTTCGAAGATTGGTCTCTCCCCTTACCAACGACTGTTTAAAAATTGACGAGCGATTTTTTTTCAATGTTTTATAGAGCAAACATGAGGAAGAAGTTCTGTCGCGTAAAGCCCCAATGGTGCAATTTATATTACTGTACCTCTCCTTCAGAGTTTGATAGAACGACTAAAAAAAAAAAATGTACATACATTTTTAAAGTGTCTTCGGAAAGCGGACGCTTGAATTCTTAAATCCATTGTAATTTCACTCAAGAGAGAAATTTTTTGACATTTTCACAGAAGTTTCGAATACGTAACAGTTTCATGGAGAAAAAAGAACGTACCTTCAGTTTCTCGTTCGCTATGTCATAAAAAAATTTTTCTAATAAAATTTTAAATGGAACATAAAACTAGGGGCTCACGGCTTTGAAACGAGACCAGATCCATTGTCGTACGATCATTTTTTCTACGAAATTGTAACGGTTTGAGTGTAGACAATTATTTAAGAAGTCGGAAATAATCGTATAAAAATACTTTTCCGAAGCGAACCAGACTAGGTGTTACGATAATGCTAATTAGAAAGTGTGTGCGTTAGGTTTATGTAAAAAGACAGATCCAAAAGACAAGTTGCAAAGCATTTTATAAAAATGCCGGTTCGAAGCGCGACGGTAAATCTTTTGTAAAAACTCGTTTGCTAAACGAGCTAGAAAATGTCTAGAAAAAATACGACTTTTTAAAGAACTAGTTGAAAACGCGTTTCATAAACATGCTAGTTCGAAGCGAATCAGAAAACCTGTTGTGAAAACATATTTGCCAAACGAATCGGAAAATGTCTGGAAAAAAAAGACAGTTCCGCGAACGAGTCGGAAAATGTTTTATAAAAATGCCAATTCTAGGCGAACCGAAGAGTGTTTTGACAAAACCCTTTCTCCAAACGTATGGAATAAAAAAAACATTCGGCTTTGGAAAGCTACGCTGTCAAAACGAAGTAGAAAGTGTTTTGCAAAAACATTTTCACGGAAGCTCGGAGTTATGAGTAGGAATGATGCTTCTCGAAGTAACACGAGCAACCGGCGGGAGCGTAAGGAAACGTGATACAAACCTATGTTAGACGAGCTTGAAAGAAAGCGATTTCAGGCGTTATAACAGGGGTTGGAAGGGCAAGAGCGTAAGGGTGAAATAAAGAAAAAGTAGTAAACCGTGGAGTGGGAGAAGGAGAACGCGAGGAGATAGAAGCAAGAAAATATAGTCGGGGAAAAAACAGTTACAAAAATCCCGTTAATAAAACGAAAAACACAAGACACAGGGGGGATGGTTGCCGTGGGAAAGAAGGGCGGAAGAAGAAATAAGAGAATGCAGAGTATACGATAGCAATTCAGTGTGACGAGAAGACTCGAGGGTAAAAATGCAGAATGGGAATGAAAAGAAAAGAAGAACACCGTTTAACCCTCGCCGAACCGAAACTTTTGCCATTTCTCAAGCTACAGCCCCGCTTGAAGGTATGTGAACACTTATCATTTATACGGCCATTGTAAAGTATAATTTATTTTGTTATCGTCGACGCAACAATTCTACTGCGACGTCCAAAATGTCCGTAAAATCGAGGCAATTTTAACCCTTTGCACTCGAAGCTGTTTTAACCCCAAGGCATTTTTTCTGACCTAGAATATTTTCATTCTACACGATTATATTTCATCTTATGCATATGAAATTTGTTTACTATTACTCGTCCTTAGAATGATTCAATTTTTACGAATTTCTTTGCTACAAGCATAAGATGTAAAGATTGTCTTAATCTCTTAAGCACGATGCGCCATTACAGTGGCTTCAGCATATTCAATTCTATTATTAATTATTACAGTAAATTATTAATGTTTCAAATTATATGCATCATATCTTTTACAAAAATTACAATTTAGTTATGAAAAATCTTACTCCAAAATTATAAACTATATGCATCGTATCTTTAAGAAGAATTATAATTTAGTTGCTGCAGCTATTTTCAGTATTGCCTGAGAGTCACTGTTCGAGTGGTTAGTAAAGGGTTAATAACGTAAAATCTAGAAAGTATAAATATGGGGCACTGGAAAATCGTTAAACTTTCTTCCATTTTGCGGAGCATAAATCAAACATGGCACAATGAATACGTCAAATTCATGGCAAGTTCAAAATGTAATGTAAAAATGCACTTTTCAATCTGAACAAATAATTTCGTCACGCATGCACAGGTGACAAATGAATTATAATACTGTATGTAAATGTTTATCCGTAAGTCTCACACTTTGAATATTTTCTAAGATTTTCTTCTTGTATTTCGCAACGAATTCGTGGGTTTATCGTGGTCCGCTGTCTTCTCAAGACTAATACAAACATTTAAAGTGCAGTAGTGAGAGAGTTCATGAATACATTCATCGAAGATTCTACATTTTTTTCGGGAAAAATAAAAAGCTTGAATGCGCACGTACTTTTGAACGAGGATGTACGCAATGGCGAGCAGACAGCGGTGTATCTGCAGACGAGAAAAATGGAATAACAATAAAATGAAACGAAGTTCTAACGATTCGAGGCTTTGCTTATCACCCGATCACGGTGTATCGGGCCACGCCGTTTCTGCAGCAACTTTAAAGCGCTTACGCGAAGTTTCGCCTGTTTTTACCTTTTTTTTTATTTTCTTGGTCTAGGGGATTCTAGCGTGTGCCTCGTGCAAAGCGAAAATTTCGGTTTCCTTGTGGCAACCGACGGTGGAAGCGACACGAAAAAAAAAGAACTCGCCAGTTGATGCCACTGAATCTAGACAATTTCAAATGCTCTTGGAATACTGAGCGTTTCATTATTTAGTGCGGAGTTGCCCGGTGCGCTGAAAGCGCTGCGTTCGTTTTAAAAAATAGATTAAATATACCTAAATCTTCGTAATACGATGGAAAAATGTGCCGATGTACTTTGAAGAGCCTGCAGAAACGTTTGCGTAACTGTTACAGTTACTAAAAGTTGCAAATTTAATTTTTTTTAAATCGTAGATTGCGGAGGAACATTTTATGCTCACAATACCCTACGAAATTGTTTAAGTGTTTAACACTATGAATGATTAGTTTATTTGGCTCTTGTGTATAATTAAATAAATTAAATAATTGAGGTGTGGAAGCGTGATTAAATTTTTGTTTGAAAAGCAGAAAATGGCGATGGTCTGCGCGGCGTTCGAAGTTTTAAAACAAGACATAACAGCTGATCAAATCTTGCGGCAGTAGAATTCTGAAGCAAAAGACAACGAGCTGGTGAAAGAGGATGAAAGGTGTTAGCCTGTAGTGCTTATGGCGTCGCTGTTAGGGTAACTTCAGTCATTAAACTTCCCCTCTCGCAGTATTTTCCGCTCTCTTTCACAATTGGCCGTTTGCCTTAAACACCGTCAATCGCAAGTTATTCCCGACTTTCACCGTCTTAATGGAAACGCTCGGAATCGAAAAGAAAATCTAAGCCGAAAGCGTGAGTTCTTTTTCCTAAATTCAAGTGATATTTATATACTCAATATTTAATATTTAATACTCACGGATTCCTCGAGTCACTTAAATTGTAACGCAGTCTTTTAAGTATCTAATTTGTGGCATTACTGATTCGTAAATGTTCTCGATTCTCCACAAACTCTTAAAACATTTGATTTAACTGTAAAAATGAAATACTGCTTTAAGTGTTACGTGCTAGATTGTGAAACTTCATATGTTAGCAAAAATCTTAATCTGAAAATTTAGTAAAATTTCATATTGTTCAGACAATTTATTACAGAATACGTATTTGACTTCGCTTTAATTTCTATAATTTGATATCGTCTGCAGTGCATTGATCAAACAAAGAATATTAAAATTGTTTTATGGAAACCAGTAACATTAATTCTCACTACACTAATTACATCAAGGTGTGGTATGAAACAATGTTCTACACTTTCACTTCATCTCATTTTCTCTAATTTGATGTATAACAATTCTAATTTACAAAATCATCCACAGTGCACTCATCAAATAAAAAATATTAAAATTGTTTTATGGAAACCAGTAACATTAACTGTCACTATACTAATTACATTTCAAGTTGTAACATGAAACAATACTGTACACATTCACTGCACCCAATTTCCCCTACTTCGAGATACAAAAATTTTGATGTACAGAATCAGTTCATTGATCAGACGAAAAATATTAAAATTGTTTTATGAAAACCTTCAATATTATACACAAATTATGCTAGCAAAGCTTCAGCATAGAATAAGAGACAATGTTCTTTAATCAAAAGTTGGCCATAAAAGAAGAACATTATTGAATTGATCTTAAAGATGCAGAATCAGCTATCGAAACTGGAAAATTATGCACGCTCATTAATCGACATTTTCCCGGAGATCGGAACCGACGATTCTTCCAGGATTAACTACTCGCAGACTGATTCGACCTAATTAAAGGATCGATTCCGAGAAACCGTAAGCCGATCGTGAAGGGTGTCTCGCAGGAGTCACGGTTTATAGCGGCATTGTTCTTCATGACGTGCTTAACAGTACACTGAAACAGCGTACGCGTTAATTAATCCACGCTTGAGCGTTTCGCTTCTAGAACGATATCCTGGTTTTTCTGAAACGCGACTAAAAACATTTTGCAGGTTCCATGCTTTTGTGATATCCGTGCCAGGTTCACTGGCCGGGACGATTAACCATTATTTTGCGTATTTCGCGCATTCGTGGTCTCATTATTATTACTGAATTACAAACGATCTATCAGAAAAGGCGTTCAAACAATTTACAAAAATTAAATTGGATTCTGCAAATATTCGGTATAATTGTCTAAAATTTAGAACCATATATCACG
>CM052083.1:7229621-7245257 GCA_028453745.1 Agapostemon virescens | reverse complement strand
GCCTGCTGAGTCCCCAAACAATTTTGATACGTCGACATAAAGAAAATCGATGAATAACATTACAAATAAATGAAAAATATATACGGTACCGTCTAAAAAACATGATATCAATTATTGCAGTCGAACGTGGTAAACGAAATTGGATTACACATAACATTTTATTGGAAACCTATCTGCTTTATTGTTAAATAATCTCGAATCACCGATTACAAGAAAAATCGCGTAATAATAATACTGATAAATAAAAGAGATACATGGTACTGTTTATAAAGTATGAGATCAATCATTTTGTAACAAATCTTAACATTTTTCTTTTTCAAGAAATACTTGGCTGAAACTAAAACATATTTTTTAATCAATTGATAACCCATCGATAAAATAACTATTTATTTTTCTGAACGGTTCTAAGTGGTTCATTAGAGGCCTGCAGTAATTAAACAACTCTTTGCTAGTACTATCAATAGACAAGCATACCGGAATCCGCAAATAGACGTCGTTCGACGAAATAAGTTGAGTTCATTATTTCCTCAAGAATTAAAACTGTCCGCACACATTTGAGCGACAGTGTAGTTAAAACCTTGTTCATGTCAACAAGGAGATCAGGCTGATAGGTAGCTATTAGCTAGCCCACTTTCCACATAAACCAGCCAACGTCCAACACGTAGCTGGCTCATGTTATTTTCGGCAAACGAGGAATGACCGACAAGGTGCAACATCGCTGGCAAGTGTACGAGTCTTGGCATGGGATAATATGTGAATGCCAGATATACGAACCTGCTGGCTGCTGTCTCCGCTTTCTTTTATGAATTTGACTTGTACCATCACTCTCGGTCTGCTCGTGAGATACAAGATCCACTTTGCTTCTGAAAACTCTATCCAGAGGTTCCTATGTATAACACGAGCGAAGTCTGCTCAAACGTATAACGAATTTTTATGGTGATTTATTAACATCTTCGCTGTCACGTTCGTCCTACAATTTTACGTCTACGCCATCGCTTCTGTACGATGAAATCTTGTTATTAACACTGGAACTACGAAACCAGTCAAAATTGGTCCCTACTTATTTCTTTTGCAATTACTGAAATTATAAAAATGTTTTCTTTAATGAACCACATGTTACAATAAAAATTGAATTAACTTTGAATAGATGCAATCTTGTTATTACCACAAAACATTTTCTAATGTTAAATGTGATAAAAATTGTTCGTTGCAATCTGTTTAGCAAAATAAAATTTGTTAGAGCCCAAATAAGAATAAGAAGACTACAAAAATAATTACTTTTCCTATTCTTATCTTATTAACGCTTCGTGAGCGCCGCGGTGACCACCCGCGCCATTTTATCGCTTAAAAATTATTGTCATAAAATTAATGGCACCGAGCATCAATTTATTACTGCCGAAATTGATCAGGGTTATTATACCGAAGTTCTCATCTGACGCTATAATCAAATATTAATTTCAGCAGTAATAATAAAAGTGATCAGCGTTAATTATATGGTATTGAAGTTCTCGCCCGACACTATAATCAAAAATTACTTTTATGAACGAAATAAACGAGACTTGTGCGAGCACAGAAAATTCGTGCGTCATTAAACATGTTAAATATCTTGTTTTTATCTTATGCCACCTCGACACTAATTTGGCAGTCGACATCTTAATTCTTTGTACACGGGTCAGAACTCTAAACAGCTTTATAATTAGGACATAATTCAACGTCGAGATTCAGTTACATCAGGCACACTTCGAGCTTCAGGTAAAGTGTGATTGACAAGTTGATTTGAAATTCATGCCTGCGATTACTCTCATTTATTTTCAACACCGATCCAGGAATCTCACTTTTCAAATTCCTTTGAACTTTACAGGATACCCCGCGTATCGTATATTGTTGCCACTATCGCGATACATTGCCCTAACTGTAAATTAATATTGTTTGCGCGAGGAATATTCGCCGGTACGTATCTATATCAAATTGCGTAATTGAAATAAATAAACGTGTCGATGGAAACAATGGATCCTTCTGTGATAGTATTACCGGCAGTTAATGATCGTTGATTTACAACGGTAACAATAACTCATCGTTCATTCTTTTCAATCTGTGCAGATCAACGAAACGGTGTCATTTCACCGTTTTACATGTGACATTTAATCCACCGGGAACATTCTACAAATTTCATATTGGTTGTTGGCGAACACATTCGCGAAGTATATAATGTAAACCGGTGACGTTAAAAGCTACTATTCAAACTCAAATAGAACACACTCTATCAGAAATTAAGTATTAGAAATTTTTTAATTTTATCTTCCTTTCTCCACTGCAACCTGCAATCTAAATTTCTAATTACAAAATTTTTCTTTATGAATTTGCAATTTGACGCTTCGTTTTCGAGTTACCTACGAAAAAACCCCGGACCAATCGGAGCGCCACGAAGGCTGGCTTATGCCTGCTAGGCCAATGGCAACTGTAGTCGTTTATTGTGGCCACACTCTGATTGGTCCACCTTTTCCGTCTGTAATTCGAAAAAGTAACTGAGTATGACATTTTAGAGAATTTTAGAGAAGTTAAAAATAATTTGGAAGGTTTAACTGAATTAACATTTTTAACATTTGAAACGGCAAAATAAATCTTGTTAACGATCGAACTCCTTTTTCACTTACTGGTTTTAATTTTGCCAGATTTCGAACGTTTCAGTTCCGCGTGCGAATGGCGGTGTCATCATTTCCACCACACGGACATAATCCTCTGCTTCAATTTTCGTTTTTCACAGACGAAACAAATCGTAATATTTCTGGCGAATTGATTTTGTAGGTTATCCAGCACCGCCACAATAGTATCAAAAGATTCGTGTAATAGTATTTCGCTTGCAGGAAGAACGAAAGGTACGTTGCCCCGATAGACTGACACGCGTTTAATCGTCGGAAAGATTTCGTTGTCGCGCAGCAACGAAACATTTCTCTCGTCTACGTATATAGAGGGAGAACCGTACGCTTTTACTGAACCCAGATTATAATGGTCGGCCCGGACACCGATGAAATGGACCTGAAAATTACTTGGTCAACCTCAAATGTGAATCGTCATAATCGTCGGACTGCGAATTTTATGCACTTATAACGTGCGCGAGTATGCAAATACAATGAACCGGTTTAATGAAAATTTAATTGACTTTTTACCGTCACAGTCGAAAACGAACTTCGACTAAAATTTAATGCTCTAATCCGTGCAGAAAAATTTACGTATTCGTACGGATTTAAATAATATTCCTGAAGAAAGGTAAATAATATTGTATTATTTTGTAAATGCACAAGTGTAAAATCTGTTTCGAGATTTAAACAGAATTTAATGTCGATATAATTTTCAATAAAACTGTCGAACTTACTGTTAATTTCTCTCTTTTCAGAAAGTGCTAATTGGAGGCTACAAATTGACGATGTTAAGCTGAAGGGAAAATTAACAACATGAAAATTCGTGAATACTGTAACGCGGGTTTATCAAATTGCACTGCCATTTTTGTGGACAAGAATCGTACTTCTCTTGAACTTTTGTTGACGATCAATGCCTGTAAAATCAGACTTCACAGTTTCGGAAGAACCAGCGAAGATTCAAGAGCAGAGCAATTAAATTAATTAAGTTGCGCTTGTTGCACGAATGTTTAAGATGTAATAACGCTTTTTCGCAATTACAGGGAACACAATGCGCGAGAATAAAAAGGAAAAATATTTCTAGCCCGGGGAGCTCGAACAGCGCGAGCCACAAGGCTGGCTAACTGACAGCGAGAAACATAAAGAAATTAAATTCTTCTTGAATAGATTACAATCTGAAATGAACTTGTACAACTGTGTTCGCGCCGGTGTCCTTTCAGTTTCCTTTGGCCAGGAGTTTTTTGGACTTTCTGCAAACAGTACATCTGACATTTGCATTTTCCACTGGTAATTGTAATTTCCTGAATGGATGTTATCTTTGTAGAGCCGAGAGTTTTTATTAAAGGGAACACCTCGCGGCTTTTCCAGCTTTATGAAGGAAACATTCGTATTTCCTGAAAGGAAGGGGAGTTACTACGTTCGCGTCGCTTTAGCAACACTGCGGGGTATTAATACAGAGCCAGGAAGTGCGAATAAAATTTAAACCACAATTGCCCGACCTTCTTCGTTGTTTATTATCGCATCGTTGCATTTATGCGCGTAGCTGCGAAAAAATTACGTCGAAATTATCAATAGCGAAGTGGCACGTTTATCATGGAAACGTGCGATTTCTGAGAGTAAAAATGTTTCGTCGTTTATGTAAACGAAAAATTCAATACGTTCATTGTGGTACCGATTATTTTGTAAACCGTCAATTTACAGTTAAATAAATCTCGCGCGAGATTCCAAATGCTTGACACGTTAAATGCCACGGTGGTCGCCAGTGACTGGCACCGTTGCGTTGTTTAAGAACGGTTATCGTTAAATTAATAGCATTGAACGTCAATTCATTATTATCGAAATTAACCAGCTTGTAGCACGAGGCGAGAAGTTCGTTATCCAGTAATTAACAATTCGCTTTGTAAACGCCGACCAACGTCTACCAGAAATATTTTATAACAATCGTTAACATTAATATATCGTCTTCAAATTTTGCATGTAAGATCAAGATGCTTATGACTTACTACTGGAATGAAAATACATATTTCAGAGCCTCAACCACTCAATCAGTGAGAAGTATGCAACGACGAATAAGATCCTGAGGAGCTACGACCGCCGCCATTTTATTAGTAAAAGAAATACTTCGTAGAATATTTAGAACTCTTTAAAAAGTTGTAAAAGAATACGTGTTTCCTCTTCAACGATCTAAGAGACAAAAGCAAAAACTTCTTTCCGAATAATAACACACGGGTACCCCTAATAGTTATTTACCTTTTCCTCCGGCAGTGTTTAACCTCGCATAACCTTTCAGACGCAGGGTAATATCGGCGCGCAGAGGAAGAGTTCGACCAGAGCTCCTCGCTCGAATGATTTCTAATAAAACAGACGAGGTTTTAGAGATTCATTGAAGTCTCCTGAGGTGAAGGGGATCCAATGATCGCTCGTTCCATGCAAGTATTTCGTCTGCCGAGAATGTCTCGAAAGTGAGTCACTTCCTACCCTCGTTTCGATCCCCGGTGGGGTTGTCGGTCGCTATACGACCGACTATGCAGGCTGGCGAGCCCGAAGAAAAACACGGGGAGGAGTTTGTCGGAAAACGTCGAAAAAAAAAAGAGGAAAGAGAGGAGAACCACTCCCGTAAAGATATCACTTCTTACGTTCCCGTCGACGGGGGCGCTTGAAATATCAGAGACGGGCAGTCGAAGAAAATACTCGGGCCAGGGGGAAAGCAATCCGAGAAGAATCGTCTTGGAATTGGACGAAACGGAGGAGAGGTCCGCTTCTCGGCCGCATAAATCACGGTTCGGAAGAATGAATTTTACCTATATATTTTTAATATCGATCTAGGAGGACGCGTTTCTTCATTAACGCAATTCCCGCGCGGCGGCGCTGGGAAAATCGGAACCATGGCTCCGATGAAATTTAATTGGTCCCGCTTGGATCGTTTGTCTCGCGCCACCGTCTTTCCAAATAATATTTTATTTAACCCGTTGACCGTGGTTGCGGTCACCGGTGACCGGCGTACAATTAATCTGCTTAAAAATATTTGTTATCAAATTTTCAAGAAACTAATTGTTGAGGAAATGCACTGAGAATCCCTACACTTGTAGAAAACTCTACACCTCCGAAATAACCGATGCCTTCTCTGGCAAGCATATTTTTTAATGGTTCTTTTTAAGTATAGCTGCCAGTACTCGCAGCGTCAACCGTTTTCTTCCTTTTAAATGTATATTGTTATTTATACTTCTTCCTTACGCGAGTCTTTCACTTGATGCAATTTTTCAACAGTAATGATGATTAGTAGTAACTTTAATCGTGTATGCGAATCGAATGGGCAAGAATTTCGTGAAACGTAATTCGTTCGGCGATCAATGTGTTAACAGGCTTCTCGGTTCGGTACCTGTTGGAACTTATTTGCAGATTGAATCTTGATCGGAAAATGTAGAATCGCTTTCGGCGATGGTTGATTATGACTAGAGCTTCGTGCAAAGCATTCTACATCGATTGGGAAAGGTCAGAACCAATGAGAAAGTTGTGGCTTCTTTCAGTTATTTCTGCGCATCGTCATCTGAAATGAAAATTATCCAAGTGAATCGTAAGAAACAGAAGCCATATGCATTTTCTCTGTGAACAATTTGAAAACGTCGCAAAATAATAGAAAATTTTTAAATTCTTCTAATGTGCTCATAGTTTTGAATTTATCAAGTCCATTTTCTTTGTGAACGCGTAAAATCTACAGGCTAATTATAAATGTATAAAATTTGAAATATTCAAATAATTGTATTAAAATTTGAAATCTAAAACATTACGTTGGAACATTTCGTTTATTCACTGCGCAACGAATAGTTATACTATTTTTTTAATTGCATAATAAAATATAGAATACAAACAAATTCAATCAAGCTTTTCGATATTAACACTTTACCGACCGGAAGCTTATTAATTAGTTCAGTAATACTTCAATAACTGCTTTTACATTGTAATTCGTTACGAAATTATTAGATAACGTTAATGAGGATGCCTTGTCGTTTCACAATAAAAATTCCTGTCAGTGATCTATTAAAATGATTTTAGACAAGAACCTAAAGTAAAGTGTTAATGCGTCAAAATAATTGAAAGAAGAAATGAGCTTTTATTGAACTCTAACGTTTATACGTTACGCTAGGGGAATTTTATTTAAGGTTCAAGATTCAATTACGATAAATCTATGTCTGTTAGATAGTTAGGCTAATATTAATTCTCGGCGAATATTCCGGATTCGAAGGTCTGATAACCTCGTGTCACAGGTTCGTCGCCATTACAACGATCCTCGAGACGACGGACTTGCATAATAAAAGCCTAATTAACTAGAGGGATCGGACGAGTGCGTTTAAACCCCCGAATTAATAGCTTCGAACGGCAAAAAGCGTGCTGCTCGGGCGTCACACACGTGATTTGCAAAATTGTGCAGGTCGCGCGCAGCGTTTTGCACACTCAGCGGAACCGGAAGGCGGTTGATAGTCCGCCCCTCTTATCCATTGCTAAGTTGGTCCTTCAACCTCTTGAACGGAGATCGAACGTGCTTTCACACACCATAACGGAACCAAAATAAACTATAGAGACGTTCTTGTTAGTATTAACCAGCGTTTTTACTTCGTCAACCGATACGCGTGCGAAAATTAAGAATCAAACTTATAAAAAATAAGACTCATAGCTTCGAACGAATACAGATTTTTCCAGTAATTCCGAGAAAAAAGGCTTAACCCTTTACACTCCGAGCAATTTTAATACTAAAATCGAGGCATTTATTTTACATAGAATAATTGCGTTTTGTACATGGTTCATTTCTTTTCTTGCATATTATTTGTTTTGAATAATAGTATTAGTTGTTTTGAATAATAATATGGCAATTTTTAGTCTCGCCTCAGAGGAGCCATTGGAGTGTTAAATGTTAAAATTTATCGTTAGTTAATAATTATAATCGGTCAGAACCGCGTCGAAGATTTTTACCTGATTTTACTTTCTTTTTACCTGAAATCAGATTTTATTCTTTTTTAATCTATACCTAAGCTTTGAAGTAAATATAGCAGGATAAGAAATATACATTTTCATTTCTGTTCTGTAACATTCTTGGTGACGAATAAATAATAAATTTTGTCGCAAAGAAAATATTTAAATCTGTAATTTATTGAAACTTCTGAAAAAAAATAGAAGAAGAATCGTATTTAAATTTAAATTTCTTCAAGCTTCTCTTAAATTAAATTTTTCTTTATGAACTCGACGAAGTTTTCTCGCACCAAGAATAGAAGTTAGTCAGCAGACATACTTTTACCAGTTTTCATTATGTTTATTCGCAGAGATTTCCTCGCATTACGAAACGAAGTTAAGGAACATTTGATTTGCGTGAAAAACCGTTCGAACAGCGAATAGTCGCGTTTCCTTGTTCGCTCGAATAGTTGGTTCGATTTTATTAGACCGGTGAATTAAACATAAATTTGTGGAAACAGAATCCGTAATAGGGCAGTAGTAAACATAGACGAGCGGTCGGGTTCAATGTTCTATTTCCCACGACAGATGCAAAGCGCTGCCGGAATCAGCTTGTACAAATAATCTCTCTGAACCTTTTCTTAGCTTCACGTCGACGGCGTATCGCCCTTAGTAAACCTCCGTATTCATGAGAAGAGGCAGGCTGAAATTAAGAAAAAACACCGGTGTTTCCAGTTGGAAGCTGCGCCAATCTAAATATTATGCTGGAACATTCCTCGAAAACAATCGGCCATTGTTTGTAGTCTTTAAACGAATCTTTCCCGTCGCGCGCGCGCCCCCGCACGTCCGCTACATCCCGGTGAAATTATTTCGTTTGCTATTGATATAATTTGTCCGTTTGAAGAAAGGCAAATAACGACGATGAAACGCAAACGAAATATAAAATCGTCTCGGACTCGAAACAGCGGGAACAAGTGGAAATGAAAGCATTTAAGATTCCTACCGCGACAAAAGACGAAATTCTTTGAAACGTTCGTTAACCTCTCCTGTTTTTATCCTGCAAACATCACTTTTCCGTTTACAGACCAAAAATACAAAGACCCTATTACCGTGATCTCTTTATTCGCTTTCTATTTACAGTCGATCGAGCAAATATTTGAACCCGAAATTTCGAATTCTCGAGGTATTGTAAATATTTAAACATTTCGTTAAGAAAAATAGAATAATAACGAGCGTGGATTCGTTTTAAAGGCTGAAACCTCTACTTTAACAGTATACCATTGGTTTTCTTTCTAGCTTTTTTTCTTCGTTTAATAATTTAACTGCCTAACCAACAACCTCAAAAATCCCACAAAATCAAAGTGATTTATTTAACAGAGCAACACTTGAAAACTTAATATGTATGACACAAAGTTATCCTTGAATCTTCTTCCATTTTCCAGATCTCAATTAAATTTAATGCAACGAATATATTAATGTACAAATATATTTTTAACACTAGAACTACTAGAACTACTTATGATAATAACAAGACTGCATCTATTCAAACTTCATTCAATTTTTATTGTAACGTGTGGTTCATTAATGAAAACATTTTTACAACTTCGGTAATTGCGAAAGAAATAAGTAGGGACCATTTTGACTGGTTTGGTAGTTCTAGTGTGAAACATGAACAAACAATTCTGTCATCCATGTATAGGTAACATGGCAGTCAAACAGTTAAAGTTCCATAAATCGACCAGAAGAAAGTGTACACCAATGTCGAAGATGCCATTGCAAAGAAGAGGCTTCAATCTTTGAATTTGCAATTCTGGCCTGTAACAAACCTGTTGGTGGTATTCAGGCCGATTGCGCCATCTCTGTATATTAAATTCAATTAATATAATAGGTCACGTAGCGCTTGTTCCTTCTTCTTCCGCGACCGGTCAAGTAAGTAACACGTGTGCGAAGTCTCTATACAAAATTGTTGTAATTTTTGTTTCTATCTACTGTGAAAATATATCGGAGAAGAAATAAATTAAGTTTCTCTGAAAGACAAAAGGAGACTCAATTTTTTTTTTAGAGAAAACATAAACCAGCAAACATTACTTTATTTCCACAAAACCAATTGCTTCTCTAAAAAAACAAATCCAAGTGTTACCAAGTGCAATATTTAAAAAGTTCCCGGTTTTTTCAAGAGTATCCGAATATTAATGGGAGTCGCTGTATATTCAACGCCGAATTCAACGTTGCCGCTCCATCCCTATGGTGTGTATACCTAAACTTTAAATCGATCTCAATGATTCGGAAACGGCTAACAGATAGAACGGAGCGTGCTCGTCCTACCCGTTGCACCATAGTCGAGGAGTGAACTCGTGTCTTCCGATGGAACAGTCCTACTTCAATATAGAGAAACAGTTTACCTTGCGCTTGAACGCCCGAAGAAGATAATGGTTTTGTTGCTCCACGGATCGATCGATCGGTCCTGTCTCCAGACCTCGCGTGCCTCTTCGTCTCTCCTTGTCGGTCTCGTAATTCCTGTCGACAGGGACGATAAGTCACCTGAAAGGCACCGAGAACTTGCTGCGATTCGATTCAGGGGACTCCTGCAATACCCCTGTCGCAATTCGTGAGGTAAAACTGCAGGAAGCTGTCTCTCAGACTGCTAGCAATACCTTTACATCGTTACAAGATTACCCTCAATGATAGACGAACAGAAACTGTTTAACCTATTTTACTCCTTTGAGCACGGTCACGTCCGTGCCCATTTAGATTTCCTCTCTCCACACCACGGGATATTTATGCGAAATTAAAATTTTCTATGTCGATCGCGAGAAACCGAGCAGGCAACGTTAGAACTACCAAACCAGACAATATGACTGGGTCTATACTTATTTCTTTCCTAATTACTGAAGTTATAAAAATATTTTCATTAGTAATTTTCCGATGTACTTCTTTAACCTCTTAAGCACGATGCGCCATTATAGTGGCTTGAGCACACTCAATTCTATTATTAATTATTACAGAAAATTATTAATGTTAAAATATACGCATCATATCTTTTGGAAAAATTTCAATTTAGTTATGAAAAAACCTCATTCCAAAATTATTAAAGTTAAAGTATATGTATCACATCTTTAAGGAGAATTATAAAATTCAACCGTGCTTAAGAGGTTAATGAACCGCATGTTACAATTAAAATTGAATGAAGTTTAAATAGACGCAGTCTTGTTATTATCGCAAAGCAATGTATATCGTTGTATCTTCGTCTTTAATAAGTGACAAGCGGAGCCATTTTGTTCAGCTTTTCGTGTCACTTTTTATTAAACTTTAAATGGAAAGTTGCCACTGTGCGTAAACGAAAGGCTTGTGCCATTTGTGTTCTTCTGTATCAATTAATTGTATTGTAATAGTGTGAATATTTTTTAATATTATATGAATTACATAGAATATATTATTGTGTAAACTTGATACCGCCAGTCAACATGTTGATAAATTTAACGAACCAAAATGTACGAACAATGTTCTTAAATTTTACTAATATCTTTAGAGTTTTGTATTTGACTTACTTTTGTTGCGAATATGTTTCTCCATAAACATTTATAAATTGAGTTTATATTGTAAAATAACAGTGCATTGAATCGCGATAAAATGGGCCCATCCTTTTAGTTTGAAAAGTAATATTTGTTTGCACGTTTCAATGAAATTCTAATGGCGATAAAAGAAGGGAACAAATAACGATTTTATAATTGTTCGTAAATTATATTTTTACCAATGTTACACTGTTTATACGCTTGAACATTTTTCTAAGTTAGTTTGTAACTTAGTTAATTCAAGGTTTCAAAGTTCTCAAAGTTATCGATTTTCTCGTGAATAACAGTACGTCATCAAAATGGCTCCAGACGTCTTTCTTAAACTAATTTGATTCACAGTTACACTAGTCTCCGCGTTTTTGAACACAGTGATCTGTAAGTCGTATATTAATGAAGAGGAATTTATATTCAGTTGTTGCAAGAAACATTGCAAGCGGTGTACACCGTAAATTAAGTACACCCTGGTAGAGAGAGTTGTTTGAGCGTATGATGCTCAAAATTATTGCGGCAGCGTATATTGTAACTTGCGCTCCGGCTCGGTTACTCCTTCACAAATTAATAACAGACAAGAGCATTAAGATTGATCGCAAATTACATTATCTAGCTCCCTACACTTTCCCATCGCGTAGTTGCAGCCAACTTAACTTAGACTTTGAGTTGAATACAGAAGTTGGCTTAACGTTTGCTTAAAACTTTCCTGTTTGCGTATTTCACGGTTTCTTTTAACATGCTCGCTCGGCAACCAATTAACGTGTTCTAAATTGCACCAACTTACGCAGTTAGAACAAGGAAAGCGAAATAATTCTATCAATTACAAATAAAATGCAGTCTTAACACGAATAACAATTCTCAATGCAAAATGTTAGACTTTTATTTTAAATATTAATTAAATTATTATTATTAATTAATTAAATATTTTGTTTAATATTTCTTAGAATGAATCATATGATTAAGCAATATTATAATTTATTTATAGGTATTATATATTCCAGTTAATCTGCATTCGAAGTTAATTTACGGAGTGTACAGGTATCTTTTAAGAACGGCGAACGCACGGGACATTATTCTTCTGCGAAATCAGATTGGTATGCCAAAGTGATAAAATGTTTGGTAGACTCAATTTTGCACGAGCAACGTTGCCCATTCATAAACATTTACCGGGCAACTCAATTACTTTTGGGGACGTGCAATTCCTTATCCTCTATTAACGCGCGTCTTACAGGAAATTTAGAGACTCTTAAAGTAACCTGGTACGTTCATCGATGTATCAGGATTATCGATATTTTGAGGATATAAAGACAATTTTATGGTCGTCGATACTTCAGCCATTATTTATGAGTAATGGATTATAACATCTGTAAGTACCTCGTAGCCTTATCGTAAGGCATATAAATAGTTCTTCTATCGGAACACTTTATCGCAATACTCAGTCTTCACGTACTTATATTTTCATGCAGCGGGAAGTAATGAATAACGACGTTCGACTCTCATATTTAGCATAATAATTTAATACATTCGAAATTGTTTCCCGGCAGGCAATAGCTGAACTCGAATTAATTTCTGCGATCTCAGCTACAGTAAAACTGTATTAAAACATTTCTGAGGGTTCTGGTTATGATTTAAGTTAACAATAATTATGATAAAGTTTTACCAAATTTCTTCGCATTCATTTTTATTGCAATTATCGAGTTTCTTTAACACGCTTGCAAGATTTGAATTATTTAGCCTTAAATTATTTATTTAATGGAATCTGACACAATTTTTATAAACTTTATATTACTTTACTTTATTACTATACTTTACTTTAATTATTTATGTACTTTATATAACTTTATAAACACTATATTACTGACATTTATGCAGGGAAAATGTAGGAAAACAATTTGTCTTTGGTACTAGTTTTACAAAGCACTAAAGTCGTCTATTTTACATTACTTTATAAGAATAATCAGAATGTTTTTCTTCAAATTTTCTCACACAAATAAATTTGTCAAACAATGCTTCAAAGATGCACTTTTACAATCTGAATAGTCCAAAATAAAAGATATTAGGATGCGTCAAAATGGCGTAAACCTAGGGCTACCACCATTTGCTACTTTTCTAAGACACATTTATGGCTGTACTACTTGCGGACACGTTAACTTTCAACATTGAACATTTTTAATTCAACGATTCTTTCAACATTGAATATTTTTAATTCAACGATTCTTTCTACATTGAACATTTTTAATTCAACGATTCTTTCAACATTGAACATTTTTATTCTGTGGAATTCTTTTTATATTATGCACTTGACATTGAACCTGTTTTCTCGTTCAACAGTTGAATTTTTAGCAATGTATAAAATACAGACAATTTTAATAATACGCACACTGTTTTGAAAAATGGTATTGCAATTTTTACTGGCGCCTCAGAGTCGCCATTTGAGTACAAAGGGTTAATAGAAAGCGCCATTTTGACGCATCCCGTAACTCTAAAGAATTTACCTGTAAATATAAAGTTACATTTTTTAGTACTGTTGATTATAATCCAAGTTAAAAATCATTCTAAAATATACTGTTATAAAATGAATATTGTTACGTATTGCAATTACAAAATTTGATGGACGTGGTTGAACAGTTGATAATTTGAGTTCGAAAGTCCGCCGCGCTACTTTCTGCGCAGTAGAAGGATTAAATACCTGAACAATCGCGAAACTTGGTACTTTTACCTCGCGATCGAACAAAATTACCCTTTTCGCCCTTTTTAACCATCGGGTCGATTCCACTTATCGTGAATCGGACTGACCTAGCACATTACGTTCCGCGATAATCGATGGTAATGTTATTTCAGAGGAGATAGGATCCTAGGAAGCATGATAGTTTCGTATAACTATGCTGAATTTATGATTTCGTACTCGGTTATTTCGATCGATGGATCGAAGGCAGTCTGATTATCTTCCTCCGATAACAAGTGCTACCATAGCAGTCTCATAAATACAACGTTAACGTGAGAACGTATACTTTGCGGCATTTTGAGCCCCGTATCTACAAACTTATACTTATTTAACGAAAATACGTTCTAACCAAAATCTATTCTCGTCGTTATTTCATTTACCCGTCGTTGCTTGATTTTATCCGAAGCATCGATTCGCAAGTACAGAAAATATTTATGAAAGTCTCGCGAGAAAATGCATTGCACTTCGATAAATAGACTGTCAATCTGTACACGAAATAATATAAATAAAAATACACATCTTCTATTCATAATGTTAATGGAATACGAACGATATAACGCTGTTCTTAAATCTTTCTAATATCGTTTCATATTTTATTCATTAATTTTCATAGGAAGTAGAATTCTTCTGCTTCCGTTCCAGTTGGAAATTTCTTATGCTACATAGTTAATTTGTATGAGTGTCGGTTACAATTAAAAGCCTCGAGTTTCAATAAGCATTCTGGAGATATTTGTGCAATGCTAAAATAGTCTACACGAACTGTAACTCATAGAAGTCTAACAAAATTGTTGGAACTCCAGTTCCCAATGAACGCATAAAATCCTAGTCGTCCACTGAGCATAATCTACTAACAAGACCGTGTTTAGCACAAGAAAAAATAGCCGTCCACCTTGCACAATCTATTAACAAGACCGTATTCAGCACAAGAAAAAATGTAGCTCATAGAAGTCCAACAAAAATGTTGAAAAGTTTCAAAAATTCAATCATTCTGAAACTAGACACTGTACCATCTATTTTTCCAATGAACGCATAAAATCCTAGTCGTCCACCTTGCACGATCTACTAACAAGACCGTATTCAGCACAAGAGGAAATGTAGCTCATAGAAGTCCAACAAAAATGTTGGAAGACTTCAAAAATTCAATCTTTCTGCCACTAGACACTTCCCATCCATTTCTCCAATGAACGCATAAAATCCTAGTCGTCCACCTTGCACGATCTACTAACAAGACCGTATTCAGCATAAGAAGAAATGTAGCTCATAGAAGTCGGACAGAAATGTTAATAAGTTTCAAAAATTCAATCTTTCTGTCGCTAGACACTTTACCATCTATTTTTCCAATGAACGCATAAAATCCTAGTCGTCCACCTTGCATAATCTACTAACAAGACTGTGTTCAGCACAAGAAAAAATGTAGCTCATAGAAGTCGGACAGAAATGTTAATAAGTTTCAAAAATTCAATCATTCTGAAACTAGACACTGTACCATCCATTTCTCCAATAAACGCATAAAATTTTAGTCGTCCACCGAGCACGATCTACTAACAAGACCGTATTCAGCATAAGAAGAAATATAGCTCATAGAAGTCGGACAGAAATGTTAATAAGTTTCAAAAATTCAATCATTCTGAAACTAGACACTTTACCATCTATTTTTCCAATGAACGCATAAAATCCTAGTCGTCCACCTTGCATAATCTACTAACAAGACTGTGTTCAGTATAAGAAGAAATGTAGCTCATAGAAGTCCAACAAAAATGTTGGAAGA
>CM052083.1:7186281-7229611 GCA_028453745.1 Agapostemon virescens | reverse complement strand
CTTCAACAATTCAATCTTTCTGCCACTAGACACTTCCCATCCATTTCTCCAATGAACGCATAAAATCCTAGTCGTCCACCGAGCACGATCTACTAACAAGACCGCGTTCAACTGAAGAAGAAATAGAAAACCGTAGTAGATCATAGAACGCGGGCTCCTCGAGTTGAAAAGATTTCGTTTATCTCGCAGCGTTCACCTCGGCAGTGGAGTGCTGACACTCGAAGTGTAAATCGATACGCGTTCCATCGCTTGAAAACAAGTCGATCATGCGTGCTAAGCAGATCAGCCTCTTACCCCTAACAAAAACCAGACCACCATAGCGTATCTTGCGTTCCATAGGAAAACCGAATTCCCCGACGAGAGGGTCTAGAGCACTTGTCATTCCGATCTTACACGGACATAGACCTACACCGCGTTGCTCGTGTCATATCGTTATCGGTGGCTTAGCGAAGATGAAGAAGGCCGTCGAGTGTCTTGTAGGCGGGGCAGGCCTAGCCAGAAGGACTGCGGTTGAACAAACTTGCACACGTGTAGGAAGCAAGGCAACCATCGAGCGTAGAAACCGTCATGGCAGCTAGCTATCCCCGAACTAGATGCGCGTGGGTTCGCCAGGGTTTAGTTCCAAAGTGGCGGTTTCATACGCGCTATATTCTCGATATGAGCAGTTTCCGAGTGCTTGCTGCTTACTGGCGCGAACTACAAACCCCTCCGAGTGGAGCTAGACGTTGCGTAAGAGAGTAAACATCCTCTCTCTCCCGGCTCTCTCTTTCTCTCTTCACTCTTACCCTCTCTTCTCTAGCCGGATTCAGTTTAACTTCCCGAAGAGACGAAATGGAAGGAAGAGCAAGTTCCGCGGAAAAGTGACGGAGAGCAAAGAGAGCCCCCCCAGACAGGGGAAAGGCAATCTAATGTCTTACGTGTGGGAGAACCCGCTCATTGAAATGCGGACTCGTGCCGGGACCGAGAATATGTGAGTATCTCTGTGCCTAGCCGGATTAGAATACATATCCTATCTCCCGTGTCATCCACGTCGCCTGATTCCTACCCGCTGGGTGGCACTACGCCTTTCCAAGGAGCTCTAATTAATTAGCCTATCGCATCGTGCACGCAAACTAGTGGTTCCTGGGCGCGCTACCCACACCCCCTCCCTCTCTCTCTCTCTCATTCTCTCTCTCTCTTCTCTCTTTCTCTCTTGGCCTCTCTCTCTCTCTATCTCTCTTTCTCTCCTTCCTCGCAACGCCGACGAGAAACAAAAGGCCACGGCGATTCCAAGAGATATCTTTGACTCTTCAAAGCACCCGCCATTACCAGAGCTCTCGCGCTTCAAAATTCTACGTCCTCTTGCTACGATGCTACTTCGAGCGAGAAGTCGGTCTCTGCAAAAGTTCAGACTGTCTACACTGTAAATTAATTGGACTGTCGCCGTGGAACATGTTTGATCGACCTGATTTCAATGACATTACCGCGGTTTCCAATGGTCGGTGGCCGATTTGAAAATTATTGAATGCGGCAGCTTCATGTCGACATAACGTGGCGCAATTTGAATGTTGTGCACGTCTTTTTAACGCATACGGTTGGTAAATGAATTTTTGATTTTCTCGTTAGTATATTTATTGGTAGAAAATTTGACGGTGATCCGGAAAGTTGGGCGACTATTCAATGTCATGTATTTTACTTTTCGAATATCTAGTTCAGTCAATCACTTACTTCGATCGTGTGGACTTACTGTGGCTGCTGGTTTGACAGTCAAAGCGGTAAATTGAACAGTTAAATTGACAATCGTAACGTTACATGGAACGACGAAATTAGCGAATGCCGTTGTAACCGCCTTTCTGTGATTACAAGTAATTTATCTTGTCAAAGTCATTGGGTATCGTATTTGAATATTTTTCCAATTTACTTTGCAAACTCTGGAGCTTTGATAAAAGTAAAACACAAACCACCGTTTTCCGTGTTCTCGATTGATTTAAAATGTGTGCATTGTTAAACGATGCCACAGTCAGCTGCCGTCGTTGCTTCGTTACGTGCAAGGTAAACCGTTTTTAGTCAGTTATGATTTTTCCATGATGAGGTAAAATTAGGAATATCGACATTGAACGCTCTTTTGTTAATTCTTAGTGTATTATTTTGGAAACGCAAAAGATTGCGAGAATATTGTCATTCGAATTACCATAATGATTGTGAATAATTAATTGGGGAGATCTCATTTTTATATGTACCAGTTGGATAGATTTGAAATGTGAAAATCATTGGAAAACATATGTTTTAAATTTTAGGATTGACACTACAATCTTTTCAGAAGTTTATCCGTAACTTTCTTTCCAAGAAAAATAGGTTACGTGTATTAGTCAATTTTTCTTGTGAATAGTAATGGAATATTATATCGGACTTAAACAAAAATATCGAACTTACAAACTAATAGCAATCACGCCATCTATCAAGGACAAGGGAAAACTGCTACATTCGCGAAATATTTTGCAGTTCAAAAAGAACTTTCCATCGGATGGTCCCTACACTATAGAATAAACTTTTAACAATTCTCGTCATTTGTAAAAATGTATCTCGGTTCACATGGTACCGTTTACTTAATTTAACTTCGTCTTTCGCTAACGCATTAATTTTCTTTTTACATTTACTTTTTAAAATTCAGTGTTCTACTTCTTTCAAAATTTATAATCTGCTTCCTTCCTGAAGCATGTTGTAAATTTTCATTATAATCATAGATAAAAGACTTCAAAATTGCTATCAACTGTAATTAAAAAACGAAGATTTATGTATTCTCTCCTAAATCGATCCTTTTGAAATCTAAAAAAGAACTCAGACCATCGTTCATTGATCTGTTCCATTTTTAAGATAGTTATTCATTTTTAAGGATTGTGTATATAAAATAATTTCGTTTTCACTACAGTTATTAATATTTAATAAAAGTAACGTTAATTAAACGAAAAACATTATATTAAATAATTTGCTGCGTTTTCTATTCAATTGAAGCTTAACCCTTTGCACTCGAAACTGTTTTAACTCGAAAACTAAGGAATTTCTTTTGACCTAGGATACTTTTATTCTACGTAATTAATTTCATCTTATGCATGCGAAATTTTTTTAAATTACTCGCCCTTACAATCGTTAAATTTTTATCAATTTCATAGATACAAAGATTTAAAAATTATTTTAAATAACAGTGCAACAATTTTCCTTAGTGCTCCGAAGTCATCATTCGACTACTCAGGATCAAATTCCAATTTACAAAAATACCAGTCACGAATGTTATGTCAATTCTCAAAATTTCAAAATGGCATATCCTTCTTCAGGAGAGAAACCTTGAAATTTAACACTAGGATTAACAAATCAGTCATTTTGACTGATCCCTAATTTTTTCTTTCGCAATTATTGATGTAATAACAATGTTTTTAATAATTATCACCCATAGGAATAATAGTAAATTTATTGTTTTTTGTTTTATGCGTATGTTTGCACATGTTGTATTATTTCATGAATTTAATAAGGTTTCTTAAATTAATTCTTCAAAAATATTGCTGGCCCCTGGCAACGTTTGACTGCGTAAACGTGCGGCTATTAAATTGTCAATGACGTATACCTTACAATAAAAATTGTACGAAATTTTAATAGATGCAAATATATCGTTAGATCTATTGTTCGGTAGTTTTAGTGTTAAATAACCTTATTTCAACGACTGAAGTGCTCGAAGCTGCTCGAAGAAAATATTGATCAAAGCCAGTGACCCTGGAATTCTGGTTAGCAGTAGGGGAAGGGGTAAAATTGGCAAAGAAATTGTAACTATACAACCGTCGACCGGGGCGGTTGGTAAACAAAAAGGCTCGAACAGTCGGGAGACAAGAAACTCGACAACATTCCGCTCCTTTCCATAACATTCATATTCATTTTCTTTGATTCCGCTCGAACCGAGCCGGAGAACTGCAGTTCGACCGTCTGAAATCTATCTGAAAAGAGCAAGTTCCGTAAATTCCGTCCGGCAACGTTGGAGAATAGCGTGCGACGAGCAGTTTTCGCGCCGTATAAATTCGGTGTTCCCCGAATAAATGATGTCATAACCGCGAACATATCGCAAACGCGGGAATTCAGCGCAGGTGTCGCACGGACTCCAGGGGCCAGGTGGACTGTCACCGACGTAAGAAACGTCCCCGGCTCTCCGAGCGAGAGCCAGCTTCGAAACTCGAGCCCAGGACGTCCCATCTCGATTTCTCATCACGTTTCGGTAAGTGGAAACCATGAACGCACAAGTTTCGGCTTAGGATGATAAGACAGAACGACAGAATTTTATCGGATGATCTCGAACGAGCATCCTCGCGATTGCCTCCGACAATAGAATTGTTTCCCAAGATGAGAATTTATTAGGTTGCCGCGAAAATAATTGCGGCTTTGATACCTGTTAACCCTTTTCTCTACAACAACGAGTCAGACTCGTGATCCAGTCAAACGGAATTTTTTAAATATGTTTTTCGTTAATTTTCGCACGCGGTAACTACAAATTTGATTTTTCTTTTTGTCGTTTCGCGGAGGATAAAAAAAATCTAGCCACTGTTATTAGAAAATAAATTATTGCAAACTTTACTATGTTTATATCCGAGAAAGTACGCAAATTTTTTAAAATGAAGGCTTGGTAGCAAGCTAACTAGAAATTATAATATTAACCCTTTTGCTATATTATAACGAGTCAGGCTCGTGTTGGAGATATTAAATAAAGTCTGACAAATATAAATGTTATGCATTAATAATATTTAAGCGTTGATGTAGATACATAGCAGTATAAAAAATATAAATTGTCTTCACTGGTGTGTAATATTTTTAGCGATGAACAACTCTGGTTACAACGGAAGTGGTATGGCAAGGGGTGAATTCAAGTTGTAAAAATGTTTCGAGGAGTATTAATGCAGATATTAAAGCAGATAATAAAAAATGTAAATTGTCTTCTCTGGTGTGTAACATTTTTAGCGATTAACAACTCTGGTTGCAACAAAAGTGGTATGGCAAGGGGTGAATTTAGGGTGGATTGCAAATATTTGCATTAAAGTAATGTTAAATTGATATAAACGTTAAGCTTAAGCAATATAATTATTTATTTTGTTACTGAATTTTTTAGAAAGAATATCTTTTTTATTGATTTCGTCGATACCAAATTGGCACACTAATGAAAAATCGATGTGCTGGAAGGGTGCATGATTAATTTTGTGAATCCTTTAAAATAAAATTATTAGCATCGCCCACAGCTGATAAATTACGTTAAAAAATTGAAATCGGAAGGAAACATATAAATTTATATTACATGTAGACAATGGCTTTTATGCATTTATGATAAAAATGAATGGGTACAATTTAAAATGGTAAAAATATTATGAAATTGAATCTTAGAATTAAATGTATGATGGATTATGGAACTATAGGCTTATTGTTTCAGTTATCAGAGTTTAAAAAGATTCAATTTTTCGATAATCGTTTATTTAATATTAAGAAATAAAAAAGATGCAAAATCGAACAAAAATTAGTGTTAGTATTTTAATATTTCGGTGACATTATGAAATGTCTAAAAATGTCGAATAATCTCTGACAGCAACCTGCAAATTCTACTTATACTCTGTGTTAGCTGACCAATTTTACCGTGACAAAAATTAATTAGAATTAGAAACAATTTCCTGTGGCATACAGAGAAAAAGCAACGTGTATCTGCTTCCCATTTGCAAACGTATCACTTCACCATTTTTACGAGAGATTGTTTAGTATTATTTTTATTGTTTTATTGTTGTTGAAAAAAGAAAGAATTTTCTATCTAGCTCCTATCTCTTGCATTTGATAAAGAAATAAAAATTCTATAAAGATGCTAGTACAAAGCGAGTACTTCTCAGAATATTTGTGAAATGAACTTGTAATCTCTAATGAACCACCAACATTGAACGTGCCAGATACTAATGACACGGATCCACAGTAGAAACAGAACCGTGAATATCGCTAGCGTAGCCAACTGTGCATCAAATAGGGGGAGTTCCTCTAACGACCGTCGGTTCCTAATGCCAGACAGTAGCTTTATCTTTAATATTCAGAACTTTAACGAGCTGTTGCACCATGCATGTTGTACAGAAACAAAAACAAACAATAATCACATTTTGTCGCATTTCTGTCGCGCGTGTACAGCTACGAGGATCAGCTGACTGTAGGAATCCGGCACAAAATATAAACTATTATAAATATTAATTGTTACGATCAAAAGACGCACGAATTGCATTATTACATCCTTTTATAAATATTTAATACTATTTAAACTAAAGAAATTTTGTTGAATAATTTTTGTTTTCGTTGCAATAATTGTTAATTTATTAATAACACAGAAAACATCTATCGTAAATTCCACTAAGTATTTGTCGTTCATTTTTAATTTTCCATTCCGCACTAAAAGAGTTATTACAATATACCGTTCGACTTGCGGTGGCGCTATCTCTTACGCTCGCCAACAGATGGACAGATGGACAATTGCAAAACCATTCTCGCTACTACCCTATTCGCCACTTCTCTCTATAACTGCCTTCCGATCTCCCAGCGTGTAAAACACGCCTAGGTAACCTCAACAGAAGTCCTCTAGCAGGCCCAGGGTGATACTCCTCCCACTCCACAACCTTTCAGCTGCCGCTAAAAACTCCGAAAGCAGAGACTCCGCACTACAAAATGAGCTCAAGCTTCCTCTCGTATGATTCTCAGCTATGAAACTACAGGGTGTTCGAGTTCTTTGAAAGAGGGTAATCCCGAGGTTATTTTAAGACACTTTTTCCGCCCCGAAAATGTCGTGCGCGGCTTCGTTTACGAGCTGCCAACAAAAAACACGGACCAATCAGAGTGCGGCTACAACAGTCCTCCCGTTCTCTCTTCTCGCGCATTTTCAGTCGCCTACAAAGGTCCGTACACCGCGTACCAACATATTATTCCGTATAAACTTTTCCAAATTATATTTTCGTCCCCGGTAAAATGAACCTCGGACGTTCCTCGACCCTCGGGGGGTGGGATTCCGGGTGTTAAATAGAAAAAGGAAGCCCGGATCATCGATAAAATAGAAAAGCCCGGAGGATCCGTGGAAAATTTACCTGGCCGATGGTTTGCTCTTTCGATACCGCGTTTTCCAATATTTCCATCCGTTACGTATGCGCATATGTACCCAGAGACTTAACACTTATTTCTGCGATTCCGTTCGTCGCGCGCTGGCTATTCATCGTTCCCGAATGGATCGTGTGCGAGCAAACAGCGTGTGGGAGACTCACGCTGTGCTTTTAACTCCCGTTTTTTCTTTAAATAACCGGCACACCTCTCTGGTCCACCTTTCGTCCGGCGACTTTCTTTATTGCACGCTCTTTTCAGTAGTGCGGTAATGAATAATGGGTCGGCTTACGCGTGAGAGGAAGCCTCACGCTGGCTGAGTCAGGACGGAACCGGCAGTTTCTCCTTTTGTTTCAACGTCGCCGATTGCAGTCGCGCACGACATTGTTTTTTAACAGCAGCTGAGGGTATCGCGGTTCAATGGAAACGGCCCCGCCGGACCACGACTACGCGTCCTGCAACGTCCACGAACATTATTCGCGAGACTTTAATTCGACACACGCAGCCCGCTGTACGGCGCGAGGTTTCAGCAATCCAGCGGAAATTAAGTGAATTTTCCAATTAACCCTCCGAGCATTGGAACCCTGCGGTCCTGTGCCGGGGTCGTTTCTGACTCGCATCGATATTTCGTTAATACAGACGCGTTCACGGCTCCTCTTCGTGTTTCGCTCGCGTGTACGGGCTCTTAATTTGATCTCGAGCGCCTAAATTATTGCTATTATTGGAAGTAAAAAGAAATGGCTAACCCTGTGGGCCGAATTTTTTTTCTTAAATGTAAAAAGATTTGTACAACGGAAAATCAATAATTAAAAATCTATATATGCAGATTAAAAAAAATTTACCAGTTTAAACAATTTTATTATATTAGATCTACTGGAAGGTTTTGTCCATTTTTATCGCAAGTCTCGACACGTAAGCACATGTTTATTTGGCGCATGTGTGCCTCTCCATTTTTATCACTTAATGTATACATACTGATGTAGCAAATTAATTAAAATAAAGATTTTTAATTAATTAATTAATTTTAATAAATTAACTAAAATAAAAGCAAAGAACATCATACTGCAGATAATGCCAGGTCACATGCTGCTTTGGGGACTCGTAAAAAAATTGCAGGACTAACAAGGATCCTTGCAGGACTTAACACCCTCCGGCTATCACTTGTTTTTGTCCTCACAACATTTTATGAGCGACAAAAAATGAAGAAGATATCAAACAAGCACTGGTTCGATTTTTCGCATCGAAAGATAAAACATATTTCTAAAATGGGATATACAAATTGCACTCACGCTTGCCAGAAATCATTAATAATAATTTGTAATAATAAAATATATTCATAACCTTGAAGTGAAGTTGAAAGCGATAAAATCAGTGTCAATTGGAAATGCAACAATTTTATAATTGCTACATGGCGATTCGTTCTCGATGTTAAACAATCGTATTATAAAAGCAAAGTTCAAATATATAATTCACAATTCTGTCAGTTACATGCAGGACTGCGCGAATATACAGAAAACGTTGACAGATCATTTTCAAGAACCTGGATCTGCTTTCTCTGTAAATAAACGACTAATTGATGAAAGGAGAACCACAAATTAAATTGTGCAGCTTGTAAATCATATTATACGATCTTTTTCAATTTGTCTAGAAGAAAAGGAAACGTTAACCCCTTGTATTCGAATGGCGTGTCCGAGATTCCAATAAAAATTGCTATACCATTATTCAAAACAATTTTCATATTTTTAACCAGTTAGCTGTGTTTGACGAGTATACTCGTCATGGAAAATTGGCAGTATAATTGACGAGTATATTCGTCGTGCGTAAACTTTAGTTACCATTAGTTATTTAAATTGTAATTTCAACGAAAACTAAAATGTATTCGTAAATTTCAATATGCCTAGAATATTTGGAGGTCAAGACGAAATAGAACGAACAAATAAAAAGTATAAATAATTTCAGATGGATTCATGCATCCCGGTATAGGTGCGCGCTTTGAAAAGGGGTCACTACAGTTAACTAATTAAATTCGTCTGTAATTTGTCAACTGCTAAAAACATAACCGTTGTTTGAGAAAATAAGTTCAATATCGTATGCAGAATACACAAAAAATTTACACGGAGTAGAAATGATCTACATACAAAAAAGAAACGTGATAATGTTGGAGTTAAAATGGTTCCGAGCACAAAGGGTTGAAACCAGTGGTTAAAAGAAGCATATGGATCGGCGAGGCGCCGCAGACAGATTTCGAATAAAGTCGTCATCGAATGGGTCCTTGAAGCTGACAGATGCGCGGCATAGTGATCGGGGCGCAACAGATTCGACAGCCCCATTGGTCGGCTAAGCGTATCCGGGGTCTTCTCTCCCCTACCCAAGAGCGCGTTAAATTAATGATCGGGATGCATTAGTATTCCATATCCTCGTCTTCGGCGACGCGTACCTCAAACGTGCTTCTTCAATCCGTTCGCATCATTAATTACTTTGGTTTTTTCTTGCAATCGGCGCGGGGTACGGAGAGGGATGGGAACTGCGATATTCGAGTCGTCAGAGTTCTCCAGTTCGGGAAAACAATTTCTTCCAGCGCGTCATCGTCCCCGAGCGTCGACTGGTTTAATTGCCACACTCTCCAGGATTCTCAGCCGCCGGGAATCTACTTCCTCGTTTCCCCGGTGGACTCGAATGCGCCTCCCATTATACCCTAATGGCATAATAATCTGTATATCCCGCGATATGGTTTCCAATTTCAAGCGCTGATGCAGTCGGGACGCGCGCACCGTGTATACGTATAACAGCTGGCAACCTGGACTGCCGGTGAGTTACGATTGCTGCCAAGTAATGGCCACGTGGATGTTTCGGTGGGTGGAACTGCTACGTATTCCCCAAACTAGATTCTCCGTAGCCGAGTCCCTCCCCTTCCCCCAAGATCGTTTCTCAATTCGCCCAAGGAAAATGTAATTCTGCATTTTCCTCGAGTGCTTCCCGAACCGAACATCGCGACTAATGGACCACCAGTAATCACTCAATACGAGCAACTCGAGAAATTGCCCGCTGCACCGAGACACCCCCGCCGCCCCGCCAGCTGTCCAATAAGTGAATTTAAACACTCGCAAGCCGCCTCCGATACAATTACTTGGGAATCGATTTGATATTACAATATGTGCTATACAAGATGCATGAGAGCAATTATCGACGAGCTCTTTGCCTCTCCAGTGGCCACACTTCCGGTTTCGAAGAGCCCCTCCACCCTCGAGTGCCAACAAAATGTTCTTTCACGGTTCTCGTGGTTGCGCGCCGTCGAGAATGCACCATCAATGCGATTAGGGGCGACCCCTAAGTACATGACTAATTGTTATAAATAAATTATTGGCGTTCGGGGGAATTGTCGAATACCGAGTGCTGATGAATTCGCTTAAATACGCAGGCTTAATTTCCGAAGGTTTTTATCGTATCTGTCTCGGTGAGTAGGATAAGTTAACGAATTTAGTTTGTTACATAGCAATCTGGTTGACATAATATTTATTTATAAATATTAAAGAAATATTTTAACTAAAGCCCATTATTAATGCTCATGTAAAACACCTTTAGGTACACTATTAACCCTTCTACCTTTTTCTACAACAATTTCGGCTGCTTCTAATATTATTAATATTTTTAGTAAGAAGCCTTTTGTTCACAAAATTTTAAAACATTACCTATTACATATTGTGATTCTAGTAATTTTTTGTGTACTATTTGCTCCTTAAAGTTTTCATTTGCATTCTGGAAATTGAAATAAAGTTCCACTTTTGAAACGGTTGAGTATGTATGGAAAAAGAAAATGAAACATAGAAATAACGAGAATAACAGTTGAAAACCTAAAGAAACAAAGTTGCTTCATGACCCAACCGATAGAAAGTTCTTTTTATGGTTTTGGGATACCAGATTGAAGAAAGTGCCATAAAAGTCTATTTCTTTGAAAATCATTCGCAAAACTTTTTGAACTGGTTTCTTTCGACACTTAGATTTACGACATTGCCTCTCTCCCATTCTTACGAGAACGCTTCTTTGATTTATCCTTTGATACACATATTCTATGCATCTGCAGCTACGATTTCATCGACAAGACGAAAATTTATATTTCTCGTGGTTGTTGGAAATTCTCTTTAGTTATTGAACATTGCCAAATATTTAAATAGTTATTAAAATGATTGTATTGGTTCGAAATAATATTTTATTCGGTTCTGTGCAACGGAGTACTACAGATCAACTTTATTCCATTTTTTTCAACTTGGTTGTTTGCAATGAAATTTAAAAATTTATTTTTACAATTTTGTTCTTCTAAGTTGGGCCATTTTGTTATGAGTCTTTTTTACAAGAATTACGTAGAATAACGAAACTGATTTTATATTGTTCTTAGTGTAAATGGCTTACGAAAGTATCGTTGCATTATTGTTGTATATTTTCAAGCTTTTAACAGAACTCTCTCCATAAATGTTTTCTAACTCGCTTAATTTATTCAGTGTCGTAACATTCCAGTTTTTCCATTTGCATCGTGTTTACTGTCGCCGGTTATATCGGCGCAAAATAATTCTTGGAAATTCTCTTCTAAATTCTGTGAAAGGATGTCTTGTTATTACCCCGTCGCATAATAGGACATCGTGCAATCTACCTACATTCGCGACAAGAGAAATTCTAAGCACCTTCTTACATGTCGGATGAGAGCCTTCCTCAATGTCCTTTCATCATTCTTTCCCCTTCCTCGCTCTGTTTTGTAAACTGAAATTAGCCAGTTCAACCAAAATTCAAATAGAAACGTCGCGTATAACGATACCATCGCTGCGAACAATAAACGACAATTAAAAGTTTCTTTAAAATGTTCAATAAAATCCAAAACAATTTCATTCTAAAATAACTTTCTAACGAGTGATCGCTACAGCTATGAATTCACCAAAACTCTATGGTTCATCCCAGTGTTACAGAATCCTAAATCCATCCAACACACATTTTTTTAATACTTAGAAGCTCAAACAAAATGGCGTTCCAAAATGCCCTTTCTATTTCTCCATGTAATTCACAGGAATTTGAATTTTCCTTTCCACTCCGAGCAATTTTAATTCAATAAACCAACAAAATAAAGAAAGAATAGAGTAATGCCAATTGCATTTCAATATCTTTTGAAAATCATATGCATAACATCAATACAAGACTTTATGAAAAACTTAGAAACGAGTTTCTTTTCTACAAAACTTATTTGCACGTAAGAATAATTATTTTTTGATTACAGCATTATGTAGATCGCGTAGAATGAAGTATAAATATTATATTTTTGTAATTCGCGTTGACAAAATTTAGGGATTCAGTTCCTCGAGGGCCACGGAGTGAGACAGGCAGAAATGTTAAGAGGACTGTGTTGAACCTCACGGTATTTACCCCAGAACCTTCTTAAATTCTTTTGCAATGAAATTAGACTATTTATAACATTTTATAAATTTATTTTCAGATAGAGTTCGCTGGCAATGCGAATAGTAGGCGCCACCGTCGATGGCAGTTTTCGCAAGTTTCGTCGTTTGGTACTAAAAGGGTTACTCAGCTTTTAACCTGTTAACCGGGGAATAAACTTTTGTCCGACTCGTTTCACAATGGGGACTTTTTTCCTTTTTTAATACTTCTTGTTTATATATAATTGTAAACTTATATAATTGATTTACTTGAATAAGAGCTACATAAAATGTAATGTGTTCAAAATATTACGGCAAATTTCCATGACGAAAAATGTTGTCATGACCATTCTAGTAGTAGTCCCAGTTAACAGGTTAACACAAAATATGGAAAAATATAAGGTGTGCTATCGTTTTGTCCCGGAGTGTATCACCGACTGGTACTTTGTTGACTAATTTGTATTCACGGTTGTTCTTTCGTCGGAATTGGTACGAGAAGTTTCTTGTTCGGTTATTGGACAGTTTTCGGGCGAGGGACCAGCCCTGTTTTATAGCAACGAGGCCCTCGGCCCGTGTGAATGTTCACACCGTTCGCTCGGCCCGCGGTACAGGCGAACCCACCGAAATTTACA
This sequence comes from Agapostemon virescens, assembly GCA_028453745.1. Lineage (NCBI taxonomy): Eukaryota > Metazoa > Arthropoda > Insecta > Hymenoptera > Halictidae > Agapostemon > Agapostemon virescens. Next base: position 7,216,446 of record CM052083.1, on the reverse strand, counting down.
GATTCATCGGCCCGTTTTACAAGACATTAACGCGGTCTGAAATATCTCGCGGTGACACAAGCGGCCGTCTGTTTTTTCGAAGGGTGCCCACGCTAATGAGAAAACCAAACGGGACCCTGTGTCGCGGCCGATCGTGAACACTTCCATGGCTCGTAAACGTTTCGCAGTTTTACGCGGCGAAGCGTGTCACCGTCCCGGTCATGGTGGATTTGCAACAAATAGAAACTGTACGACCACCCATGTAGATGTGTTTAAACTACCATCACGTTTTGTCTGTCCGTGCGCGTGCCGCGTCATAGTGTTCGCGGTCTCTAGTCACTTGTGTATTCAACTCCCCTACCACTCGTTCTTCTATCGCAGACAACACCAACGGCTAATTTTATGGCCATCATGGGCATACTGTGTCTCCGACATGTTTAGGCACAGTTTATACCAATACACAAATACTTAAACCGTTCTACAGGGTGTCCCGAAAGTGTCAGAGACCCTTCAAAGGGTCCCTGGGATTATTCTGAGAAACTTTTTCTCTCCGTTATTAACACGTTAACTGCCCAACCGACGACCTCAAAAATTCTATAAAATCAAATTTATTTATTTAACGAAGCTAAATAGAACTACCTTCTACCTTCTTGTATTCTTCGTTCAACTACGCGGTTCATTTCCTTTCGTGCATAGCAAATTTGTTACTATTAATCGTACGCGCAACACTTCAATTTTCACTGACTTCTTAAATACAAACATTGTAAAGTAACAACTATTTAAAATAATAGTCTGATCATTTCTAGTGTCGTCATTGGAGTGCTACGAGTTAAACCTTATCGTAAACAAATGTTTAACCCTAAATCTGTCGGACTTTTAAAGTGACTTGTATATATTGTCTTGTAAAAACAACACAGTTTAGTAATTTGTAATTTTTGCAAAATTGTTGTAATTTCTTTTTGTTCCTATCTAGTGTGCAAATATATCGGAAAAGAAATAAATTAAGTTTCTCTGTAAGACAAAAGGAGACTCAATTTTTTTTTTTGAGAATGAAAGCAGAAACGAGCATACATTGCTTTATTTCAACAGTTGCGACGGACGATATATCGTTGTATCGGCAAACTAAAATGGTCAAGTATTTCTTCTGTAATTTGTACGAATCCCGAGTAATTAATTCTTGAACTGGTGGAACGAATATTCACAAGTATCATATTTGTTCTACTCGATCCTGTCGCCGGTGCAGAAAATTCGCAGTCCAGCCATCGGTGCATAACGTTCGCAGTCCGGTAACAAACGACCTTTGAAAGCACTTGATGGCACAAAGCTTCGGATAACATTCCACAAGTATCGTATAGAAGTTGGAAATATTTTCAGGGGATGTTGTAGCAGCGTTCGGAGTAAACGTTTGCAAATGAATCCGCAAGTTTCCGTTAATGACGAACGGATACACAAATGACTAGGTACACGTGTAAACGTGTAAACGGATAATCCGGGCCGGTGCTCTATGGAAAAACGTTCTTTTTCACTTACACCGATACAGCACGGTTAACACGGAAACCGTAACAGCTTTCGATACTCGATTGTCACACGAACTGGCACGAATTGACATGGGTACGGAAAATAATTAAACGGGCGTTTCTCTTTTTTCCTCGCCGGGGCAGCGGCGGCGGCGGCGGCGTACGTAGAAACAAGTTAAAATGGATGAATTCAACGAATTTTTGTCCGTGCTCTGTGATTCGAGTCGACACTGGTGATCTGTGAATACGCTTTTACAGCTCTGAAACAACACCCGTTAACCGCCTATGCGGATCGTAAATTATTTTTAATTTCAGAGTAAACCTGTGAAAGAGAACAATGCGTTTTCCTTCGTGAATTAAATTTTCATCGTTCCACTCTTTTTCCATTACCTATCAATATTTCTAGAATTTATGTTATTCATAAAGCTTTCAATACTGTTCGGTCAGTTCCCCCCTGTACTCTATACCGTAGTAGACTGCCGGGAAATAATGTTCTACCTTTACACCGGCGCAAACATGAAAAATCAATATTAGACACGGTTTTAATGAAAACTTTTTTCTACACTATTCGGAAAACACCGCGCAAAAAGAAATTGCTACAATAAAAATATATATATAGTGTACGGAAAAGAAATCATTGCGTTCGCCAGGATTCGATCGTCCAGGAATTTTTTAATTCTAAAAGCAATTGGCACTAAGCTTTTATTATTTTTTAAAAATGTAGTAATTTATGACATTTTATTCTCTTCCACTTGTTACTTCGTATTAATCTTTATGCAACGACAGGGTTATAATTAAATTATAATTTTTTTTTAATCAGTTTGAACTACTCGAACGACCGCAATTTCTAAAATTGTCATATTCCGAAGTATAACAAAATGTCTAACAATTATAAATATTATACCTTTCGTTTTAGGCGAAATCAAATGTTAATTTGTAATCAATATTTGACACTAGAAATTATAAGAAATTAAATTATAAGAATGTTCCCACAAAAACATTTTACATAAACTTTTTCGTTGAAACATATATTCACGTAAAAGTTATACAAACTTTGAATAGTTGCAACCTTGTCATTAATACAAAGCAGTGCATGTTAGTATAGTTTAGTGCTCCATAGTTCTAGAGTTAACCCCTTGGCCTACGACTTATTTTACAATAACAGTGATTAGATTTTCTTTATCCTCAAATAACGTGCCTAACTATTCTCCAATGACCGTATTACGATCAACAATTAAATTAAATGTTATTTCCGTTTAAACAAAATTAAAGAAATACATATTTAGAAGATTCGTCGTAGGACAAGGGGTTAACCTCTTAGGCACTATGCGCCACTATAGTGGCTTTGGCGGATGTCATCTTCTTGTACGACGCGCCACTATAGTGGCTTTCGCGGATGCCATCTCCCTGAACGACGCGCCAATAATTATTAATTATTAATTATTAAAGTAAATTGTTAAAGTCAACATACGTGTGTCATATCTTTAAGGAAAATTATAACTTCATGATCAAACACTTCATTCCAATGTACTCGTGTAGAGAACAGCATTATCCGTCACACATTGCAGTGCTGTATTCAGTATAAATTCAGCCGTACCTAAGAGGTTAAACATTGAAGTACACGTAGCACTATAAAACATATAAATTGTCTTTTCATATAATTTTAATTACAAAAGAAAAATTGGTATGTTAAGGGGTTAAATTCTGGTTTTATTGTCATAGAGAGTCGCTTCCTGTGTAGAAATCGCACGCGAAAGAGCATCGCGATAACGCGAACAGTTTATCGATACTGTCTACAAGCGAGCACGGTAAATCAGCCTATAACAAATTGATTTCGATACACGAGAATGTGACGCGTTAACGCGCGCGATCAGTAATTAAATAAAGCAATTAATCACAATGGAAACAAGTTGGCTCGATCCTTGCGCGGTTACTTATCTATGCATTGCCAGGGCATGCACCCGTGCATGCTCATTCTCGGGAAACTGATGTTGTGTGTCCAGCGTGTTAATCGTTAGTCTTTGATAGCGAACAATTGCGCCGCACCTTCGCGTCGCCCCGACCGGCAGCGCGATAGTCAGCGGAATCAGTATGATCGCGATGTTGACAAATAGTGGGTGGTTAAATGTCACAGTGAAAATTTTTACGCCGTCGTCGATGCAAATGTTAATCGTTGCTCGGCGATTTCGATCGTTTGCGCGTTCATTCCCCGTGCCACGTGACGTTTCACGGGCAACTGGAAAAAAATGACCGTTGTTGCAATTTCCTCGCGCGTCCACCATGAAAGCGAAATGTAACTTATGCAAATTTCGATTTTTAAATATCGCTTGTATATCATTCGGTGCGAACATTGCTCAATATTCGGCGAGTCGTGAAATATGCACCGAATAAAGCGTCGGAGCTCTATCGTGCCGTATGAAAGTAGAAAAGGTTTTCCATATATTTTAAAATAAAAAAAAATATCGCCACTGAATATTTGCAAATCTGAATTGCCCAACGCTGGCTGAATTAATGTTCAATATTTGCGAATATTATTTTCAACGCGGAAAATAGACAAAAAAGGAAACCAACTGAAAATTGTTTTGTCCGATATGTCGATTTCGAAATAGAAAAATCTATTTCGACGTTTGTTGGCATTTAGGCGCGCGAAGTGCACCATTGAAATTGGTTTATGTGTTAATATCGATAGTGCAACGTATCGGATTGTAATCGTCAATGTGCTAAGCATGTAAACGATTATTAGCAAATTTTCGAAGTCGATTCAATATATTTTTTAACTTCAGTAATATCTTTACAGTATTGTATTTTATCTAGTCCTTTTGTCATAAGTGTCTTTTTGTCAAAGTTAATAATAAAAATGAATATCTAGAAATATTTAGAACATTTTGCAGGATCATTTAACACTAAACCTATCGAACAATAAACTTGGCTAATATATATTATCTTATGAAAATGTCTAGATTTATTTTATTTGATTGAATAAAAAAGTCCATTGAAGGCAATTTTATAAATCCAATAATTGCAAAATATGAAATCTAAAACCGGTCAATTAACTGACTGCGATACGTTTAATGTTACACCAATTTCGTAATTTATTCGTAATACGACTCAAAATAATCTCGACGAAGAATAAAATTGCTAAACTAAAAAAAATGTAATCTTTCAGGAGAATCTTCAGCCAGCGAAAATAAAGATGCACAAGAACCACGGAAATAAAACGGATCTACTGCGCACCGCTGGCAGGGATTTTCAATTGGAAGATTAATATGTAATTCCAAGAGTGATGCTTCAGAATTAATACCGAGAACCATATAACATTCAAAATAATTCCAATCTTCAGGATCATGTGACATATAAATTGTATAAACTCTATACTTTTGTAGTTTTCCGCTACAGCAATTTCGTAATCATTTAACTCCGCAAATTCTCCCGATAGAACGCAAAATAATCTCAACGAAAATTAAAATAGCACAAGCAAAGACAAGAAGACGTAAACAATAAACGAAAAAAGGAGCAGGAATATGAATCTCTTATGCTGTCAGGATGTTGAGCCTGTGGAAACAGAGGTTCATAAGATCCTCGGAAATAAAACGGATCTATTGCGCACCGCTGGGAGGGATTTTCAATTTCAAGATTCCCGCTGCGGTAAAATGATTTATTTCGAGGCGTTATTTCTCGACAGAAAAATTAAGTTCGGCGAGAGGCGAAATTGAGCCGCGGCAGAAATCGAATCCTCGACCGGGGAGCGCCTCTAACTTAATATACCACCGGAAGTGGAGAGACTTCTCACACACTAGCGTGCAAAACACGAACTTTATCGGTAAGTATCTCGTAAACGGTTGAATGTCTACACCACGGGTGTCCAACTTGCAGTTTCGCGATCAAGAGCGGCTTCTGTAGTTCCCCCGAGCGCAAGGCGAAGTGAGCCGCGCAGCTATAAGAGAGTGTCAATTTGTACGCCCCCGCACTCTAGATTCGCACGTTACTCTGCCGTGACTTTGTTGAAAAGCGTAGCCGAACGTGCCGCTTTCGACGCTACACCCGCTGAAACTGACACGTATCACTGTCCTATCCAAGACGAGTAACGGTCCGTTGACAACGAAAATCAAAAAACGAAACTGCCACGTAGGTATTTAAAACCTTCGCAGAACGCCTCCTAAATATTTCCAGACAATCTACAAACTATTCGTACACCCTTTATTTAAATTAATTTGCTGTCTAAAGGTACCAACTTTTCAGTTTTTCAATCGAAATTTAGAACACGTTTCTTGTTAATTTATTAACTTCTCGAAGGTTTCGTTTTCCAGGATCGCTCTATTAATTTTTGTAAATTAGTAAAACGGAATCGGTGGAATTGAATTCGTACACCCTTTATTTAAATTAATTTGCTGTCTAAAGCTAGCGACTTTTCAATTTTTCAATTAAAATTTAGAACACGCTTCTTGTTAATTTATTAACTTCTCGACGGTTTCGTTTTCCAGGATCGCTCTATTAATTTTTGTAAATTTGGAAAACGGAATCGGTGGAATTGAATGCAGAAAAATATTGACAGCGCTGATTGGAATTCTGTTCTGGTAAGGTTGAACTGAAAGCTAATAAACTGAAGGTATAATCAGAAACTTTAACAACTAATAATATTTTTTAAATTATGTACGACATATATAATTATTACATAATATGTGAACAAATTTTTCAAGTGTTTTGTGATCTCAGAAAGAATGTGTTACACTTTAAGAAATTCTCACATATTTTTTAATCATCTTCCCTTTACATTTTAACACTAGAATTACCGACTAATAAAAGCAACTGATGTATATTATCTAGTAATAATAACCAGACTGCATTTATTCAGACCTTGTCCCATTTTTATTACATTGTCTGCTTCAATAAAGAAATTCATTAAAAGTTTTCGAAGGAAGATACTTTTATAATTTCTAGAATTGTGAAAGAAAAAGTTTCAAATTAGTCACTTTGACTGGTCCGGTAGTTCCAGTGCTAAATACGATACTTTAACACAATAAAATATAATGAATGAAGTTTATACACAGTGTTGATTAACGAATTAACGCGCCACTACGGATTTGTGTTGCTATGCATTAATTAGTAAATCATGTAAATAGTTTTATGGAAGTTGCGCAACATATTTTTCAAGAAATGACAAATTTATTTTACGCTTTAAAATTCTCTTGCTACGGTGACTGGATTAAGTAGAAGTTCCGTTCGTGATGGTAGTTACAAAGTTCGTAGAATACACACGTTAAGTTTAAATTACATTGAATTAGGTTTTCTCGTATTTGCACAACTCTGCGTAGAATATGATATTTCCAGAGGTACCTCGTCTACGCATACTTCGACCATGAAGCTATTTATGAGTCGCTACGCTCGCTCATTCCGCGCTATCGCTGTAATTATATTTTATGCAATATTGTCGCAGCGTACCCGGTTGCATAGAAATAAAATTCGCTGGCCGTTCACTCGGAAAAGCGTTCCTCATTAAACAGACGTCGGTATTTAATCATGTTAAAGCAATTATGTACATCGTGTAAACACGGGCCATGTAGTAATAGCGAGTTAATGAAAGTTCAACTCTGTTTGTTCACGCTTGCATTACCGATGATAAACTCGCGATGAACTACATTCCTTGGTGCGTCGTCTCTTTTGAAATACATCGAATTGTGTGTTCAGCATAATTGATAGATATATCTTAACGATAACGTAAACATGCAGCCTGCTCAACCAGTTTTACGTGCGGGCATCAAAGTGAACGACCACGGTTATCTTTCGTTAAAATGTTTCAGCCGGATGACGAAGGGTCTTCGCATTGTGAATATTAGCATACTGTAGTTAGAGTTCAATAGACAGCGACAGCGAGTATGATGGTTTTAAGATAGCGCGAAATTCTTGGAATACGTGAACGATACGGTTAAAATATTTTAATTCCGGTGTGAAATACTTGAAGCAGATTAATGATATGTTCACAATATTTTTATTTTAATTTAGAGAACGTCAGCGTAAAATGTTTGAAATTTATCAATGATAAATATACAATAGTTGAATTTCAGTTTGGAGAACGTTTGTATAAAATGGTCGAAGTATCTGAACGATAGGTTTACAAGATTTTAATTAAATATCGAAAAACTTTAGTATAAAACGCTTAGAATACATGAAACATACGTTTACAACATTTTAATTTCAATTTAGTGAACGTCAACGTAAAATGTTTGAAATTTATCAATGATAAATAAAGAATAAATGATTTTCGTTTTGAAGACCGTTTCTATAAAATGGTCGAAGTATCTGGACAATAGGTTTACAAGATTTTAGTTAAATATTAAAGAACTTTATTGTAAAATGCTTGGAATAGATGAAAGATATGTTTATAACATTTTAATTTTAATTTAGAAAACGTCAACGTGAAATGTTTGAAATTCATCAGTGATAAATGTACAATAGTTGAATTTCAGTTTGGAGAACGTTTGTGTTAAATGATCAGACTATCCGAATGATACGTTTACATCACTTCAATTTCCTTTTATAGGAAATTAACAATATTCTAGTTTAATTTCAGAGAACGTCAGTGTAAAATGATTAAATTTATCTATGATACATAGACAATATTTTAATTTCAGTTTAAAAAATTCAACAAAATCAAGGTAATTCTTTTAATAAAATGTAACGTATGGCACAAAGTTATCCATCGACCTTCTTCTATTCTCTATATCTTGACAAATCTCGTTGATCTTCGACTTATCTCATTGACAAATATATCGGTAACACGACAGTCAAAGTGTTAAAGAACGTCAGTGTAAAATGACGAACTGCATCAAATTATACAATATTTTAATTTCATTTCAAATAATGTTAATATAAAATCTCTGTAATACTAAAATTTGATATCTTCGTTGAGACTAGCGTTAGAATAAACTTGTCCGAAAATACTGATAGTGTATGGCATGGCACTTTACAACTATTTGAAACGTTTTCGCTGATACGGCATCCGTGGAATTCGAAACGAATTGATTTTATTTATTGCGCTCGCTGAGGTCGTTCCACGTTCCAAAAGAAGAGCACAAAAGGGAACACGCAGCGTTTCAAACGTGTCGACCAAAAAATGACAGCAACAAATTTGTATCGCGAGATAATAACAGTCCGTTGCTTAATCAAAGTCGAATTCTATCGTCCGGTAGAAGCACAAAACATCCTGGGAGAGAAGAACGTATCAATGGTCCCGAATTACGAGACACGTACAAATAACCCGACAGATTAATTGGCGCGAAACGATTCACCGCAGGTAGACAGTTAGGAGCTGACTAACAATATAAATACCCGGCTGCCAAACTAATCGCTTGTTTGATGCACCGAATGTTCCTGGTGTCGGCAAAGCATCACCGAATCCGTTCGTAGACACGCGCGCACACATGCATACTAATCGCTTCCACGTATAATATGAACTGAAAGGCCTGGTTTGACGTGCACCATTTTTTCCTCGCCTTTTACAATGATTACGGTGGTCTGGAGGTTTCGAGGAGATGCTGTGAACTTTTAAAAAAATTAGGGCAGCCCAAGTATCCGACAGAAAAATTATAAAACGCCATGGAATTAAAAAGTTGCGGAGTTTTTGTTTCGAGAACGTCTGGAAACTATGATCGATCAACAATTTGCCTTTCTTTTATTTTTAATCGCGTTTACAGTGAAAATAGCATGTAATATGCATCAAACGAATTTTTTTACTTATACAGACATTTGGACTGGTCGCTAGTTTCTTCTTTTGCAATTATTCAAGTTATAAAAATGTTTTCATCAGAAATTTTTGGGTGTACTTTTTTAACACTTTGACTGCTATGTCACTAGTATATGAGTGACAGAATTATTAGTTCATGTTTAAAAATAAATTTGCAAGTTAATATATTCGTTGCATTCAATAAGGTTGATAGAAAAGTATATGTCATACATTTAACGTTTTCTATCATTGCTTCATTAAATAAATTAATTTGATTTTATGGAATTTTTAAGGTCGTCAGCTGAGCAGTTAATATGTTAATAATATACATGTTACAACAAGAATTATATGAAGTTTTAATAGATGGTTCGGTAGTTCTAGTGTTAATCTTTGACCAAGTTCGAGAATTAATTTTTGATGAATTTTTCTGAATGATTAAACAATTATAATATTATAAATATAATATAATCAAATAATTTTGATTTTTGAGACTGATATTTGGTACTGAACATGTTCATTCGCCTGTTGCTAACCTGATTCAGAAAGTTTCTTGAAACTTTCGTTACAGATTTTAAAGTTGTTCTGTGTTGAACGCCACTTTTCAAACGGAGAATTTTTACTCGTTTTAGTTTTTCTGAGTGCAATTTATTCACTTTAATAATCGAAATTTCGTAAAGTATGGCGACAATCGAAAGGGCACGACGTTATACGACGCGAATATGCATAATCAGCATATTATAATAGTTAATGCACATGGATCGAAGGAAAAATCAATTTGAAACTTTCCGCCGATGGCCATTTTAGGTTATTAAAGTTTGAAATGGCGCTCGCCGTCTTATAATTACTATATTCTTACAATAAGTAAGTAAGTATCCCTGTAATTTGATTAACGTTGAACGAGGTGCAAGCCTCTTGGAGACTCGTGATTAATGTCAAAGTTTGGTCTTTTATTCGGGCTAATGAACGATGAAGTTTGGAAAGTAAACTAAGATTTCAAAGGTTTCTTAAAGTTCGGCCAGGTTACTTGTCGTTTTACGCTGTAACTCTTATTAATGGATGCTGCATAATTTTCATCGCGTCTTGCGATACAGATTCTACGTACAAATAATTTTCATTCGCAGTGGCTTAAAAATACGAATTAATTTTCAAGAGACTAACACGTTCCACTCTGGGTTTCAAGTTTCATCGTCCGTACAAATCATATTAGTTCTTTTTCATTCGACTATCGTTAGCTTGTCCTTGTCCACACTTTTTATTAACATGACACTGTTCAATCGAAATCTCTCGGGACCGTGACCACTCGTTGCATAGCAGACTAGCCTGCTAACTATAGCTAAGTAAATGTTTCTTATACCCAGTGAGCACCTCATTAAGCGAGCTGAGTTTGCTCAGCCAGCAGCCAAAACGTTTCCCCGATCATCTTCACTTTTCCATCTGCTTGGAAAAAGTCCACTCCTCTGCTATCAGTGTGCTGGGTGTAGCAGTAGAATATAATAACGTAACAAAGATTTATAATGCCTGTGTTTAACGTAGGATAACAAATTTCTATTCATACCTAACTAAGAAACGAATTTTATCTGTACTCTGAACGAATATGCAATTTGTAGAAGAAATACTTAAAATAACAATGCAATCAATACAATTCAACATGGAACTGTCTTCATATCTTATTTCAGTATTTTAACAATTTTCAGAAAGATTTATTAATCATAAATAATATTCATATTTACGTATAACATCTTCCAAGCGTTGTTACTTTACATTTAATTTCACAGAATAAAAATTGTCAGCAGTAATTACGACACATAAGAGGTATTATCATCATTAAGATTACGATGATTAATACTACTAATTATGAACATTTTAAAATCGTTACTCATAGAGATAAGTTTCTAAATTAATCCTTTGCACTCGAAGCTGTTTTAACTCCAACCCCAAAGCATTTTTTCTGACCAAAAGTATTTTCATTCTACAAGATATATTTCATCTTATGCATACGAAATTTGTTTACTCTTACTCGTTCTTGCAACGATTCAATTTTTACAAATTTCTTTGTAAGATTGCTTTAAACAGCGCTGCAGCTATTTTCAGTGGTGTCTCAGAGCCATCGTTCGTATTTTTGTAAACGTTTTAAAGAAATGAGCACAATACTGTGTTGCATTTTCATTATTGCAAAATGTCGATTTAAAAATTTAGAAAAAATGTAATTATTTATTTTCGAGGACAAGAAAATTGACAAGGGTTTGACTTCAGTCTTCAGGATCGTTTTAAATATTTTTGTTTTACGATTTATCTATTCGGTACCGAAGAAACAGGCGCACAGATTAAATTATTCGCAGTATAGCATGAAAGATTTTATCAAAGCGTGGGTCACGTATCGAAGTCACTAATAATAGTTCTGCTTCTGCCGACCAACGCATGATTTTGCATTTCACAACCTGTTACGTGTATTAGGCAGCGATCCTGCCTGGGAACAGGTATTATTACAATCATTTTGACCTATCATCTAACACATTAATACAATTCTGGTACACCTCAATCAATTTAACAAGCTTCATTATATGTTTTTGATTACAGACGTTCATGACACTACACCACGCGTGATCTTCCTTCTGATGTGGCTTCTTCAATTACGCTAACAGCGGTAATTAATTTCAATTTGCAGCAACGAGCTGATTCTTTTAATGTTATCTGTAACTTAATTTCGTAAAGTCACGTCGCTTTTGGTTTCTCGGCGATAACTGCGGGATCAAATCAATTTCTCATTGATATCCGGTATCTCCTCTTTCCCATAGATCACGGGGAACTCATAAGTACACCCTAAGTCCGGCTTAGTGTCAGGATTAGGCGAAACGTCGCAGTTTTTGGAACCGCGCTTGAATGGAACGTGTTCTTATCGGACTTTCAACTGTTACAAACGATCATTCTACACAGATTTATTGCCGTATATGGGCTGTGTATCATGATACGAGTACAGTTAGGCGAAAGCTAGTTCGGGCAAGACACTATCGGGGAAACCGAAGGTTTCGGCCGAGTGACAGACTTTCTGAAGGTATTCTGGAATTTGAAAACTTATTACATAGACGTTAGGAGTAATGTATTAACGATAGAGACGATTAGGGTCGGCTTAAGTCCTACCATTCTATGTCGATGAACTCGAATATTGGCGGCTTTTGTTCCACGTGAAAATCGAAACGCGTAATACAACTTCAGACACCGGTCCCTAGGGACCGGCGCTGGACTTTCCGTTCAGGCCTCGTCGGTCCCTACGGACGGCGACAGATTTTTCGTTCTGCTATCGCGGCGCGCGTTACGTTACCCGACTGTTTATACTCTGATTCATCTATCGGCGAGCGGCCCGGCAAGGCCCGCCTGACGGCTAACCGTGGCTTGAACGAAACGGCAAAGAAATTCGGCGAGGCGCTTAACGTGTTCAAGAGGAAGGTTTGGGGAAGATTTTAGCGTTTGAACCATGTCGATAGCTCTAATAGTTTGGCCGGGGCACGACTTCAAAGATTTGCCAAATATTGCCACAAAATCGCTAAATATTGAAGGTAACCCCCTTCTTAAAATCGCGAAAAATCTTTAGGTCTCCGATTCTTTTCTAATTTTGGCAACACGTTTCTAGACGCGCGGTCAGAGTGTATGTCAATTTTCAGGTCGATCGGAATCGAATTGCAGCCGTGGCGCGACTTTGAAATGTCGGGGCGATCAATGGCGAAAATGGGAAAATTGGGGTTGATAAAACGAAGCGCCCTGGATTTTCCGGAAATGCTAGCCTAAATTGTGGGAGCTCTTCTTGAAGAGGAAGGTTTAACGAAGATCTTCGCGTTTGATTCAAGTCGATAGCTCTAATAGTTTGGCCGGGGCACGACTTCGAAGTTTTGCCAAATATTGCCACAATATCGCTAAATATTGAAGGTAACCCCCTTCTTAAAATCGCGAAAAATCTTTAGGTCTCCGATTCTTTTGTAAATGTGGGAACACGTTTCTAGACGCTCGGTCAGAGTATATGGCAATTTTTAGGTCGATCGGAATCGAATTGCAACCGTGGCGCGACTTTGAAATCTCGGGGCGATCAATGGCGAAAATGGGAAAAATTGGGGTCGATAAAAGATAGCTTCCTAAAGTCCCCTGATGACTGTTTATACTGTGATTCTTCTATGGGCGAGCGGCCCGGCAAGGCCCGCCTGACGGCTAACCGTGGCTTGGACGGAACGGCACAGAAATTCGGCGTGGCGCTTAACGTGTTAAAAGAACTTGTCGAATAACTTTCCACCGAATCATTTCTGTAAATTTATTAACGTGGAGACAAATGGTCATTCGACAGGCAATGGTACGTTCAACTTGAAATTATCTAAATACCGCAAGTTGCAAATTTACAGAACGCTATTGCATTATGAATAATTTCACAGTTGCCAATATTGAATAACAAGTGGCAAAGACAAACATCCTCGTTTTTCCGGTCGAACAGCAGACGTTCAGAAGTAACAGAAGCGTCAGTATAAAATATCCAACGGTTACTCAAAATAGAAGCTTGCGAAACATTTTGAAAGTATGTTTTCAATTGATTCCGTGGATAGTCGCGTATTTCAATCACGCAAGTATCTGTTACCATCATAGCGATATCGAAAAGCGCCGCCGTCGGTGATAACTGATCAGATATTGATGCGTGGCAAATAACTGTCATGACATTTTTCGGAGGTGTATCAATCCGCGGATATGAAATTATGATCGGCGAAAAAAATATTACCTCGCCCCGGTGGTCGCGTATGGGATACGAAAATGTTCAAGCGAACATTTTCGGACGGTCGCAGTTTGTCGCGAAAAAATATCGAAAACGCGTACACATACTACTACGGATCACAGAATGTTGATCTCCAACGAGCTTGACCCAAATACGCAACTCACGGATTGGGTATATTTTTCTTTCTATTTATTTTTATGGTTTCTGATGCCCGACCGATATCACGGCCCTCCATGTCGTATCTCGTCTCGTCGATGCATTCAGTGCTGGCATTCCTTTACTCTTTTTACCCTTCGTTGCATTTGTTCTGCCCAGGCTTTTCGCGAGCAGTGTGAAATACTATTTAATACTCACCGCGCAAAATACTATTTTCGACAACGCCGTGTCGGAAAAGTCTGCACGTGCGAATCTAAGGACCCATAAATATAATTGGAAACTAGAAACGAACCGATCGAAAGTCGGTGCACTGCAATTTACAATTACGCCAGCGGTTGTGAAAGTCGAAGCCAATGTTCTTATTATTTATCAATATCTTAAACCTGATGGTTTATTTAGAAATTACAGTTTTGTTACGTGCACATGTGCTCGATATTATTTATTATTAACTTCCAAATTCTTACGTAAGGTTTAAGGAAATTGTAAATCATTGTTAGTCCTTCCATATCAGGATTACTTAAAAAGAAATGAATGCAACGCGGAAAATAGTACTTGCCTTCTTTCTAGTATAAGACAGATCATTCTCATAATCTGGGCGTTGGCATATAACACGGTTCATAATAAATAAATAAATAACACTTGCTAATAAAATATTTAAATTGTTTTAAATCTCTGCACAGTCCAATTCTTTTATTGTTCGTGCATTTACATTGTATTCACAACATATTCGAATTATCAATGGAGAAAATTTTCTACTTAGTCCGTGTAGCCTTCAACTAATGTTTAAAAATTTTATTTTGCATAAAAATCTACAGTCTAGTAATTATACGTACACTGAAATAAAAATTATATATTGTTATTTATATATATATTATTATTGTTGATTTGTTAAATGCAAACATGGTGATGCAATTGTTCTTTCGAGTAATAATATGGCAATTTTTGTTGTCGCCTTACCGGCGCCATTGGAGTGTTAATATTTAATATTTATAATTGCATAATCGTGTGCTACCTTGTGAAATGTTGAACACTAAAATTACCCAGCCTAAAACGACCGACGTATTTCCTTTACAATCTAGGGGATTGTTTCGACGAATCCGATTATAGCAAGATTTTGTTATTTCCAGTCTGTTTAGGTCGTAACGTTAGTTTGCTCCAGAACCATAAACACTTTACGGTGGTCCGAACTGACAAAACGATGCAGTTAATCCAGCTGGTTCCTCCCCGGCGAGCTTGAGAAAACAGTTTTGGAGCAGACCAGAAGCGTCCCTCCACAATGTTAATAATAACAACGACAAAGGCATTTGGCGCGTCAGCAGTGCTTTCTGTATTAAATGAAAAATGGTACCTCTTTACCTTACAATCTCTCGTTGAAGAAACGTTGCCTTCTCGAACGAGCAATATTTATAACTACGCTATAGGTTTCTAAGCATCAGAAAAATGTGTGGATATGTGCAGTAAAAATGAGAAAGAAATATAATGAACGAAACGGAAAGTGTATGAAGTGAATTTGGTTGAGCGAGATAAAAAGTGAATGTGCTGCGAGCGAGCGTCCGTTGCATTTTGAAAAATGTTAATTATTGTTAATGATTATATCAACCAATTAAATACATTATTATTTATATATAAATGGCTTAACAAAAAAATTGTATGCATTAATTACCAGATGCGGGAGTTCCATAGATATTTTTCTTTTTTCTATAATTTCGGTAACACAGCAAGATTTTTAGATTCGTTAAATGCTCTCACGGTTTTGTGTTTCATGTATGTACTCAATTTACAAATGCATAAAATTTGCAGTTTAATAATGGTAAACGGACGACGCGCAAACGATAGAAATCGAATTTCAAATTGAAGCGTGAATGGCGGAATTCCAAATGGCAATGGCGTCAAGAAAAATTCGCCAAGCTATAACGCTATCGATGACAAAGATGTATCGATCGCAAAGATATGCACACGAATTCTGGGATCCACGGGAATTCGCGCCGATGCGATGGTCGTGTCCATGTGACCGCGTTCAAAGCTATTGATTACAATCGGTGTACGGATCGCTCTGGGAACGAAATTCATACCGCGCGCGGAAACCAGTCCTCACATGATATCTTGATCACTTCACAAGAAAGAAGGGCGCAGCTGGTGGCAACGGGTCGAACATTGCGGACATTTTCCATGCTGCGTGAGTTTCGTTATGGGATATACTTACGGCGGGCCACGAAAACATTCCAACGCCCTTTAAGTCCGAATTACTTTTTCAACGTTGCACCGAACGACTCGACTTTTCTTTTGATCAATTCAAAGCATCGATTTACTAAATTACGTGCAAAATAGATTTTCAAAACATTGCGTATGCTGGAACCGATTTAGCGAATGACGTGCAGAAATCATTTTGAGACACTGCAGTTAGAAGCAACGATTTACTAAATGACGTGCAGAAATGATTTTTAAAAATTGCATTTGATAATACCGATTTAGCGAATGACATGCAGAAATCATTTTGAGACACTGCAGTTAGAAGCATCGATATACTAAGTGACACGTGGAGATGAATTTGTGAAACTGCAATTAGAAGCATCGATTTACTAAATGATGAGCAGAAGTAATTTTGAGAAACTGCAATTGGAAGCATCATTTTACTAAATGCCGTTCACAATAGATTTTCTAAAGATTGCACTTGGTAGCACCGATTTACCAAATGACGTGCAGAATTAATTTTGAGAAACTGCAGTTAGAAGCATCAATGTACTAAATAACGTGCAGACATGATTTTTAAAAATTGTAATTAATGTCATACATACATTTCTTATAACATGAATATAGAATCAGTAAAAATACCTAAAAAATTGTATACAAATCCAGAAAAGTAATATAAAAGGTAATTTCTAGTACTTGATAGACCTGCCATTAATGGTTTCGCGATTATGTTTGGATGATTACGATAAAAACATTTCGCACACTTTTGAACACGTCGATGTACATAATTTTCGTTCTAACACACATTTTCACAAGTTTCGAAAGATTTCATTATCTCGGTTTTCATGCTGAGGGAGTTACACCGATTGGCTCCCGAGTCCCTCGAATAATGTCTTCCTGTTGTACAGCGAAGATTTTCCTTTTCCCCGGGTACAATCGTTGCCATAATTGGTTCTAAAACCGCAATGCCATGTTTTGCGTTAGACGCGTCTAATCTGGGATCTGCGGAACGGTCCGGCGGGTCTTCGACTCAGCTATTCTTTCGTTCTCGATTTTCTTGTTCGTTTAGGTCGCGGGGCTAACCCAATTTACCGTCTCGGCTACCGACTTTCAGACTCAACATCTCGCGAGATACCAGTAGATTACAGTGCGACAGTTTCGTCTATACCCCGCCCTCCCGATAATTGCACGATAAGGTTTCGTCGAAATCAGAGATTAGAGACCCGTGGCAGTCTACACTCGTTACTACGCGATGCTGCGCCCTGATAGTTGCTGCAAGGAGCGATATAGAGTTTCATGACGCGGGACCTGATTAAACGCAAAGGTCCCGCCAAGGTTCGGAAGTCGGAATCTATGTTATACGAACTGAAAGGATACAGAGATAAAGCGACCGAAATCACGGAACATGAAGTTCTAACCTACAACTCGATCCTCGCGAACTGATACAATGTTTACGTTTGTTAATTATATAGCAGCCTTCCGCAGATCTCGCCGCCGAATCAGAATGCGCTGCAGCCACTGTTGGAACAACCATTAACACCCAACCAAACTACTATAAGTCGAACGAACCTTTTCAGACTTTTTCTTTTATATTACGTTTTTTCAGTTTAGTTCTGTACCGATCGTTGAAGAGGAAACACGCATTATTTTATAGCCTGTCTTCTAAATATTCTAAGTATACGTTCTTTTTACTGCCCTGTAATAAAATGGCGGCGTTTGTACTCTCCGAGGAATTTATTCGCCAATGCATACTTTTTAACAACGAAGAAAATTTGCGATATTTAGGGAAATGCATCGAAGGTCAACAAAGTTAGTTCAGGAGGATTTCCCAGGGACCCTGGATTTCTGTAAGTAGATTAAAAATTTGCAGGAAAAATGGCAAACTGTCGTTGATAATGATGGAGATTATATAGTAGATTGTATATAGAAACTTGATTTTATTACAAAGTTTGCTTCAGATTTCAAAATAATGTATTACATATTCTCTTAATAATTTTTGAAGTTACGAAATTCTTTGTTCAATCGTATATTCTAATAAGAATAGCACAAAATTGAAATAAATTCAAAATTGTGATTTTTATAAGACAATTTATAAGACACTAGCCAATTTTCATATTACGAAGGATGAGATCCCTCAAAAAATGGGAACACCGTAGAAATTTAGTGCAATTCGGTGGAATCGAATGTTGGCGTTACTCCTTTTATTAGAATTGGAAAGTACCCTTATAAAACTACCCTAAGAGGAAATGCTCCACTCTAAAGACATAAAAATGTGGTAGCTGACTCAGAATACGATTTCAAACAAATGATGTTTCATCAACGCACTCTCGTATCCAATAATTAAATACTTATCAAGACATTGTGAAGGGCTTTTTCCCTTTTGCAAGGCTATCTCAAGAATATTACATTTTATTTAATTGTACGATGAATTAAATGCTACGTATTTTAAAATGAATGACAGAAATGTAAAAATTTATCTATAAAAGAGATTCTGTTCATTTCAATTCTCGCGGAGAATTCCAAGATTTTCTAATAAAATTAGTTTTCCAATCGAACTAGAAGTTGAGTAGTTCGTTCTTTGTAAACGTTTAAAATGTTCATGTGAATATTCATACAATTAGGGAAGTTATAGGACCGAACGTAACAAGTTCATAGGCTACACGAACCATAATTTCCAAGTTTAATGCCATTTATCTTGAAACTACCTTTTCAAGAACGGCGTGCATCATAATTCTAGAACGAATGAAGATTTTTACTTCGAATTTTACCGGAACTGGTAGAATACCTTTATCCTTAAAGTGGGACACGGATTTCAACTCTGAATCATTGCAGAATGATTTATAAATGATTTTGTATGTTACTTCCACAATTTTTATTCAATATTTATTCAACAATATTCACAATTCGACAATTATTTTATTTTCAAATTACATGTAAATTTATCTCTAAATTATTTCTACAAAATTTTAGGTACGTTCGCAAACCGTGCAAAAGTAATCCAATTAGATATAAATAATTGATTTTGACTGTTCAGTGCAGCAGCAGCTTCTTAATCCCTAATTGCACGATTTTCTGTAACAAGATAGGAAAGTATTGTTTAAGATCTTTATGTATTATATACCATTCTACAATTCTCATCTCACGGAATTCTCATCTTTACCACGTTAAGGTAACACAACGCCACACAGGCCGCATGTTTAACAACTTGTGTGTAAACGTATTACAAATATTTTTACACCACTCGCAAAAGACTTGTGAAACTCCAGCGTGCACATTGAAGTTGAAGGTATACAGAATGACACATTGAATGGTATTTTTCGAAAAAAAGAGATCCGAGATACGCTGACAGTCATAATAGCTGTCCACCCTACCCGAACCACTTCACAGTTATGTCACTTGGCTGGTCGAAGTGGGGTGGACAGCTATTATGGCTGTCGACGTGTCTCGGGTCTCCAAAAACAAACTACAACAATATTGATGCTCATTAAACTGTTGATTTTATATGTTTATGATAATGATAACACTAAGTTGCCTTCGTTTAACATTCACCATTCGACGAAAATAAACGGAACAGTGACGAGAAAGATTTATTTTAAATTAGTCCACATGACTGTGCAAGAAATGATACCGTAAATGTGTACGCGAGACTCAAATTTAAATAACACTTTTAAATCTTATTATACAGACACGTTTTAAAGAAGTCATACGTGCTGGAGTTTACACAGAGAATTTTTATTTCGTGCAAAGACCCGCAGTCTAATAATTAATAACTATATGCATGCACAAATGTAAGCATAGCTTTCACTTGATATTTCCTGTAGAAAAGTTTGCAAATGTACGTGGATACATAAATAAATTATAATTGCTTTATAATCCTAATTTTTAATATTAGTTTCAATTTTAAAATTTAAGAAAATTCAAATTTAAGAAGTTTCAACATTTTTCTCTTACGATTAATTTAACAAATTTATTTTTCTTTGGTTACGTATTGTTAAAAAAATTACTAATAATTTGCTTGGACGTGTTTTTATTATTTTTATGAAATATTGTAAAATGGTGACGTTTAGTGCTCCGTAAAGCTAGTGTTAAACTAGGTTAATATTTAAAATACTTTCACACTAAAGCTACCGAGCAATAAAATTGGTTAATATACATTGTCTTATAAAAGTAACAAGAATAAATTAGTTTGAATTTTGTGCAATTTTTATTACAACATACAAATCGTAAAAAAGAAAAATTTTGAAATACTCGCCGGTCGGTAAAGTGTTAAGAACTAATAAATCGACGAGTTAAACTTAAAAAAAATTTGTTGTCCACCTCGGTATATGAATTCCAGCAAATCCTCGTCGATCAAGTCAGTGTCGGCGAGCCCTCATCGGATTTCTAGGTAGCCCGGTGAGAAAGCGTCTCGTCACGCAGCAAATTAGGCTCCTAAACCATCGAATCATGGCAAGTGCGTGCTCCCAGCTTCCGTCATCTCGCTTTTATTGCTGTCTTAACCGCGATACAAGTTTTTTTCCCATGTCGTGACACACAATCTCTCTGTTGAAGCGTTCTTTTTAGGGACACGTCGGGAATTCGTCCCGGTATCGACTTTCTTTTGGCGAAAAAAAGGAGGCGGAGGGAACGGAGAAAAAGGGAGTAAGGGAGCGCATTTGACGCGCAAGAAGTCGAACGACGCGTCCGACGTTCTTCAAAAAACGATCGCTCACGATGGAAAAAGGAAATACGTCGGCAATGGAGACGACTGGATCTGAACTTGTCCACGGATGTAGAGGTGTGGAGGGGTGAGACACGAGACGCCACATCGACAAGAGGGATAGGTCCCCCACCACGAACGTCGCGTGGCCTTCGAATAAGGCCCAAGTCAACATAGTCGTAGCGTTTCAAAACATTCAATGTTTACGCCGTTTCGAGATAACGCGTCGTTTCATCTATATTTTTTCTCACTCGCATCAACATCCATTTTTTTCTAGGAGATTCTAGCTTTTAACCATTTCCACTCCAAGCAATTTGAATTCCTTCGAGACATTTTTTGTCCCGCAAGAATTTCATTGTGGACGGTTCATTTCCTTTCGTGCATAGCAAATTTGCTTTAATTTTTACTGACTTCTTAAATACAAACATTGTAATGTAACAACTGTTTTAAATAATAGTCTGATAATTTTTAGAGTCGCTATTGGAGTGCTAAGGGTTAAATATTATCGTAAACAAATGTTTAACGCTAAATCTATTGGGCTTTTAAAGTGACTTGTATATATTGTCTTGTAAAAATAACACAGTTTAATTAATTTGTTTACGATAATTATCGACAAATGTTCTCTAACGTGTGAAAGGGTTTTTTGACGTCTTCTCTAGCTGGAGTTTCGATTTTATCGGACGACCTTCTTCTCGTCGACAACTTTCGATCTCCAAAGACGATTTCCGTTAGATGAACTTTGGAATCGATTCGCTTTTGAGACATTTCAGTGGCAATATTGTACACTACGGTTCTCATTGTAATGCGTGCTTTACTGGATACATTTATGCAATAACTTCTTTTCATCTTCATAATTTTAATAATTTTTAAATAGAAAGTCTGGAACCGGTCAAAGTGATTGGTTGTGGTATGTTTACTATTAAAAACGTTATACTTGTGTATTTGCTGTTCATGGTGGGGGGCTCTTCTTTCCAGACTCCAACAATACTCGTCCTTTACATTCAAAGCAATTTGAATTCCAAAATCATATTTCTTTTAATTCTAATCTAACACCAAATAAGAACCTGACAAATATCGGTTTCAGGCTTGGTCTGCGCACAACATAACTCATTCATTGGCTAATCCCCGTCTCGTTTCATAGCGTTGTTCAGAGAAACAACGAGTATATTGGAATACAAGTATTAAATCGATTTAAAGAGTTAAG
The DNA here is from genome assembly GCA_028453745.1 of Agapostemon virescens. Taxonomy (NCBI): domain Eukaryota; kingdom Metazoa; phylum Arthropoda; class Insecta; order Hymenoptera; family Halictidae; genus Agapostemon; species Agapostemon virescens. Next base: position 7,194,234 of record CM052083.1, on the reverse strand, counting down.
ACGATTTAATCACAAATCATTTATCTCCTAGTAAATAAAAATCAAAGAGAAAAGACAAAAGAGAACAACATGCATGAAATAGTTTTTCTTCAGTGTCAATTCTAGAACATTTTCATATTTGCAATTTTTTCTAATATTGTGCACACCTGTGAAATCGAACCTGTTCTCTCATACGATAGACTGTTTAGCAATTTATAGAATGCGGACGAATTTAAGAATGAAGACATTAAAAATTGCCATACTATTATTCGAAACAGTTTTTCTATCACTATATTTGCGTTTAAGAAGTTGCTAAAAATTCAAGTGTCGCACATACGAGTTACAGTAATAAACTTTCTGTGCGCGAAAGGAAATAAACCATGTACAATGGAACTATTGTACATTGAAAAGTGTCACGATTTTGGAATTAAAATTGCTCGGAGTGCAAAGGGTTAACAATAGAAAAACATTTGTGAAAAATGGTGTCGCAATTTTGACTGGCGCCTTAGCGCCACCATTCAAGTGCAAAGAGATTGTGTATATGTGTGTGTGTACATGTGTGTGTACAAGCCTGACCAATAAGACCCGCATTTCTTCAGAGTACTGTCTCTGCGGAGCCTAACGATACACGGCGACACGTCCGAAACGAAACTGCATTCCTCTAGGTCGAACGGCCGAGAAAGAGTCCAAGGAATGTTAAGGGCTTAATTATGCGGAGTGGTCCCGGACACTCGAGCGGACGTGCTCGAAGACGTTTCCACCTATCTCCGGTATAATTCTCGGCAACGAGTGCTTAATTACGGGCAGCACGGAAATTTATTTTACCCGCGAGTTTTTCAACCAGGTGGCATCTCGTCTTGAGTACCATAGTCCCACTGTCTCTTTACTTAGCCGGCGTTCGCGCATTCTCCAGTTTCAATCGACGACGTCCCGTTCAAGTATGCGAAGGAATTCCGCCAATCTTCCAATACCGGATGCGTAGCATCTCGTGCATTCGTTGCTGCAGCTTTTATTAATTTTTTTCTCTTTTTAGAATTTCCACCGAGATTGAAAATCGTTTCGGAGTAGGCGTAGAAGAAAATATTGCTCGCTTTCTCGCAGAGAGCTCGCAGATTGCTTTGCGCGACATTGTTTGCATAGATACTAAAGTCAGGTAATTTCACTAAAGTCAAGATAAAATGTTTTAGGTTAATTGCGAAAAATAGAGACTGTAAAGACATTTATCGTATCGATCGTTGTAATAGACCGAAAATATCGTAACAAAGTTGTTAAATGTTTCTAGTGTTTTTATATTAGGAAAACAAATAAGTCTCCGCCGTTCGAAATCAGATGGTAAGTTGTGGCGGCTAGCGTCAGATGTAAGACGTCGTATCGCAATGTTATACATCCGTCAACGACGTAACCTCGAAATATAACCGTGTAATATACTTCTTTTCGTGCGAAAATGTCGAGTTTTGAGCGAAACAAACGTCATTCGCGGGAAAGTTCTGATTTACTTCTTTAATTTGAAGAATTCTGCAGCAGAGGCGCACCGATTGTTTTCTTTAAAGTAGAATACTTAGTAAACATTAGTAATCATATAAATAAAAATTATGCTTTTATTCAGTAATATAATTTAGAATTAATTTTGTTTTCTTAATTGTGAACAAAATTACAATTCGGCAGAGTGAAAATTGTGTAGTGTGCGAATATTAAAATGATTCCTGTGGCCTGTCTGAGGAGCACTTCGCATCATACGAAGATAACCAAAAATTAGGTCGATTCATGGATAGCGTCGAAAGGTGAAGCGTTCTTCCGACGCGGTATCCGGATGCTGCCAGGAAGATGGGGAAAAGTCGTGGCCGGCGATGGACAACACTTTGAATAAAACATAAGGTACCGTTCTTTCGCAATAAATGCCCAATTTAAGATGAAAAACGACACAGACTTATTTGTACTGCCAACAGTTTTATATTTGACTTATATTTTGTAGTAATATACGATATTATTAACACATTGCGTACGGCACTCTGTTCGCTTAACGCGCTTGCAGGGCTCGTACATTTTTGGACTCTCCAGAAATACTTTATACTTTATTTATGTGCACATGCACTTTTTAAATTCACATAGGGTATTCTTAACCTATTAACCAGGGAGTAAACTTTTGTTCGACTCGTTTCACAATAGGGACTTTATTCTTTTTTTAATACTTACTGTTTATATATAATTGTAAACTTATATAATTAATTTACTTGAATAAGAACTACATAAAATGTAATGTGTTCAAAATATTACGGCAAATTTCCATGACGAAAAATGTCGCCATGACCATTCTAGTAGTAGTTCGTTAACAGGTTAAATATTACTATATACTTTTCATACATTTACTTAATATGTAGACTTTTTTACATTAGGGCATCGATTGAGGTATCGATTCATTCGAAAAACATGAAAACGAGATATCTCAAAATCCGTACGCAATGTGTTAACCAAGAGACTTATTAATTCGGGGAGCACTTCTCGGAACAAATGAAGATCGACTTTTCGCAGAGGGTTGGCCACGAGGTGGGAAGAGCGAGTCGCGTGCTAACCCTCGAACGTTTATGTGTGCTTATGTCTCTTAGTCAAACCTCTTGTTAAACGCATATATCCTATTATGCGTTAACCAGTTCTTTAGTTTATCCTGGCACCCATGGTCTATTACACTTGTTTCATAAATTCATAAAATTCGAGGTCTGGTCGTTTGTATCACGTTGTGACGAGGATAATGTTTCGGCGTCGCTGAAGGTCGTAAATCTTCTACTATCCGTTTAAATTATAGGAATGATATTTTAATAAATAAATTACGAGAGGTAGCAAGACATAAAACTCTGTATTTTAACATTTTACCGACCGGTGACTGTTTCAAAATTTTTCAAGGTCCACAGTCCATGATTAAAAACTTTTCAACCGATCTTTCAACGCTGACAAGCACTTTTATTGAGAATCCTCAAGGCATCTTCGGTAACGTTATCTAATAATTTCGTTACGAACTACAATGTAAAAGTAGTTTTTTAAGCTTCATTCTGTTAAGCGCAATTATTGAAAGTCCTATTAATAGGCTTCCGGTCGATAAAGTGTTAAATTCAAACAAGACGACTTTACAGAGATTGCAAGTTCTAACGGTGAGGTTTACTGTTCGAGATATGGTTCAGAAGTCTTACGAGTATCACTGTTTGATTACAAGTAAACTCGATGTAGACGGGAATGTAACACATTACAAGCGGATTCGTGGATTTTACTAAAGCTGAGACAACACGAGCTCGAAACGGTTGTCTTAGCTGATTGGTCTCAGCATTACGAGGAAAGGGCAAGATGGCCGCCCAGTCTAAGGTCGCTCGAAGGTACGAATTGTACCTGTGTCTCTCGTGTCTCTAGAATCAGCAGGTAATAAACCCGGGAAAGCAAAGTCTTACGCAAAACGAGCGAAAAGAATAAGTAATCAAAGGTGACTCGATGGCTGGTGACCAGCTGTAGGTCGTAAAGTAATAAAGTACTTAAAATTCTGAAGAGAGAAATGACTTTTCGGAGAAATTGCCTGCTGCGACGGAGTTAATATTGTTCGGTGTATGTGTTACCGGACTAACGAAATCGACAAACTAAATGATGGTTGAAAAGCTAGTTAGTTTTGACAATATACTTGAAGGGTCTGTGACTTTCTGATATTCGATAGACTTTGACTATGGTCGCTTTCTTGATTTTGTAGAATGTGGCATAAACTGCGATGCGCATATTAAGTTTTGCTGATCGTCAATTTTACACAGAAACTATACCCCGTGCTTGCATGATTATGCAAGTGCAATGACGAGTTAACTCGTCATCAGTCAACAACGTTTGGGCATGAAAAGACAAGTTAACTCGTCACCGGTCCCCAATGTGTTAAGTTTTGCGGATTACTTCGTGAATAATCGATTTAGCAATTGTCTATCATTAAGGCTGCAATAAGTATTAAATTATCTCAGTCTTGCAGCTTTAACTGGGAAATTAATACATTGGGTGCCGAGCGAATTTGGTATGGGTCAGTGAACCTTCATTTACTTCATTCACAGAACTGATCAGCGTTATTAAAGAGAATCGTTAGTTATCGGTTAATGAAGTTCTACTTGTTCACACTACAACCTGGTGAATTTCGGCAGTGATATATCGATGTTCAACGGCATTAATTTTATGATAATCATTCTTAAACAACGAGGTGGTGCCGGACACCGGCGATCACCATGGTATTCAACGCGTTAATGAATTGAGAAATATATTCAGTACAAATGGAAGTGCAAAATTTGAACATGAGGGATGAATGCAGTTACGAGTAACATACGCATTGTATTACAACCTGTCGCGGCCGTGTATGTTAATCTGGATAGTACGCGATACCCTCATCCCTTGTACATTTTTTCTTGACTCTGATCGAGATTATGTGCGAGTGAAGAGGAAAGAGAAAGAATCGAATGGATGAAGGCGAGATAGAACGTTGCCGCGACTCGTGTGGCACGACACTCAGCCTTCCCTGCATATTTCAAAATGTGTTACGTGTCGTGTCGACCGACGTGTCAACTACTCGTTCACATGAGCAGTTTTTCACTATACTTCTACAAAAATTCCGGCAACAACTTCACTGCGTTTCTTTCGACGAAAGTAAAGAAGTAAAAGTTTTTACGATCTACATAAGCTTGGCTCGCGTTCTTGCATTTTGAAAATGGACGGCATGACAACGATGTAATTATTCTATAAAATTAATTTATAAAAAGTGTACAGATATATGCGTATTAATTTGGTCACAAAATCGTTGTAACCCTTTCGAGTTGTTACCGGAAAATACGAATCAATGAGAGTGTGGCTACAGCTGACATGTTTTGACTCCACCAACGGGACGTTTACTGTAGCCATGCTCCGATTGGTCCATGTTTTTTGTGAATATTTCGAAAACAAAACGACAAATTAAAAATTGGTCAAGTTAAAAAGTGTTTGGTACAGGAATACCTCACTTCAAAGTATTTGAATATTTTTGGATCACCCTGTATATTAGGGATGACATCTAATGTTTGTATCTCAACTGCCATAGTTGGTTTACAGACATATTAAACGAGTTATAATCAATCTGAGAATTAAGAAAATATGTTAAGTATTTTAATAGGCTCCACATGCTGCAAAAAATTATTGTTATATAATTTTTTAAAGATATTGAAGCTGTCTTAATTTTTAAAAGAAAATCATCCTTTTTAGTTAGCGGTTATAGTACTTTTTATTAAGAATTCAATGGATCAAGAATCACTGGACCATTTTCAAGTGTAAAATCTAGTTTCTAAAAATTTGCGTATATTGTTGCATAAACTAAATCGAATTCTGAACAGTCTAGTAACTTTTAGACTACCCTGTACAGAACAATCGATAAGAACTTACAACGTTTGCAATTAATTCGTTTTACAAATGAATGTGTATTGATTGCTTCATTCAAACAGCAGCGACACCATTGTTTCAAATACAATTAAATGAATGGGATTACCGATATGCTTAATAAGCGTGTACAAAATTCATTTAGCATTAAAATCTTTATTTTATTTTATAACACGTTCATCGCCGAACGGATATTTATCGAACAGCCTGTTTAAACAGCGCTGATATAATTCCGTGCTGCGCCGATGGTACTCCGTAGGAAAAGTTCTTACTTCGATGCACGATTGAAGTTCGAAAATCCAGTCGGGATTCATGCATGGTTCCTCGCAGAAAGTTTTGAAGAACGTTTGTTCTAAGGGAAAATATTGAAGTCAGCAGCGAGGGTGAAACGTACATAGACGCACAGTTTTCTCAATAAATATGTATAATTTATTAATTCGTTTGTTCTAAGTTTAAATACGCTATGTTGGAAAATATTTTAAAAGAAATGTGACCATTCTTTAAGAATTAAAAAGTTTCTAAGCTGTAATTTAATTATGCTAGAAATTCACTGGCTTTCTAAAATAATATTCCAAGATAACAAATCGTGTTTCATTTGCATCATTTAAAAACGAAATTTCTCAAACAGATTTTACAACACAAGCAAGAAGAGTTTAATATTTTACAATATTTAAAACACAGAAAATGGGTGAATTTTTATTTTGAAAAATGTATGGAGATTAAATACTGTGAAGTTTCACTTTCACTGACCTGTTGGTCAAGTTAAAAATAATTCGTGCATAACGTTAAATGCTGTGGAACAGATGTAATTAAAAGTTAAAATATTTTGTCAGCATCTGCCAAATAAAGCAACCGAATACTATGTAGAATAACTATAAAAATTTAGTTTCGAGTATGTTACTTAAAAATGTAATTACTGGTAATAATTACGTAATAGTTAACTCGTTATTATTAAAAAGCAATGTGTATCGTTGGATTTAGTATTCGGTAGTGTTAATAAACTTTCAATATACACCCAGATAAAATAACGAATGAAGCCACCTTTAAATAAGAAAAATAATGCATTTATGTCTCCTGGTAGAAGCCTCGATAAAGATATTAAATTCGAACATTTCTCATGAAAATATTCTTATAATTTCAATAATCCGATACAAGTGATTTCGAATCGTTCAGAAAATCGCGTGTTAAAAATAAGCTGGAACGGGTAAAACTGAATAGATATTTCGAGGAAACCAGGGGGGAATTATTTAATCTCAGAAATATTGTAAACGGCGAAAGAAGAAGGTATCGGGCGAACGAATAGCCACCAGCTTTATCCCGTGGAAATCTTTGCGTCGAGCACGTACTTCTTCATTTTCCCGTACATTCTCCTCCGCGCCGTGGCAAATGCTTTCCCTATGGTGAATTTACTTCGGTGCGCTTCTACCTACCGAAGAAGACGTAATAAATGGGTAGAACGATAAATTGAGTAGGAGTTATTTCGCTCGATAAGGCGAATCTGCCACGTTAACATGACTCTCGGGTTGCCGCGTCATTATCTTTTAGGAGACCCTCCGTTCCCGCGCCGTTTTATATATTTGCCAATATCTCGCAAAATATAAACCGAAGAGAAAGGGGTAAATAAACGGGCAGCTTTTTATTCGGCATTATTTAGGTCGAGAATATTATCGTTGTTACTCAGGCGAGATTACATTCATTTCGTCTCGTCTCGTGTTCGGATACTTTCTATATTTTATCGACAGTTGCAACCAATATTTCATACGCACAGAAGAAATTTTTGTTTCGTCATAAATGGAAAGTAATATTATGTGGAATTTTATTCTGAACATTTTTATAATTTTACTGCAAGAAACAAAATTTAATAGCATTCTTAACCTCTTAGGCACGATGCGCTACTATAGTGGCTTTCTGGATACCATCTTATATTACGATGCTTCACTATAGTGACTTGAGCACACTCAATTGCATTGTTAATTATTGAAGTAAATTATTAGAGTTAAAGTATATGCATCATATCTTTTAGAAAAATTAAAGGAAAAAATTTTAGAAAGTAAAGGATGTAACAATAACCAAATGTGCTCTCTTTTTAATCGTTTCAATAAGTTTTACACAGTATATTGGCATTTTTCGATCCTTTTAATTTTTTTAATGCGGCCAACGTCAGCCAATCACGTTTTATCGCGAATGCATAAAATCCGTATTTTATTCATTTTAGAACTAATGAAGTGGACTGTTTCTAAATTAATATTGCCGTTTTTATAGCTTTCATCTATTTCAGTTTAGAAAGACCTCGATTGCAGAGTTGGCGAACGCGAACGTGCAGTTTGCGATTCAATATCAAAGGCTATGGCCGGGTTTGTAGGTGATTTTCGCCCCCGACGGTATTTTGATCGAGCTTGGAATATGTGATAGCCTACCCAAAAAGACCCCCGTATGCCAAGTTTCAGCCCCATATCTCATCTATAAGGGTAGTTATTGAGAAAAATAAAAAAACGCTTTCTTGGCCTATTTTCCCTATTTATTAACTAACTAATTAATTAAAAATTCTAAAAAAATTCTGACACA
>CM052083.1:7126869-7177876 GCA_028453745.1 Agapostemon virescens | reverse complement strand
GTTTGTTGATAGAATGTATTAATAGCAATGTCATTTACTATGATTAATAAACTTCATGAAGAAAGAAGATGCATCTGTTCAATGCTATATTGTCAGAAAATTAACATTGTATATTGGACAATCTAACAACTTTACAGAGACACGTAATTCTGAAGAAAATCTTTAATCATTCTGTATGACATAATTTTCAAACCTTGATATTAGCCATCGTAGACGTTTACGACGTTCCTCTAAGTTTTTCCACTTCCAATCAGTCAATGATTTATTGGTAGAATATATGAATAGTAATTGTATTTACTATGATTAATAAGCCTCGTGTAGAAAGAAGATACGTTTCTTCAATGCTACATCGTTAGGAAACGAACATTGTATATTGGACGTTCCAATAATGTTCCAGAGACACGTAAATCTTCAGAAAATTTTTAAACATTCCCAGTATCATTGAACCACGATAAGATCCACCGAATACATGTTCGTCTGCAAAGTTCCTCCGAATTTTTCCGGATCGAATCAGCGTGCAGCGTGGTTCGAATCAAATCCGATTGCAAGGAGCACGGGCAAAGAAGAGAATTAAAAATATAGGTAACCGTAGCCGACTCGTAAAACTTTTTCCTACTTGAACGGGGCCAATGATTGCCGGTGGTCGTGGAGCAACATTGCGACAGGACAGAGTTTTGCGGCGAACCACACTGAGGTTCTGGACCTGTAATTCTCATCCCTCATTACGATGCCCGTCTCGTCTTGTAATACGAGGTCTCCCGACTGCGAATCGACCAGCCGGGACCTTTACTACCAAGTGAGAGACTGAGATACCGAGGGAGAAAAAGACAGAGAGACAGAGAGAGAGAGAAAGAGAGAGAGAGAGAGAGTACTCGTAATCCTAAAATGAAACTTCTCGCAGTTGCTGGCACCGCGGGTTATCGTGACGCGATGCCTCGAAGCGGAAGAGATACACGCCGAGACGGCGAGACCCTAAGATCCTAAGAGGAATGTCCAACTAAATGACGTCTTGAGTACTCAGCTTTTAACCCGTTGCACTGCCGTTTCCCCACCCACGCTGATACCGGACTCGGTTACGTGCCAATGGTCTCACCTCTGTGTGCAACTTCCGACGATCACCATCTGATTCGCCTAGCCGGATTAACTTTCTCGAACCACGCTGCCGCAAGTCATCGATTTCGCAGGCTTTAATACTAGCTTTATACATATCTCCAAACACGACAGCTTTACATTACTTCATAAAAACAACAAGAACGAATCCACTATAATTTCAAAAACAGTATGTACCCAAAGAAATTAATTTTTCGAATTATCAACCCCTTGGCCTACGATTTATTTTCTGATAACAGTAACTAGATTTTCTTTATCCTTCGCGAAACGACAAAAAGAAAAATCAAATATATAGTTACTGCTTGCGTAGGTATTCTCCATTGATTGTATGAGATCAAAGATTAAATAAAATGTTATTTCGGTTTAATGAAAATTAAGGAAACACATGTTTAGAAGATTCTGTTCGAAATCTTGATCACGAGTCTGACCCGTTGTTGTAGCGCAAAGGGTTAACCATGCCGTCTTTACAATCGCGACGATCGTGAATGAAAATACGAGGACCCGTCATTTCGACGTGATCCGTAAACCTGGTGTCGAAGTGCACGGTTTCAAGTTGCCTCGAGTGCAAGGGGTTAACTGTTTTGACTTGCACCATCATTAATCTTTCTGTGGTGGACTTTGTGAGACTTAATGGGCTAATAGCGGTCGTAAATAGCCGCTTCCCGAACGTCGCGTCGATTCGCGCGTCCGAAGCGGAACAAAATGGCGGGGGGGTATCTAGTAAGTGGTCGGTGACCAGAAGTGCAACTCGAAAAAATGAAGTCGGACCGATGTTTGAGGAATGTAAGTATCCTCTCGCGTGCAACACGAAAGGAGCTCATTGTTGTCACCCGAACAACCGGCCATGAAGAATAGCTGTGAAGTACAGCTTCAAATGTCCCTGATATTAATACACGACTGGGCTCATTTGTTTCAACGACACGTTGCAGAAATTCGCGGGCGTACCGCGTCGGAGCTCTTGTTGTTGGCCCACAAAAGGCTAGTAGAACGTGATACTCGTGTAACCCGTAATAAATGACGGGGACGCCGCAAAAAGCATAATCGCTGCGTGAAAAGGCATTTATTCGCAAGGTGGTTATTACGATTTCTTTTGTGCCGGTGGCGACTACTCACCGGGCAGAGATCGCGTCGATTGTTGCCCGGGGATGTTCAACTCTGACATTTATCGTTATACGATCGCCTACCGAATCGAAATGTTCCTCGACCCGTCCATCACTGTAAACACGTTGTTCCCATAATGAGGGACGTGCTGATACTTCAACACTGATTCGATGTCACGATCCGATCTCCTGTCAATCGTGCATAATGCGAGAATATTACCGCGCGCGAAAAAGGTTCTCTCAAATCGTTGCACTCACGTCTTTACTTAACGTTTTCTTCAACTACCATTTTGCCCGCTTCGAAATGAAGATCGGACTGGAAAGACTGGTACAACCGTCGCGAGATTGCACTCGTATTACAATTCATTATTAACACTTTGACTGCCAAATTAACAGCCATAAAAATTCCATAAAATCCGAGAAAGTTAGCGAGCGAAATAAAAATTGGAAAAACATAATCTGTGGCATTGAGTAGTTTTCCGACCTCCTTGCATTTCATGAACCTTCGTCAAATTGGATACAATGAATGTATCGCCGTGAAAATTCATTTAAAAATCGTACAAACAATTTTGTCATCCATATATCGGTGACATGGCAGTCAAAGTGTTAAACCGCGGGTTTCTGTGCGAAACGAAAATTCTCCAAGTTAGAAGTAACTGAAGTTAAGTGAAAAGGTTTCTCTTTTAACGATAGGTGTACGAAGCGCTGATTTCAGAGTCCTGTCTGTACAAAATTTTAACTATTTCATAATTTAATAATAAAATTTCTTATCTCTGTGCAAACTGTACCGAAAAACTTAACACGTTCCGTGCCAAGACATTTTTGTCCGACTTGTTCAGGCCATTTGATACTTCGACTAAAGATTGATATATTATCACACAATATTTTATTACATCATCAGTTCATAAGTAATTAGCTTGTTCAGCTTGTTCTGCAGTTTTTATAATGTCTCATTCTTTTGGAGGAAATATATTTCACAGAATTAAATTTGTCATAAAATATATGTTTTCAGCGCATTAAATAAATACGTCTGCCTGTACCATTTATAGTACACGTGGCCTGAAAATCAAGTTTAATGTGTACCATAAATGGAACGTGTTAACGAAAGTACAGAAAAACAGTGTGCAAAATTTAAAATTAATTGGTCGTGTCTTTCCATTTTAATAGAAGAAAAGAAAAATGCAAGAAATCTTCTTTTAGGATAATGAATCAGACGAAAGCTGATTTCGACCGAATCACATTCAGAAAATGATCACTGCGTGTCCCAATAAAGCCAATTGATTACGATGCCCGGTGTAATTAAAAAGTTTCGCGGTTGTCAATTCGAAATAGCAGGTACGTTTACAGATTGCCCTCGAACTAACTTATATATAGGAGCGACAACAACTACGCGGCCGCAATTTCTAACAAGTCTGCGGTCTCACAATTTGCGGTAAAGTGCTGTTCTTGTTTCATAGTTCACGGTTCTGTCGATCGATTGTCTGCACCGACACAGATCGCAAGGATCGCCGCCATACATTATTTGAAATCCCGAAATTACTTTCGCCCTCGCGTCGTGCCCCGAAACCCGCGGATCACAGCGTCGTTACCGGATGTCCTCGGTGTTCCTGCTTAATCCGACCGTACCGGGCTTCCTGAATCTCATATAAACTTCTGGAATGACTTATGTATCGCCCGGTAATGTTTCCACGTTACGACTGACACGGCGTTCCATTGTCGGAATGCATTACCGGTGTCGTATATCATCCTCCTCGAGGACATTCGAATGTATCGGCCAACGAGAAATCGTGGACAGTATCGTATCCGGCAAAAATGTTACACGTTGCCCTGGCGTTTCGACGTCAAGTGGACTCGGCGAACATGTGTCAGGCCGTGAGATATTTTATTGGGACACTGCAACACTTTCCATACGATTATTTCGAGACCGATAAATTCCGTTTAACTTACTGGCAACGTCGGACAACGGGGACGTTCAAAGAAATTGTGGAATCTTAATATCCCCGTGACGCGTTCTCTTATTGGGAAACTACTATTACTATACAGACTGTCGCTGAAATGTTCGAGTTACTTGAATAGGGTGGTTCCTGGGGTTGTTTTAACCTCTTACGGTTGAATTTTCTGCGGGGCAGTTTCTCTGTACGGCAGAGCACATTGGAATGAACGTTTTTGATAACTAAATTATAATTCTTCTTAAAGATATAATGCATACACTTAAAATTTAATAATTTTGAAATGAGGTTTTTTAAATCAACAGTAAAATAAATCGTAGTGCAAGGGGTTAACGAAAAACGTGTATCATTTTAATGAAAGTAAATCGTCAAAATTTAAAAAGAGATTAATGAAAATTGGGAGAGCCTCAAAGATGGTTTATTTATGGTCTATGCGCATTTTTAAGATTCAAGAAAACTTGGACAGCAACGAACATGAATAACATCTCCTTTATATGTTTTTCCTAAGAAATTTGCTAATTGATAAATTGAATTTGTTCCTCGTTCTATTTTGCATAAAATAAATCATGAAATATAGAATTTGCATAACGATCCCTAATTCAGAAATCAGTATTAACTCTTTGCATATTTGACCCCGAATATGTTCATTTTACATCACTTAGTTCTTTTCATGCACATAAAGGTTTTTACTTCTACTCGTCCTTACTACAGCTAAATTTTTATTAATTTCTTAGACACAAGCGTAGTGATGTAAAAATTATTCTAAATAATAATGTGATGATTTTTAATGATGAGCCACCGTTCGAGTGGTGAGGGTTAAATACTCCTCTTATCGCAACTATAATAATTTGATCAATCATCGGTAGTACAATTAGGAGAAATTAAATGCAGACACCTTTCATAATTAAAAGAAAATTCTTTTACATATTACCTAGTAAACTGAACCTTCTAAAAATTAAAAATAGGACTCAAGTCGTCCAGTCGAATTTCTAAAAAATTATTCACACATGCAGATCTTTTTGATAGAGGTGGCTTCAATTTTATAGTGTAATAAAAATCCAAATAAATTAAATCTTATTATTTCCATGACACTAGTCAATTTTAATGCTCGATATGTTTAATGTTAGTGGTTTCAAAGTGTGCCCACTTACTTTCTCTCAAGACTGTACGTAAAACTCCTAGAATAGTGACACTAAAAAAGAATATCAAAAGCGGCGGAGTGTGAAGCGCCGCTAATATTATCTGCGTTCATGGATCTTCATAAACCTTGTCGCTTTCGTTAATTACGAAATTTGATTCGACGCAGTGACGCTGTCAGTATCATCCTAGTTAGATTACAGCGTCAGAAGAGCAACTGCAGCTTCGTTAGCCATTGATCGGTCGTGCGCTGCTCACAGGGCGTGCCGGTTTAGATCGTATCGACTCATTTTCCGGTCAATAACGATAATCATCGTCGGGGATCTAAATCGGCGACCGGATCCGGTGTACGGTTCGGCCAATATCATCATCGAGCATTTCCTTATTTCAGTCGGACACGTCGATCAATTTCAAGGCACCGATTCGGCTCGCGCGCGCGCGCGCGCCCGCGTTCACTGCAACACATCGGTGCATTGTCATGCATCAGATAAAAGCGTAATTAAAGGGCTCGCACATGTATACGGTCGCCACATTTGTTCGAGATGAGCCTCGACGTACAGTGAGTTCCGAAAGTATTCGAACGCCCTTGCGATGTTAAATCTACCACGCGCAGTGAAATAATTATTTCCAGGTTCCATATTTTGAAATTATTAAAATTGTTAAATTATTAAAATTATTAAATATAAAATACACAAAATTGTATGCTGTATTTTGCAATCTTTAAAGTGCCGAATTAACCCGAGTGAATATTTGGAAATGGTGGACTGTACATCGACCCTTAACGGCCAAAAGGCCTCGCTACGAAGACATACCAATTCTGCCATAGAAAACGAGAAGCCCCGATTTGGGTACATGAAAAAATATTTTTATTATTAAAAAACGGTATTTATACTTTATTACTGTATAATAGGCGAGTATTAAAAATTGCTCTCGGTCGCTAACGGTTAAAGTACGAATTAACACTAAACCTACCGGGAAGTAAATTTGGCTAGTGTGTATTGTTTTATAAAAGTGACGAGAATTCATTTATTTAGATTTTGTGCAATTTTTATAACAATGTATGTTGGAAGAAAATAGTCTAGTGAATCGATTTCTGCGAAGACAATTTTATAACTTCAGTAAGTATAAAATAGAAAATTTGGAAAGGGTCATTTGACCACTTATGGTAGGTTTAGTGTTACAGATTGTACTTCTCTAAGAGTATTGGCAGTTGTACTAACCGAATTCGCATGGACTCGCAGTTGTCCAATTAGAATTAATTTGTCGAAGTGTAGTGCCCCTTTTGGCAATATGGCCACCGCCCACTACCAGATTCGTGGGGGTAGAAGATTTCCGAATACGAATGGGCTTAAGATGCCTGGAAAATGGCGAGTTTTTCTCGGCGGAAGACGCTTTTGCAAATTTTTCTATCGCAGTCCGTAAAGAAAATTTGAGATAATTATTTTTTATATTCACATTAGTTAAATATATGTATTCCGAATCACTCGTTGAAAGTGTTTGACGTAAAAAAGGGGGATACACATAAAGATGTAAGAACTCGCGATCAAAAGTCGTGAGTACTATGATTTCCTCCGCTTTTAATCGGTTGCGCGTGCGTTAATCGATTTCGATGGAATTTCAAGCACGCGTATAAACAAGGCAGGTCTACAAGAGGCATATTTTACATTTCTGGTCGCCCGAATACTTTCGCGGGTCACTGTATATCGTACAAATACCGGCATCGGGATCTCGGTATCCCGGTTGGAAAATGGTCGCGAGGAATGGGGGGTAGTTTTGATTGTGAAAGGGCGAACCGCGCGGAAGTCGGCAAATTGTAAAACGTGACGCAGATTACGCACAATAGCTGCGCGCCGGTCGTAATAATAAATTATCATCGACAGGGGCCGACGTTAAACACCATCGATTCGGAAGCTGCCGAACTGGCTCGCGAATCCGACTCGACTCGGCGCACAGTGGTCCCAAATCTGGATTTACCAGTTCAGAATCAATACAAGTATCTTTTTTGAATGTTTGGATAAAGTATCTTCAGGCATGCCCAAATGTTTGTTCATCCGTTTACACGATTTCCGTGACTGCACGTAGTTAATCACCCCAATCATTTTCAATATTACTGGCTTCGATTAAAATTCTCTTTATTGTCCTCTGGTACCTACAGTGGATACAAGAAGTATCTGAATTTTCGATTTTCGGAAAATTGTCAATATTTAAACTATGACAACTTCATGAAAAAAAAGAATGTACAATACCGAACGTGGACTGTGTAAAATATACAGTTCATATACAATAAAATATGCTGTTTGCAGCGATTTCAAGTTTTAATCACAGAGTTTCCGATTTTCGAAATATTGTCAATATTTGAACCAGGATAATTCTGTCAAAAAAATACTAAAACGATAAATTTAGACTCGTTTTAAAGATGCCTTTACCCTCGCAACCTATCAATAATCTTTTCGAACATGTATTTATGAATTTATGATTTTTCTCTTGAATGATTCTATTACATGTGTAAAACTTAGTCTAATAGATAATACACAGAAAGGTATAACATTCAAATTTTAAAAACGTAGTTGAACAAAAACAAATTAAAATGAAATTACATGGAGTTGTAGCGGCTGTACCTTCTGCGCTCACCGACAGAGGGACGATAGGAGGAGTTTCTCGCTAGTACCTGATCCGCCTCCGATTCATATATTTACCGTCCTTAACCGCCTTCCGATATCCTAGCGGACCAAGAACGAAACGCCCTTCCTTTCCTTTTCTCTTCCTTTCCTCACCACCTATTACAGTAGCTGCCAAAGAGTTAAATGTTCTGTAAACGTGCTGCACGATGGCGTACTTTACAAGTGGGACGTTCCTTGGTATTTGCACTGGTAAGGAGACGTGTAAAGGAGACAGAGACGTTACCGGAACGTTCTCAGGGCATACAGAACGTCCATCGTGGACGTAGATCGGACATAGATCAGAGGAAACAACTGTCTTTGTACTATCCCAGAGTGCAAGAGGCCAATAAGGATTTGTTTGTAAAATTCTAAGGATTTTCCGGGCAATCTTTGCGAATAATCGACCAGTCTGCCCGCATGGAACCGTGCAAACGATGAAAATTCGCGCCTCGCCTGATCCGGCCGAGCGTTCCTTTCCTTTGGCTCGAAACTGGAAAACGTTAAAAAGAACGCGGACACGACGTTACTCTGATTATCGCGACGGCGTATCGCGGCACCAGCATGCTTTATTTCTTGTAATCCGGCCCGTTCACCGTGAATTTCGCGCATGGAAGGTCGCCGTAATGTTTATTACGCGCGATGCTTTGTTAGTTTGAAATTGCGGCGCGCATTTGTCACGCGTGCAGCCACGGGGACGCTCGAGCGGTTAAATTAGAGGTTGCGAGAATTTGAAAACGTTATTAGGACGCTGATGAGCATGAGCGCAGTCGACGAGCTGAGACGTCCCCTCGGCTTGTTGCCACTCTGTTATTGGGATGTATGGCGAATATAAAGCGGCTTTTTAGCGCGGGCTTTTCGGGACTTCGCGGTGTGCGCAACAACGTTTCGAAGATTCTTCAGAATATCTGTCGCGTGTGCTGTTCAACGTTGTAGCCTATGGAAAAACAAGAATATCGACAGAACTCGTTATCTTTCAACTGACACGGCTGTACCTCCTGCGCTCACCGACAGAGAGACAATAGGACGAGTTTCTCGCTAGTACTTGATCCGCCTCCCATTCATATATATATATATACTGTCCTTAATTGCCTTCCAGTATCCCAGCATCCAAGGCAGGGTACTTGATACGTAGGTGCAAATTTATAACTATAAATAGTAAGATTGAATAAATTATTCAATAAATTGTCGCTACAGTTCAAGGTTTATGAATGCAATACAACATTCTACTTTGGAATTTCACTTTTCGTTAACCTCTCTACTATCTTAACACTTTCGTTACGGCAGTCCGCTCCGCTGAAGAAAGCCACTGAACGGGGCACCGCTTCGCAAAAATTCGCACATTGCACGTCGGTAATGTTCACACTTACGTCTTTCATCGCCATCTTGGAATTCTCAATTTTTCAAGATCTAAGTACCAACTGTTTCGTCGCATTATATGAGAAACATGATTACAATACTGTGGATCTCTATGCAAAATGGAAGCTTTTCAAGTTAAACACAAATGTGTTCCTTCTTCCGATAATTTTAATCAATCCAAAATAATATCACAACATAACATTCGCAATTTTCTATTCCCTCTATTTGTTGGTGTCATAAGTGCATACAATCCTCAATCCAGTCCGCAAACTTTCGCAATTGAATCACCAAAGTACTATAATAACAAACGAACAATTATAACATTTAAGATAATAAAAATCTATCCAATATCAAACAGCTGCCAGTCCTTCGCGAGCTGTCTGCTTAGCGTGGTCGAACTGATTAATCGTCAGCGATATCCACTAAAATATTTCGGCGGTTCAGCGAGCGCATAATCAACTAGCTATGAATCCTCGTTGGTCCTCGCGGCTTTAAATTATCGATATTATGACGTAGAATGTCCAGGCTGCACTGACCAAATAATTTTCAATAAACGAGGGATAAATTTCGGAGATTGATCGTATCTTTTTTTCCCCAGCATTATTAGAGGTCGTACGTTCCTCCCTGCCCCCGATGCATAAACGCGGTGCAACGGGTATGCAGTCATGTATTATACGCACCCGAGATAGTGATTCATGGTGGCGGTACTATATATTTCGGTGGCGTAGCGACGTGTTTAGGCGCGATGTCGGTATATCCGTGAAAGTAGCATAAATCATTCTTGAAGAAGGCACCGGGCCTCCGAGAAACCATCGAACACACAGGCTTTAATCGCAATGTTAGAAACTTTCAACCCGGCGAATCTCGATAATGAGAAACCAGCATCTGGCTGCCCTGTAAAACCTACTTTAACCGATGCATCTCAATTATGCAATTCTCTATCAACCGTCGTCTCGTATATGCGATTCAGTGCTCGCATAATGATATTACGCCGAGTTAACACGGTTGTCGAGACATTCTATCAGTCGGATCGCTCGGCGCTGTTGCGTACACCTTAGTTAATGCGATAGCACCGTGCCACTGAGTATTAAACCGCGGATCATGATAGAAAATCAAATTTTCAGGGACATTTACATATCACCGGAAGCATATAAAAATTTGTTGCTGCTTTCAACTATTTTCTGCACTTATCTTATATTCTCCGCTTTTATAGAGCAACTTGTACCGTCGATGTAGCAACTATAATTCGAATATTCATAATTTTTCGAGTATCGGAGATACTGTGTCGAATACTATTTAAATCCCTTGCAAGTGGAAAAATAGATATATTAATATTCGCTACTGAATTGATTTTCAGTCATCATTTTTAACTTTTAGCACTCCAATGGCGCTTCTAGTGAGTCACTAAAAATTGCTATACTTTTATTCAAACCAGCTATTGCATTGCCATGTTTGTATTTAAAAGACTTCATAAAAATTGAAGCGTTGTACGTACGAATAATAGTAACAAATTTTATATGCACGAAAGGAAATGAACGATGTACAATGCAACTATTCTATGCAAAAATATGTCTCGATTTTAGAATTAAAATTGCTTGCCGTGTAAAGGGTTAATAATTTCAAATGGAAAATAATGCAACGATATTTTTCAATCTATTATATATTTTCGCTGTTTTACATTTGAACGATTGATAACGAAATGAGATTTTAATCAAAATATAATCCATATTTGATTTACCAATCGTATACATAAATATATACAACCTTTACATCACGATGTGTGCATTTAAGAAATCAGTAAAAATTTAAGTGTTTCACATACGAGTACTAATAATAAAATTGCACGAAGAAAATCAACTATGTACAATGGAGTTGTCCAGGGTCAAAAAGTCTCAATTTTGGAATTAACGTTGCCTGGTGTACAAAGGGTTAAAAGGTGTCCAAGTAAAAGTCAATTTGTCTTATGTTACAGCCAGCAATCAAACGTTTCGAATATCCTAATCGTACAAATACAGCGACAGAAGAAGCTATTCTTCTTTTCAGTGAACACTGTCCACCAGCGAATGCAATTATCGTTCGTCTTTTAGCCGTTTCAAGGAAACAGAAATAATTTCAGTCCCCCATAACATGGTCGACAGAGAAACGATCTGGATTTCTAGAAATCGGAAATTTATCGTTGAAATACTTTTTGAAATCGCTGTAATTCGCCGGTTTTTATCGCATAGCAAATACCGCGCATGTTTACCGTGGCGAACTGATCCTCGGAAGAATCCGCTAAAACATGGAACTTCGGCGAAAGGTTCATTCGGTATTCAACTCGTAACAATCGTGCTGCGTACCTTCTTGGTTTTTAAACGGCCGGGTTGCGTGAAACACGAACCACGGGCACGGAGTGTGCGCCCGTCTGTGTGTGTTTGTTCGAAAAATTCTCAACTCGAAACGATCGTGTCTCTACACAGCGAATTAATGGGAATAAATAAGTTTATTAGCGGTTTCAACGGTTAGCTCCCGATTCCCGCGTCTTCGCAAACTCATTTTTCGAGCTCGTCCCTTCGCTTTATTCTACCTCGCTTCAAGTTTGTATCCCCAGATGGTGTAACTTACGTGCTACTGTGTTTCGACGCGACCTGCTCGAACTTTCCACTGTTCCTCAGCTCGCTAACTTTTTTCCCCGAGATAAAAATTTTTTACTTGCCCATCATTTCCTTTCTTTATTGCTTTATATTTCCGCTTCCTCGGTTAGAAGAAATTTGTTGATATCTCCTACAAGGAGTTCCCGATGCGTCCACTGGAGCAGGAGTGATGAAATTTCCTTGAAATTACAAATAACGAATAAGAATGAACGGTCTCGTGATTGTGTTGCTTCTTCGAGAACGTTCGCGAAACTACAGACGGTATAATTAACATTAGTATTTATTGCTATTATTCTTGATTATTAGAATTATTTTTACGTGTTATGAACTACAAGTAAAAACTGCAAGGAAAGTTTTGTATATATTTATGTACACAATTTGTGAATCAAATATGGATTATACTTTGATTGAAATCGATTTGATTGAAAGATATCGTTGCATTATTTTCCATTTGAAATTATTAACCTTTTACACTGCAAGCAATTTTAATTCTAAAATCGAGACATATTTTTGCATAGAATAATTACATTGTACATCGTTCATTTCCTTTCGTGCATATAAAATTTGTTACTATTATTCGTACGTAGAACGCTTCAATTTTTATGGATTTTTTAAAATACAAACATGGCAATGCAATAGCTGATTTGAATAATAGTATGGCAATTTTTAATGTCGCCTCGGAGGAGTCATTGAAGTGTTAAGGGTTAATAAAAGAAATAAATGTCTGTGATGCTGTTGCACTTATCAAGAAATGCAATTTTTATTTGATAGTCGCTTAGGATCAGACTCCGGATTTCATTTAATTAAAAAATTGCATTTGTAAGAAGTTGAGAATAATGTACGAACATCGTTGAATTCTTCTTGTACCTTCGCCCTTTTGCATTCCACCGATAAATATTTGTCACGAACGCATAAAATTGACGGTTCACATACGACAAGCGAGTCGATTAACAGAATGAATGCTTCATCAACGTACCAAGATACAAATCACTGATACACTTCGAGTATGTACCACGTTAATAACAACCTCCGCAATAATTCCCGACGTATGTATTATATTTCCCCGAGGGCATTCAACGTGGCAGCGATTGTAGCAATGATCTTCAAGAAGAATCACGTTATACGAAACTAATTCTGCGCAGGTCTCGGCGAATGCTGCGGTTCAAAAGAAACATCCTACCCCTCTTTCTCTCCCTTGATCTGTGTTTTCTGAGCGTGGTAACGAGGACAAGTCGTTGCTCGTTAAGAGAAAAGCCTCGAGAGAAACAGAATGAGAAAGGGAGAGGAAAGGGATTGAGAAAGGGGGAGAAAGAGGCTGAGGAAGAAAGACAGAGAGAGAGAGAGAGAGAGAGAGAGAGAGAGAGAGAGAGAAGAGATGATCTAGAATCAACCTGTGAGCTCGCTATCCGTAAAATCCATATCGAACGATTCCTCCTCGGGATCTGGTATCCTTTTCCAACTGCGGTTCCGTTATCGCTCTTACCTCGGCTCCCTGTCGGCCTTTTATTATGTTGATCCACCGGATGTTGTCTACTTTACAAGTATATTGCGAGCTTTTATTCTCACAACGAAAAAGCACTCGTTCTCCCGTGCATATTCGCGGTTCGAGCCTTCATTACGGATGTATACGTCGTCGATAAGATACCGTCGACTTACGCGCTCATTTCAATACGAAAACCTTGGCGAACCGTTGTAAAACCAGCCACCGCCTAAAGGCGATCTCAACAATAATACGACTTTATGCGGCACGGGAAAACTATACTGTTACGAGCACACCTATCAGCTCCACGACGCACCTGAGACATTTTTCCCTATGCATGTTCGATACCTTGGAAATACAGGGTGTCCTGCAAACGTTCATGCTCCTTGAATGATTCCTGGGGTTGTAATAGGACACTTTCCCCTTTGCCAATTCGTGAGTCGATGCTTCGTTTTCGAGTTATCAGCGAAAAGCGCCGGACCAATCAGAGCACTGTTACAGCGGAAGCCTTTGGACCAACGGCGACCGGATCTATTGCTATGCCAGAATCCGTTCGCGGTGTTCGCATTCTGATTGGTCCACTTCTTTTCATCAACCCCTTGCCATACCATTTTCTTTGCGGCTACAGTTATCGTAACGTCTTCGTCACCGAAACTGTTGCGGAAGAAGCAAGAAAATTTAATTTTCTTGTAGTAAGAAGAATAATAAGAAGATGAAGTTTGATTTCGTCTAAAAATGAAGGCAAAACATTTATATTTGTGTAGGATGAATGGTTGTTTATGCATGTGTGTAGGCAATCGGGTTATCTTGCGATTGAGAGGGTGCGAATGAAAAGTGTTATATATTTTTTTATTAAGTATTTTTTTTTCTTTTAGAATTTTTATCGTAGTACTCTGTTTTGTATTGATTACGTCTTTTTATCGATTTGCGTGCTACACTGTTTTGTTTATGTAGATTCGTTTTGATTTTGTTAAATAAATGTCGAAGACAATTTCTCACGAGCAAGTAATTAAAGAAATCCTGCATTTGTTTGAGTTTGTTTAAAATCTTCGACACGAGCTTGACTCGTAATATGGTAGGGGGGTTAATCGTAAATTGGCAAAGAACAGTCGTTGCCGTCACAAAAGTTTAAATCTAAATTAATAGGATACGTAGGAATACAGTTTGAAATATAAATTATGTAGATAATGGCAGTAATGGAGAAGCAGTCGGTAACGTTAAGTTCTTGCGAATGCACGGCGAAGAAACGTAGCGCAAATAAAAACCGGCGTAGAATGGAGAGATACGGCGTAAGTGGATTGCAAGCGTTATTGTTGCGGCGATCATGCGAAAACCGTGACGGTGCGTTAAAATTAGTGTTTATTTCGGGGACCATGAAATACGACGGGGGAGAGCACGCAGGGAAATAAGAAAGGCTCGATCACAGGTTGAAAAACGTGTTCGGGCAAAGATAATGGACAGTAGGGCGTGCTACGAATATCAGGAACGTTCGCGCGAATTCTTCTTCGGTTCTGCCGTTGCACCTGCACCAAGTCCCATGCGAAAATGCGAGTCCACGGTCGGACCACGTATTATGCAGATGACCGACGAACCGAGAAATGAAAATGACGCGGCCCGTTCTTTCTTTAAACCTTTCTGTCCACCAGTCTTTATATTCCCTCGGAAATCAGAGATGCAAAAACCCCGCAATTTGCATCATTCTACACAGCTGTCGAACATTTAACTCGTTCTGCAGCTGGGTAATTAGTTGCCGACCGTGTTGCTGATCAATATTTGCCGTATCTTTTCCGTAATTGTCGCTGCTCTGTCGAGCGACAGTTCTAGAGGAGGTATTACGTATTTTGTAGCGTGTCGAACACAAAGCATAGCGATTGAAACTGGGCGATTGAAGTTCAACGTTTACACTCTTTTACGTTTGAAACTTTAATCGCTTATTAACCCTTTGCACTCGAAGCAATTTCATTCAAAAATCGAAACATTATTTTCACCTGTAATAGCTGCATTGTACATAACTTATGTACTTCGTAGATATGAAATTAATTACTACTGCTCGTACTTAGAACATTAAAATTTTTATCGACTCCTTAACTGTAAACGTAGTGATGTAAAAATTGTTTAAATAATAGTATGATAATTTTTAGTGGCGCCTTAGAAGCTTGAGTGCTAAGGGTTAATTATAATCGTAAGTTTATCTGGTGCTTGGTGTCGTTCTAATAAGAAAACAAGATAAATACGACAGTCAAAGTTCTGTCAATCAAAGTTAGAAAAATAACATTAGAAAAGTTGCAATCTTTTACTTCGTTTGCGTTAGTGTGAGTTTAGAGCGTATCAATCGTTTCACTGGTTCCAAAAGGTATATTCCCAGCGGTGGGGATAAAATTTGGACCGTTACGGAAGAGATGTTTCCAACAGTTACGGAGAGAACGCTGAAATCAGTGTCTTTATGCATTTATAACGAAAGGGAGTAGTTCCTATGGAAAACAGAGAGAGATTAATATAATTTAACTGTATTTATACATTACTTTATTAATGTTTTCTCTGTTGTGCAAAGTACCTATTAATTTTTACCATAATCTCAAAGCGGAAACAATGGTAATTTGCAGGAATAAAAGCATTATCGCGAAAGTTACTTGATTTCTTCCCGCTAGAGCGACCATTCATCGCGTCAATTCGTCCGAGAACGATGAGTTAAGATGATCGATGTAGGCGCAGCATAACTTCTCGGAGTATTAGATGCTAAATTAAAAAACTTCTAGACTCGAAAATGGGGAACTCGTAAAATTCCATTAGAGTGGGTAGTTTTCAAGCTCGACTTGATTGCGGTCTAGAATTTGCAGATATTTTACAAAGAATAATGGCTGCCGACGTACGCTCGTCTACACATTTTAAACAAAGTATTTATCTGGTGCAATTACTATTTTCGTTATCAATATAAGCATACATTATACAATTATTGTTAGATAAATAGTGCAATGATGTCACGCAATTCTTTTTTAACCCTTAAGTGGACCTTCAAAGTATACTTAATAAATGCAATGATTTAATTAAGTTATACGTAACATTACAGTTAATATTCATTTTTATCAAAGTGGCAAACAGAAACGAAGAAAGATCGCAATATTTCATCTAAATCCGTAAATAGTTACACGATTAATAGTTACATGTTAAATAATTATTGGTATGCATTTTAGTGGTATCGCAATGCTTCACGTGAGAGTTAACGAGGCGAACGTTATTAAAGTTTATAAAAAACACTTGCATCGTTTACACGCAAACGGTCACTTCAACTTAACGAGTCTATAAAACAAACAAATAGTCGACGATATAGAAAAGCGAACGAGGGATAAAGCGTTTTCAGCTTGTTTAAAGCAACGTTTAATTTTAAAAAACGAAATAAAGATGTCAATTTCCAGGGTATATTTTCATTAATATTTTTGACCTTTTCGCATTCGGAATGTAATACTTTTAACGTAAATCTAGTCGCGCCGTAAAAATATTAATATTTTTAAATCCTACATCGTGGTGCATCGTAACATTTTTCGCTTAACTTGATTAATAAATATCATTCGCGTTGCTCGATAGTAGCGCAACATTTAAAAAAATAATATGATAAACCATTAAAAAAAAGTGCATGTGTATTTTCAACCGTATCAGCAAGCATGTACAGTATTCCGCGAGAACATTAACGATAATAAAATTTATTCTGTTCAATTGTATTATAAATGAAATCGATATTTTAAAAATGGAGTATTCCGTTGCTAAAGATCTCCCAGGAATATTCTCCCAACGATTTTTTTGGAAATTTGTATAATTGGTCATTAAAATATGTTTTTTTCTTCAGAAAGCAGTCTTCAAAATTGGTACTAAAAATATCTGACAGATGTTTAGACCAATTTAAATAAAATTTGATAGTATCGTTCTTAATGCTATTATCTAGTCGTTGATAAAACAGATTGTTGATTCGTAAATTTTTATTTTTTGTTACGAACAAAATTAGCCGTAAATTTAGATGAAAAATCGTACCTTTTTTAAAAATTTCATTCATTCAGTACTTCGATTTATTCGACTTCGACGAAGACCAGCTTTTTTGTCTACGTCAATATGAAATTCAATGAAATCTGTATTTCATAAAAATCCCCCGAAGATATAACACGAACGGCATTTTGCATAAATGATTGCCACATCTTCCTAGTTTAATATTTCATGTTTTATCGAATATTATTCGAATGTCGCATAGTAACACGTACATCTCGATTTCGTAAAACAAACAGTTTTGTATATAAAAAACGTTATTTTCTTTATTTTAATAAAGAATTTTAATAAATTATTATACATACTTATTTATTCAAGAACGTAGTCTAATCAAGATCGCATTAAATCCGAATTTTAATCGTATCATTTTTTAATGTCCCAAACCTTCAGTGTTAAATTAGATTTTGAAAGTACACTTAACTCTTTTAGTGCTGACCGAAAAATTTCAATCAATACAGCGGGTCAAATGACTCTTTTCAGATTTTTTTATTTTACAATTATTGAAGTTACAAAATTTCCTTCACTGAAATCGATTCAATAAATCTCTTTGTTTAGTTGTATTCTGTTATGGAAGTTACAAATAATTCAAATAAATTAAATTTTGACATTTTTGAAAGACAATATACATCGGTCAATTTTAATGCACGGTAGGTTTTGTATTAAAAAGGAATCCACAAATTATTAGGTTGTTGGGAAAATAATTTTGTCTTAAAAAAATTTTGTTTTTGTTTTCAATAAAATATTTATTCACTATAAGAAAATTGTCTTTCATTTTCATAAAAATAAAAAGAAATTACTAGAATAAGACGTCGATTTTACTATTATTAGAAATCTATAAATTACAATAGAACAATCGCTTTACATAAATAAGTCAACAAATCAATATATCATTGTTCGACGCTAAAAGTATTAAAAATAGAATAAATTACGTTTATCAACTGCGACGATTCCACAAGTACGGAATAACTCGGAAGATTCTTCTTCGAAATGATCCTTCTGCGACGGTAATATCATGGGGCCGTTATAAATGTCGCAACCCCTTCATAAGTTCCTGTACATCACCCGTAGAGTATTTAGTATAAGCGGTTTGCGAGCGAGACGAAGAGAAAAAAGTTACGCTCTATTCCAGCGGGAACGCCTAATAGCTATAGCAACCGACTATTTCGGATAATGTCCCGGCACGCTGAAATGCGTTTTTGTAAGCTGGAGCTCGGTTAATGCATCAGCTATTAGAACCTCGTGCCGCGACAAAAGAGCCGTGCGCATAAATTATGCTAACATTATAAATAGAAAACCGCGGTCTCCGCAGCCTCCATCTTTTTTCGCGGCGGCTGGAATTGTACGTCAGATTTGTTGCACACTCCCTAATCTCTCGAGATTTTTTCCAGCTGGAAACTCGGCCGGCACGAGTGTCGTCGGCGAATGAAAAACAAAATTGAACAACCGGAAAGAGGGAAACAAAATAATGGGAAAAGGGGAGCTGGTCGGGACAGAGTGGAGATCGCTTGGAAAAGAGAAGAGGAAAGAGAAGAAGAAGCAGCAGCAGCAGAAGCACAGGGAGAGGATAGGTAAGCAGGAGAAAAGAGGACGAAATCTGCTTCAGGGAGACGGGCAAACCTTCGGCACAGTAATCGTAATAACTATTCTCCAGGCGTGTTTCACCGGGAGCGCCATCGAGCCGGCGTAAATACGAACATAAATTCCCTCATGGTCCTTCTTTGCCCCCTTTCGCGTTACATACTGACCATCCCTAGAAAGCGTTAACTGTTACGGGTCTTCCAGCGTTTTTCACCCTCTTCCACTTAGCGTTACATATCCAGCCAGACCGGAACAGAGTGCCGAACGGTTTTACATTTGTCTGATCGATCTCGCCGACAACGCGACGACAAAACGACAATAACCGCCCCGCGATTTTTCTTGTCCTCTTTCCGGGATAATCATTGCTACCATTTTTGTACTCGGACGGTCGTTGAACCCGTCGCTCTTTTCTTTTTTCTCCGGAATTTGTTTGCAGCTCTGAATCGGGTGTGTCCTGTGCGGTATTCGATGCGATGGTGCGATACTAAACCTGGAACGTGTTATTTTATGCGATAAATTTAGTTGGCAGAGAGGCGATAACTATCTTGAGTAAGTAGTGCGTCTAGTATCGCGAGATTATGTGGACAAACAAACCGTTATAAAGTGCTTTCGGTCATTAGGGATGCTATTTGCATCATACTTAACGCGTTTGATACGAAGAGGAAGAACATCCGATACAGATCGCGATTTGTTTTTACAATTTTCTAGGAGTGTGTTTCAGAGTTTCACTTTAGCCGGGTAACATGTGGTTAACGGCGGTGTGTATTGAGAAAAGCGTCAGTCTTTCCACGTAGTATTTCCCGTAATTACTGTAATCGTTTTCAATAAAAACAAAATAGGCAATACAATTCTGATAACAAGTTACACGCGGTTATTTAATGACAGGACTTTGAAAACTCGTATAGATTTTCGGATTCGTAAAAATGTTATCGTTGCAAATCGTTCATTCGCACATAACATTGTAATAGAAAATTCGAACGACTATAACTGCAGTAATTTTGCGAAGGAATCCTTTCCGGAATATTCTGAAACCCTTTACATTTTAGGATAAAAAACAAAAGTTAATCTTTAGTGTGAGTGATTAATTTATATTTTTAATTTATCGTAAAGATTGCAAAGACTTGTTTCTTTAGCTTTTTAAACTGTGGTTAATAATTTGTATAGATTTGTTCTTGTTACTTTTATGCGGCACGATAGTCGGTTTTAGTGCTGCGTAAATTTAGTGTTAATAACGGACTCATGATCGAAGGATAGGTTGGCGTCGCCGAGTATTTTTATTCGGCAGATAAAAGCCGCCACGGGCTTCGCCGGTTACGTTTTCTTTTATTAACCCAGAGAAAGGTATTATTGTGATACAGTACTACCCAGTACGGGAAGAAACGGAAACCATTATTCACGCGGATATCTTTGCGGAAGTTTAGTTTGTAGGTGCAAGAGAAGAGCGTACCGCGCGGCGGCAGAAATATCGCGGTCATTAATTAAGTAATGAGAAAAAGTACGCCTGGTGAATTAGGTGCCCCGTCTTTACATGTATATATGTCTTGCCATTTTCTGAACTTGGGGATGGAAGCGGCCGCGTAATTCTTTATAGTTTTCATCCCGCTGAGAAATGTTCCCTTCGCGAGGATAGATACCTAGCTCTTTCTATACTTACCGAAAAAAAGGGTTACGCTTTTTGGGACGCACGGAAGAAATTTAAACGCTTACCGGATGAAAGCTTCGGACACCGGGTGCTAAGATAAAAGCGAGCTTCCTTCTATGTCGATCGAGGTGTTAGTATGCGTCAATTTATAATTACGTTCCATGGCTGTTTGTTCAACTTCCATTGTTGATCAACGATGATTATATACATTGTTCATTTGCTGGCATGTTTAACACTTTGACTGCCATGTCACTCATATATGGGTGACAGAAATATTTGTCCATGTTTAAAAATAAATTTGCAGGCTAATATATTCGTTGCACTCAATTGAGTTCATATCTAGAAACTACAAGAAGGTTGAAGGATAACTATGTGTCAGACATTTTAAGTTTTCAATTATTGCTGCGTTAAATAAATTACTTTGATTTTGTGGAATTATTGCGGCTGTTTGTTGGGCAGTTAAAGTGTTAAATACTCATAAAATGATCAGAGCAGCTTGTATCGATCGGTTAGCACGAAGACAGTCGATTCTTAAATGATACCCACGATTTATAAAAATTTTTATTATTTTATTGGGATTTATCGAAGTTTGCAAATTGTGCTTCATAGTTTAACAATTGCACGGTGCTAATACTTTTCCGCAGGACTGCGTACATTCCTGCGATATTCTTGATCTTTCTTAAATTCTCATTTCTAGATTTCTTCTTCATCTTAAATCCCCTCCTGTTTGTCCCTCGTCTTTTTCTGTGATGGATCAGATAGTAGCAGGAAGCGTAGGAGGTATTTGTAAGATGACAAAAAGAACTCTGAAAAGAATACGATGACGTAGACTCGAAATAAGAGTCCGATTAGTCTGTTTGGATGCAGTATGCTAGATTTTCACACGCATTTCCTACTAGGTCGTTCTATTGGCTCAAGTGGTCACACACATTAATCGGGCCGAAGAGGGAGAATGAGCAAACGATAAGCCCCTCTTGCCCCTGGATTCCCCCGGGGCTCTTTTGGTCATCTCACCGCGGTATAGCCGCTACACATCTTTATTCTATTCAGTTGTCTGGAAAGTTCGTGGTGATTTTCGGTGGGTGGCATAAAGCAGGTTTGAATATATTAGAATTACTGAAAATGAATTACATGAAAGATGGAGGAAGGTTGTGGAACAGAATGGCACTTATATATAACATAAGTTACATAAGTTTACGATATATAATTGTACAATAAGTATTAAAAAAAGAAAAACATCAGGTTAACAGGTTAAATAAAATGTTATTTCTGTTTAAAGAAAATTAAGGAAATACATGTTTAGAAGAATCAGTTTGAAATCTTGATCGCGAGTCTGACTCTTTGTGTATGGCAAGGGGTTAAACTTAACAAAATGCAATTTTTACTCGACAAATCCCGATAGTCCACGGAGGACTATCTACCGGAAGTGTATCGCCAAGGAATGTACATTCGCAGATCCCCTCGATTAACGATTCCACGTGTTTCACAAATCTGTCGACGTGTTCCATTGCATTCGTCAGTTTCGTCGTCTCCGTCGAGCAACGGTGTCGTTAACGACGCCGAGAGCCGTCGAATGACAAAGATAGCATTGCCGTTCGTCGGGCAAGCAGCAAAGAAAAACGGGGGCGACAAAGCGACCGGTGGCAACGGAAGTACGATGTGACTGACAGGTATCATGGTTTATTCGACAAGTCGGCGAACAGAGTGCGCGAGGAAGCCTATAACATCGTATTCAAGTTGTGCTTCGGGTTAACAGCCTGGGTGTTCGACGGTGTACCATGATGTATGACGTGGTGTCAGGTTCCAATCCCCTGGGAATGCCATGAAAGCGGGTTCTGTGCTCGATGTAAAATATCGTTGATCCGGGCAAGCGGACTGCACCACCGCCAGACACACTTTGAGCAGTTCACGAGGAGATTCCGAATGGCTAGCACCGATTACGAGCGTTTTCAAATCCAAGCTCAAGTGCCGGCTATCTCTGATAATCTGAAACGTGACTACTCGTGATGACTTTTTAATAGTCCTTCCTCGAATCGAACCCTGGCCTAGGATTATTCGTACACCGTTCGCGTGCGCCCTCCAGCTTCAAACGAAATTTTTTAGCTCTATGAGAAAACCGACCACTTATCGCATTATCGAATCACGGTTTTCTACGAGGTTTTTACGGTGGAGTTAGACCCAGACACTCGGGCTCTCGATCTGATCCTGAATTGTATTCAATTATGCATAGAGACATGACGGAATTTCAGAGGTTCCTGGGAATGTCTACGTACGATGGATTTCCATAAAATAATAAGTGGATTATTCTGGTAATTGTCAATATCGTGTTCGTTAATATCTGTGAGACTTTAACGCGCCGGTAGTTCTCCTACAGAGATACTTAACATTTATTTGATAAATAACCAGACTGTTGATTAACTAATTTGAGGTAGTTAAAAGATGTCAGTTATCTCAGTGGCAGAACGAATGGGTACAAAGTGCAACGTGTAAATAACGATACACTTTCAATAATTTAGTTTCAATTTGTACACCTATTTATAAATTTACTTTTACTTCGTATGCGAAGTAAGTTTTTAAATGTCTATTCATTTCATTCAAGCATTGTATCAATTTATATTTTGCTAGTAAACTTTATGAAACTCATTTTAAAATTTGTATACTATAAATCCATTCTTAGATCTTATATAAACTGGCAGATTTATTTTAAACTCTTATACAAACTGTACAAGAAATTACTAGAAATTATTTAAATTTATTTTGACCTCATATAAAAGCAATATATATATATAACAATATTTTCTAAATCAATTTTCACTTCACACACCGTAAATTCATTTTTGCAATTAATATAAATTGCATAGATTTATTTTCACCTTTCAAAGAAACAATATAAATCGATTCTCAATTCACGTATGAGTTTGATAAATCTGTTTTTAATTTACAAATAATATAAATTTATTTTTATATCTTCCGCAAATGGTATTTCCCGTGGCCTCGGGAAAAACAGAAGGTACAAATCGATTCACACGTCGTGTACAATTTTTATGGATTATTTCTTAATTCGTAAGCCATAAATTCATGTTGAACTTTTACAAAGATTCCGCAGTTTTCGCTATTACATAAATTGCGACCTAAGGGAAAATGCTGTGAATTTCCATATGCGTAATGAATGCACAATCCTCACAAATTAAAGTAATGAAGTCGTCCAGGCTAAAGGAGAAACATTTCCTTGTCGCAGTCCTAGCAGTATTACGCGAACGATGTTGTTACTAATTTCGCATAGAGCACAGAGAATGTCTGTGCATCCAAACAAACTTTAATCTTTGAACATTATATGCATCGTTACAGAACGCGTTATGATTAATGTTCGTATCGTTGCATCGAGTTTAAGTTACGGATTAAAACTTCGATCCGTTGCGAATGGAATCCGCACGGTGAATAATCATTGTCAATTAGTGCATAACCGAACTGTTTCTCCTTTGTAAGATTAATGAGAGTAACATCACTATATATCCGGATCCTAACTCGGAATCAATATGTTAGCGTTGAATGTGCGTTCGTACAGCCAGAAGCCAGCTGCAGAGGTATTTCGCACAGTCATCGGAATACAAGATGAGCTGAATTTGAGTGTTAATGACTTATATCTAGATCAAAGAGAAAATACATGGACCAAGTGCAGGAAAATAATCAGTACCGGTGGCGCATGATCACCGTTGATCGAACTGAGAAATTATGGCAATTAACGTTACACGTACCACGTAGACATTCTATGGTTGTTCGGAAAGTAATTTCGTTTTGAGAAACCCATATGACGAGCTTTGACATTAAACCTAGGCGTTTCGAATGATCATGAACGGTCGAATTCGATGAATTTAATCTCTCAGCGATCTCACGAGTTGTTAATCACTGGTTTGTTAATTAATGCGTTTATTGTATCTTCGACAGCTTCAATTCACCTTCCAGAACGTGGTGCATCTTCAAAATTGCGACATCGAAATTTTGCAAACTAGTTTTGGGACTGTCGTTTTGTCAATACATCTTCTGCATACACATCAGATCATCTTTTTCTTGCTTGAACAGCATTTTTACGTTTTCGATAGTAAAAAAGTAAAATATGCCGAAAATGCTGCTTTTTACTTTCCGTATTTGATAGGACACCAACCAAAAACTACTGCGTAGAATCAATCGAACATTTTTAGGATCAAGCCTTGCTATATCCGTTGTCAAAATATATAATGATTATGCGGCTTAAGTGTGAAGTTGGCTGTGAAAAAATATAATTAAATCTTCTGTTGGGGAAAAACGAAATTACTTTCCGAACAACATAATTTATTTATCAACCTCTTAAGCAGGATGCGCCACTGTAGTGGCTTCCGGGGATGTCATCTTATATTACGATACGCCATTATAGTGGTTTGAGCACACCCAATTCTATTATTAATTATTACAATAAATTATTAATGTTAAAATATATGCATCATATCTTTAAGAAGAATTATAATTTAGTTATTTGTGAATTTAGATTTTTCAAATTATGGCAGTCTAACGATTACGATTCCATGAACAATAGACAAATTCTGTCAGCATACAGATCGCGTAAATATGCTGTGATCTGTTAAATTGAATACAAAACTGCATTTTTTTTTAATTCTTCAAGTTCTTAAAGCAGTGAGAATTTGAATTATGTAAATTTACGATGGCGAAACAAAAAAAAAATGTTCGTGCGTTGCGATATTTAAAGCAGAGGGGAAATTTAAAATTCTTTAAGGAAGTTTTAAATCTTTTGATACCGGGAGAATGCAATTAGAAAGTACACAGAGTCGAAATAGGTTGATTAAAATGATAACTAGTTAAGAACCAACGAAACTCTCACTGCTTGTTACGACGAATTGAAACATGCCTGGATAGTACTATTAAAATAATGTGTATTCATTATCTGATCTATGTAAACTTATCCTGCTACGAATCTATCAAATTAAAATTCAATTTAATTTATACATTTTATATTTGCCAAAATATACTGCCGTACTTTATTTTATTACATGTAACCATTTTATTAAATCAAGAACATTCTTCACTAGAAAATAAAATTGTTTATAGGTGAACACATCTGTGTTTCGCGTAACTATGAAATAACCATTTCCAAGTTCTTGATAACTAAATTATAATTTTTCTTAAAAATGTGATGCATAAATTTCAGCTTTAATAATTTTAACATGAAGATTTCGATAATTTAGCTTTAATCATTTTGAAATGATGTTTTCGATAATTAAATTATAATTTTCCTCAAACATATGATGCACACACTCTAACTTTAATAATTTCTGGATGAAGTTTTTGACAACTAAATTATGTGGTTTTCTTAAAGATATGATGCATGTACTTTAACATTAATAATTTAATTTAATAATTAATAATACTATATATATATACATTTGTTTATTAAAGAATATATTGTATTAAGATCGTACAAAATCTAAATGTATTTGATTCTATCATTTTCGTTAGGAAACTCTTAGTTGCCAGTTTATTGCTTAGCAGAATTAATTCGAATTCTGACAAAAAACTTATCCCTGCCCCAACGTAACCGCAAAAATTATTAAACAATTCACCTCTGCAAAGTATGATTACATCGAAGTAATGAAACATGTCCTAGCAACCAATTTCTGGTAACGAGTCCATCGAGTGATTCGTTTCGTTCAGATAATCTCGCACAGTCTTTGAATTTTAAATCGTATGCATAATCGTTTCCTCTTGGAAAGAGCAAGCAATTTTCTAGACGTAATGAAAATTAAAGGGAAGCGTGGAACTCACGTTTTCGAAAATTAAAAAGCAAAGTGGTAGATCGAGCGGCGCGTATACCCGATATAAATAAGTGATCGTCGATCTAGCATTATGGACACACACCTGCATCGGTGAGCGACGTGTAGATCGGTTCCCGTAGATTCAATCGCGGTTTCCGATTACAATTCGATCTCGACAGGCGTCGAGGTTTTATAAAAATTTCGGTAAACCTGACACCGGTCGATCCGCAGGTTCGTGCGATTAGTTTCCAGAGAGCTTTACAAGATTCAAAGTCGATCGAGTTTTCCCGCATTGCATCATGCCTCGGAGTTAATGGTGCATTCTATACTTGTTGCGGTGCAGCTAGAAAAGAAGCTTGAATAAATGTATACATGCACTTCCATATTCTCGATAAAAAGCATATTTTCTACGATATTCGAAATGTGAAATGCAGTGCGTAATTCGAATGCATTTTTATATGATGACTTCGCCATGGTATTGTATGCATTTACAAGTTTTCCAAACAGTTCCAAAAAATTTTATTTCATAAAATAAATTGCTGCTACTGTTTAGGTTCAATTTGCTAAAAGCATGTAAAGGAAATCAAATGACATTTCGTTGAATTTATTCGCCTGAATTCGCATAAATTAAATTTTGATTACAGTAGCAGATATACTTTGAAGCAGTTTAATCATTTTTCTTCGTTCTGTTTGATTGACTAATATTGTTTATGGTTACGAAACCCTTTTGATTCTTTTGTTCATTCATTAAACTTTTTGCCAGTTGAACGAACAACTTGTAAAAAAATATTTGTACAATACAAATTTTTTATGTGAACAAAATTCAATTTGTAGCATTACTTTTTATGTATTTGCATACTTCAAGTGATCGCATTTCGTTAATTTGATTTTTAGTTCGACATAGTCTTTTAATAAATTATACAGTACAAATGTAACTGTTATGCGAATGGAACATGAGAATTGACATTCACAGATAACTGTGTAACAGTTGCAGCTGTGAATACAACGATAGAACTTTCATTTCTGTTGAAAATTTCACAGTTTAATGCAATTATGTTGTGTAAAATTTGCTTTGCAGTTCTTTTGTAAACTATTGTCTTTGCTGTTTAATTAACTAATTAGATTACGACGTGAGACGAGTACAATTTCTAATTGTTCTATTCGCAAGCCCCTCACTTCCATCTTTCCGACGGAGATAAGGGTAGACAGTGATGAGAATGCGAGAGGAAACGGAAGTTCTGTGATGCGATGGAAATGCTGATGCCAGTATAAAGGGTTTAAAAGGTACGATTATGGGAGTGAAGTAATATGTTCTTCCGTTTACGAATAAAAGCTTATTGTTTAAACGCGCGGGAGGAGCTCCATTAAACGGGTGCAGTTGAAGCATTTGTTTTCGCCGAGTCGTTTGTTATTTAAAAAATCGCACGTAAGGATTGAGATCACAGTTTCTATTATACTGGGATTACCTGTTGCTGTTTACATATTTCCACGCTGGTGGGGGTAAACAAGAAAACCTCAATCCAGACATGGGCAATATCGTTGTATCTGCATTATTTGGACACATTTTCAAACAACGCGTTGCTCGAGCATTACACTAATTATAACTTTACTGAAACATTCGAGCGAAATTAAAAAGCAATATACATTTAGACCGTTATTAATTATAAGCTGTACAAGAATTTATTTATTTCCCGCAAAATTAATTTGCAATCGCTAAATATTATGAGCATTGGAATTTTTGTGAAATTAATTATAAATAATTAAAATAAGAATGTTCGTAAATTATTACGCTGAATGATAGCTGTAACTTTTCTACATAAATGTTTAGCCTTGAAAGAGTAAAAATATTGTATAACAATATTTTAAATACTATTAAAGGATCTCATAAAGACTTTTCATTTTTGCAAGGCATAGTGCAGCACTCATGTATTAAATAATTACAATTTTCAGCAATTTAAATTAACCATATGCTTTAAAAATTAGTTTACATGTTTTTCTGCGCATAAACTGTACAATTTTTATTTCTATAATAGCTATACTATGTTCAAGTGGATAAGTCGTTTATAAAAAACACATTTTAATGCCGAGCATGTCTTCCAGATGCATGTACTTACGGGACCCCTTAACACTCAGCGAACAGTTCAAACTGTATACTCAGATTTCAGAAGCGTTACCATACGATTGAAATTCAACTAACTATTTTCAGCTGGCATTTCTTAATCCGCGTGTCACTCAGAAACGTGGCTGATTAAATTATTACAGCTACAGAGTGGGAAATAAATCTTCTATCAATACGATGGGTGCTATCGTCTTTAGTTGACCTAATTGTCAGGACATTTGCAATTTAAAAATTCTTCATT
Organism: Agapostemon virescens; assembly: GCA_028453745.1. Classification (NCBI taxonomy): domain Eukaryota; kingdom Metazoa; phylum Arthropoda; class Insecta; order Hymenoptera; family Halictidae; genus Agapostemon; species Agapostemon virescens. Next base: position 7,149,035 of record CM052083.1, on the reverse strand, counting down.
CTTTCAGAAGCGAAGATAAGCTTGCGTTCTAAAGTTTGAAGTACAAAAATCAATTATACAATGAAATTTTAATTGGTCAGAATTGACCAGAAGACCACATAAGGATTAAATTTTTTAAATCTGTATGCTGCTTAATCTCTTAGGCAGGGTTGAATTTTCTGCGGGGCTGTTTCTCTGTACGGGAGAGCACATAACTCAATTATAATATTTCTTAAAGACATGATACATATACTTTAACTATAATAATTTTGGAACAAAGTTTTTGATAATTAAATTATAATTTTTCTTAAAGATATGATCCATACATTTTAGCTTTATCAATTAATAATAAAATTGAGTGTGCTCAAGCCACTATAGTGCATCGTGCTTAAGAGGTTAAATGGCCGCCACGCGTTTCCGTTTGTAAACGCATGAAATCCACCGTCGTGCTATCGGACACGAGACGAGCCAAACAAAACAACAACGAAATCTGAGAAAAATTGGTTCGTTAGTACTTCGATCGACATCTGACGGGGAACAAGTAGTAACACACGTTGCGAAGAGTCGCAATCCGCTGGACGGTTACGTCGCGGAAAGCTTTGAAAACAACGATGCACACGTAACTAATCCGAGAATGTTCCTGAACGTTCACAGGGGATTTAGGGACGGTACCTTCGGAGATACCTACTCGATGAGGATTAGGAAGTGATTTGCAGGCGATTCCCGATAGCGACGGAAACACGAAAGCCGGAATTTATCGCGATCGCAGAGAGTTCTCGTAGTCATGAAGTTTCGAGGGGTGTTATCTCGCGCGTGCACCAGCTATGCACGAACTATCAGTTTTCATGAACATGTTTATGACGCAAATAAGCGTCCTCCCCTCTCAATCGGAAACATATGTTTCGTGATGCTCATTAACCCGGTTCTGACTGGTTTTGCGTGCTCAAAATTTGTAACGGAACCATTTAAACTTACACATCGTTTGCCGTACCGGAAATGTATTTTGTGTATTAAACGCGCCTCCTTCCGAGCGGGTTTCGACCGCGATAACGCTTATCACGAAATCACAAAGATTAAACGATCGCTGATGGGTAGGGCTCGATGATTTGGGAATTGGGAGGGGGTAGCCAAAGGGGTGAAGGGGCTGTCCGTTCGTTTGCATCGGTTAATTTTGAATGGATCCTAAATGTCACCGAAGCCCGGTATTTATTCAGAATAAATTTTCAACGCAATTTTGGCCTTCCCCCCCCACCCCTCCACCAATCCCTCCTCCTCACCTTCACTTCATTGGCTATTCGAATTCTGGGAAATCGTCTAGTTGTTTTTCGCGCATGCACGCGAGACTGTCTACGGCCGATCAATTTTCAACCAATTCGGGCCCGTTTATAATCAAGCAAGCATTTATAATTTCGCTTGCACTTATTTGCCACGATGCTTCATCGAAATTCTCTAAACGGACCCCGAATTTTATATTGTCGCGGTAAAAGAGTTTGGAGCATTCGTTAATCTGATTAATTCATTTGTTGGGACGTTGCACACATTGCTTGTCTACGCGACGCAATTTTATTTTTGCCCGCGATGCATATCGTTGCACAGTTTCGTTTTTCCTACTCCGAATGTCTCTCGAATTTTTCATTTAATTAATAGATTGTTGAAGCGATAGCGCTCCAGAGACGTGGTTCAATCCCCGGATTACATTCAGATAAGAGAACACGTTGGAAATGTTCAATTTTGGCAGTTTAACATGCTTTTCAGCCGGAGATGAAACAAACTTTTATGTAAATTGTATAATTCATGCGTTTGGAAAAGGTAACGGCGAATCTGCGAAATGGTAGGAAACGTACATGTAGCAAACATTTGCTAGATCAATTCGTTGTTCGCAGCGAACGAATTAAAAGGCTTCTAAAAGGCTACAATGCAACTAAAATATTAAAGAAACAATTAATTATAATTATGATCTTAAATCTGTAACATTTATTGCAGATTTATAAACTTTGATGCTACAATGCAACTAAAATGCTAAGGAAACAATTAATTATAGTTATGATTTTAAATCTGTAAAATTTATTGCAGATTTATAAACTTTGAAGTTTAACAATGCATACATTGCATATTTACAAATTTATTGCAGATTTATAAAATTTGATGCTACAATGCAATTAAATGCTAAGGAAACGATTAATTATAATTATGATCTTACATCTCTAAAATTTATTGCAGATTTATAAACTTTGATGTTTAACAATGCGTACATTGCATATTTACAAATTTATTGCAGATTTATAAAATTTGATGCTACAATGCGACTAAAATGCTAAGGAAATAATTAATTACAATTATGATCTTAAATTTGTAAAATTTATTGCAGACTTATAAAATTTGATGTTTAACAACTTACCTTAACACTGCGTTTTCGCAGTCTTAAGATTTTATGTCTGTAACTAGGACAACGCAACTTTATGGTATACGAACTCCTATCGTGGTATCCTTCATTGCATGTCGAAGCAAGATAAAATGTTGTTAGGCTCGTAGAAAATACACGCGATCTTAGGAAAATCGAGAGATTCGCATTATCCGATTTAACTCTGGAACTACCGACTACATTGTCTTGTAATAATGACAAGACTGCATTTATTCTGACCTTGTCCCATTTTTATTACAATGTCTACTTCAATAAAGAAATTCATTCGAAGCTTTCCGATGAAGATACTTTTATAATTTCTCGTATAGTGAAAGAAAAAATTAAAAGTAACATATAAATTGCAGCAGAATTGAATCTTGAGCATCGGCTCGTTAAAAAGTCTTGTATAGTTTGCAGTGTGATAGCAGAAATTTGTTCTCAGGCTGCTCGCCGCATACCAAATGAAAAGGCATAAATCATTTTTCTTCTACACACGTACGGAATGACTGGTGTCGAGCGGTTCTATTCACGAGGCACACAGTTTCAAACCGCATAATGTCCTCGTCAAGATGCCTCGAGGGCGATCCGGTCGCAAATTACGGCTATTAATTAATTCGCACGCTGTTGCGAAATGCGAGAATTATGACCACTTCCGAGCCATAAAACGTATTAATTCCCGAACCCGTGAACACCGCCTCGAAAAGGACCATAATTGTTACGTAACCCGGCAATCTTCGAGAATTTGCTACGCCGAAATATCATGCTGCGGCAGCGCCTCCTACCGATTTCTCTGATTTCTATTATACCCCCGTGTTTTACGGTCCTCCGCTGGTACATCCCGAATATCGGTCGTTATTACGACTTCTGCTTATCCTCAAACGGGATTCTCTCACCCTTGTAGTCTGTTTTTTGATCGAGGAGACCTGAGACACCGATAGCCGCAATAACTGTCCACCCTGCTCCTGTAACTCGTATATCATTACTCGAGAGTAATTGGAGTGGAAATGGACAGTTATTACAGCCATTGGTGTACCTCGGTCACCCTCTGTCCACAAACAAATTATAATAAACGTAGCAACTTTTTCTTCGGGTTAGAGAAAGCTTTACGAGTGCTCGGAAGCTCGACGTTCTTTTTCTGAGAGATGCAATTTTTGTTTCGTGGATTCTTAATTTTTATTAAATTTACGATGCATCGAAAGCGTCCATTTGACCATTACTTTATCAAAAGCAGCGAGAATGTAGTTATTGAAATTTTTATTAATTCTTTTGATAATGTATATCGAAAGAAATAAATTATATATTACAATTATATACCTTACAGATACGTTTCTGCAATCGTCATACATTGGAAACATTCGAAACTGCCAATTCGACCTGTCTCGTTCATCTTGTAATAATTGTTACTCTGAATTTTATGTGTCACTGTTTCCTGTCCCACGTCGAATCAAACTCGACATTGATTTCTGACGTTCATTGACAATGCCACGATTGTATAGTATGTCAGATCGATTCGAGTATCGCACGACGGTTTTAAGTAGGTTGACAAAGTTGCATGTAGGAATGTCGTCGAATTACACGACGTTATAGCAAGTTCTGAAAATCTACTTTACACGTTCGATCGTGGATGCAAGACTTCGCGAGTTGTGACAAAACTGGGTAAAAATAAGACAACGTGAATGAACGTATTACATACTCGAACTCTAATTGTTATACTAAATTTTGAGATTATGCAGCAAATGGTACTTTCAACTTTATTGTAGACACTTGGTCGTTAACACGAGACTTCGTAAGCTAGGCAAGAACACTATGTAGAATAATCGCTTCAACTATATAAGCTTTGTCACAATGAAGCAGAATAGTTGCAGTTTGTATTAAATAAAATGGTATACCTTGCCATTATTAAATTTCAAAATGCAACTGATACATCTAACGTGCAATGAAGTTGTGCAAAAACTCAACAAGCTATCATTATTTTATCGAGCAAACTCTGTAAACACGAAGTAGAACAGTCACATTTTGTATTGAATAAAAATGTAGACCTTTACCTGGTCATTATTAAATTTCAAACACATGGAAATACAAAATGCAACTGATACATCTAACGTACAGTGAAGTTGTGCAATAACTCAACCAAGTATCATTGTTTTATCGAACAAACTCTATAAACACGAAGTAGAACAGTTACATTTTGTATTAAATAAAGGAGTAGACCTTTACCTTGTTATTATTAAATTTCAAACACCTCAAAGTACAAAATGCAACAGATAATCTAACATACAATGAAGTTCTGCAAAAATTCAACGAAGTATCACTGCTTTATCGAACAAACTCTGTAAACACGAAGCAAAATATTTACAGTTCGTCCTAAATAAAGAGACACACCTTCGGACCATCACTATTCAATTCCACGCGTATCGAAATACAAACCGCAAAAGGTAAATCTAAAACATGAAAAACGAAACTTGCCAGTCCCCAACAGTAGACTTAACAAGCCCGTTTCAATGCTCGGAACCCTGACTCACGAGACTCCGAACGAAATCCAAACAAGCCACCCCTTCCGTATCATTCAGCTTCCAAAAAGGGGTTCGATAATAAAAATGAACCGTCTGGGCCCCGATGCGGGCAGAATACGTTTCGTATTCGCTCCTTTCATTAAAACAGGAAAAGGGAACAAGGGGAAGAGAGAAAAACCAACAGAGAAATCTCGAGAGAGAGAGATAACGCACGAGATAGAGCGAGCGAGAAAGAGAGATACACATACAGGGAGAGAGAGATTGAGAGAGCAAGAGCTGAAGCGAGAGAAAGAGCAGCGCATCTCTGTTGTCCGCGTCAGTCTCGGCTGGTCGATCCTTTGAAAATCATTCGTGCACGCAGAGCCTGCCTACACCGCAGCGATTATAGCGACTCATTAGCCGCGCCAGTAAATCATAGCGATCTCGGCGCGGCGCTGGAGAAAGCGAGAGGCAGGGGAACCCTGCAAGTAGATGAAGAAGTCGAAGCGCGGCCGGTGTGCCTCGCCGTTGCCTCGCGTTGCCTCGCCGTGCCTCGCGTTGCCTCGTCATGCCTCGCCGATGGAAAACAGGCAGAAAGCAAAGGTGGACGCTACACGATCCAGCACCGAAAACGGCACGCTGCTCCCGGGGACAGAGACAGACGTAGGCTAGCGTGCTCGGCGCCGGCCGAGCCGGCCCGAAGACTGCCGAAGCGACTCGCGGTGGTCCTTCGCGGTACTGAATGGTTCAGTACCGAGCCGCCACGGGTCAGGACTCGACGTGGCTCTGCGAGATGGGGGGTTTATTGTCGGCGAACTTGCGGTTGTAATCACGGTGCTTCGAGTGGTGTATGAATTAAAATTTGTGCCGGGAACCGTATCCATCGATCGGCATCCCACCTCGTCGTCGTTCGCGAACGATCCACTATCTGGCATCGATCGTGCACACACGTGGATCGGAACGATAGGGGATGAACGTTCCCCCGCGCGAGCGAGCGTGATCGACGGGACGCATGCATCTTCCTCCGGAAAGACAGTCGGTCTGGCGAACGCAGACTCGTCGGACATCGAACGCCACGTGTGTTATCCACCCCTGAGATCAGGGGGGTAGGTGACCTCTTTGTGAGAAAAAAGTGTGAAAAGGGAAAACAAGTGATCGCTGTTGCCTGGGTCAGGCTGATTTCGGTGCGACGAGAATTTAATTACGCGGATCGCGGATGATCCTTGATTCGTCGCACGGTGCACGCGTCCGCGAAACGGCGGCGCGAGTAACGAGCCGTGAGATAGGGGCAAACCGACAAGTTCATTCGGAGCTAGTGGTGCAGTAAACTAGACCCGTGTCCGGAGCCGTTGCTTGCGGTCCAGACCGAGGCTATTTCCGCGAGACGAGATTCCGAACGACCTAAACTGCAAGCACCGGCGTTTCCCATTCAAATCTATCGGCGGAGACATCAACGGAGACATCCACGTTGGACCAACCCCGTTGAACCCTCTGCCGTAGCAACGGCGGTGTCTGCCGTGGATTACACTGCCATTTTCTCCAACCACCCTGCCGGCACCGTTGTCTTTCGAATACTCGCTCGTTGATACATTCCCTGTCTACACTGCCACGTGTTTCGTACCATTTCGTAAACGTCACACTTTGTCAGGGATATCGACTAACGGATTCTATATTTCGAGCAGGCCGGACAACCCTGGTCTTTCCTCTCGAAGAGAGACACAGAGCAGTTCCGTAGGTTAATCGCGCCGGTTTGTGATTCCTCGCGATTCGGGATTGGCGATCGGAGAAGACCTCCGCGTACCAGGAGATCTTGCCGATTAGGCGGACGATCCAGGCTGGTATCGGGAACGGTGATAAAGGCTGCCGCGGTCGTTTGCGAAACGATTATCATTGGGGGACGTTCGAGGAGCAGTTAGACCGATCAGGTAGCAACTGGTCGTTGACCGTTGGAACGAAAACGGCGGATAGAGTTGAGGTGGTCGCGCAAAGCCGGCGAAACGATGCCGGCGACGGCGGCGCAATGCGGTGCAGGTTACAGCAACGCTGCCAGCAACAACAACAACAACAACAACAAGGAGAGGGACGATTACCGGGTCCGCGACAGCAACACCGGCTGCAATTAGTGGCGGTTCGCGACGGTATAGAGATCAGGTAACCGTCGAAAGGGCGGCGGCAGGAGGTTAGGTTCGGTGTCGAGGCGTTAAGGATTCGAGAGGGTGTGTGCAGTGCGCGGAAGAAAGACAAAATGTGGTGGAGGTGCGAGTGGAGTGTCGCGACTACAACCACGGTGTTCGTGTTGGGGATTGTCACGGTGTACTCGCAGGTCGAGACATCCGATCTGGATAAGCCAAGTGAGTTGTACACAGTTATTAATATTTATGCGAGATAGCGAACGCGGCCGAGAAACGTGGCCGATGGCCAACCGTTCTCGTAGTTACGCGGAATTTTTAATGAGACGGCCCCAAGCACGGTGCTCGCACATCGGCGGATAATTGTGAATAACCTCTCTTTAAAGGATACCGTGATCTCCGCCGTTGTCGTATTTTCTTTCTTTCGTTTTTCACGTTTCGACGAGCTTCGAATGGTACCGGATACGTTGAGGCCGGGAAACGTGTGGTTAAGGAATCGAACGGGCAACGCTGCGATCTTTGTTTGGTCTATCGGTACCTCGATTCTTCGGGTCCATCGTTAACCCTTCGGGAATGACTGTTTCCTTTTCGACCACCGACGTCGCAGCGATGTTACGAGCGTTACTCTAATCTCACGGGGAATTAAGATTTCTTTGTGGTTGTTCGTTGCGGTGCTCGATTTTCAAATGCCTCGAATAATTGACAGTGTGCCGCGCGTAACGATCCGATCGTTGTGGAACAAATTTTCAACTGCTCTGCAGAGAGTCTTTAAGGTGCACCTAGGTTCCCTCCGAAGGGGTAAACTGCTCGGGTAAATTCTGACCGTCTTGCCTACCCCGATCTTCAATCTTCGCGCAGTGGAATTTATTCGTTTTCTTCGGAATCGAGAGTTCCAGCCATTTTATGCCGGATGCGCCGGTATTCGTGGTTTAAGCGGATTGCGGACGACTCTGTCCGATGACGGAGACTGAAAATGCACAGATTTTATCGCGCGAGGGTTAACACGTTGAATGCTATGCCAGTCTCTGGGGACTGACGGTATCAAATTTACAAATTAATATGTTATAGATAATTTATATAATATTTAGAAATATTCGCACTATTTCGATAGATTATTTCCGTTTAACACTTTAACTGCCCAATCAATAGCCTCAAAAATTCCACGAAATCAAAGTAATTTATTTAATGAAGCTACAATTGAAAACTTAAAATGTCTGACACATAGTTATCCTTCACCTTCTCGTAGTCTCCAGGTATCAACTAAATTGAGTGCAACGAATATATTAGCATACAAATTAATTTTTAAACATGGACAAATAATTCTGTCACTCATATATGGGTGACATGGCAGTCAAAGTGTTAAAGGTAAATAAAATGTGACACGAAAACTAAGCAAAATGGCTCCGTATTCAACGTGTTAATGTTTGAGAGAATTGATTTAACTGTTATTTTTGACGCATCGAGCACCGAGCCAGTTTGTCTGATTTTATACATTTTTTTATTAAAGAAGAAGAAATCAGACATTTGATTTCGTATAGTGAGGTAGATTCGTTGTTAACCTTTTGATAGCAGGGTCTATTTTGACTCAGCCTACCTTCGTCGTCGTTAGACTACCAAATTTTGTAACTATTAAATTGAATGGACGAAATGTCATGTGCACGAAATCATAGAAATATGTTTTAAAAAATTTATAGAGAATTTATCGTTTATATTACACTTTATAATTGTGAAGAAGGACCGCAGTCGAAGGGACAACCCTTTGCACTCGAAGCTGTGAGAACTCCGAAACCAACGCATTTTTATTCACCTAAAACATTTTCATTCTTTGTCATTCATTTCCTCTTGTGTTGATTAAATTATCAGTTCCTTAGATACAAATATAAAGATGTTAATATTGTTTTAAACAACAACCTGACAATTTTGAATAGTGCTTCAGAGTCACCATTCGAGTGCTAAGGGTAGTTGCGTACGTGCGAGAATTCGCGTGGGGGTTTGGTAAATCGTTGTCAGTCACGATAACAGATGCTACTTATGCGATAGAATACGTAAGCATTTTATGAATCATCATACGTATGTTTCTTTAAAGTGCATGCATGAAAAAATATCATTTCTTATTGTTGTTTCATGTTTACGAAACATATTCATCGTGATGATTGATCTTCTGTTTGCATCGAATGAACAACTTCTTATACTCTTCTAAAAAAAAATATGTTTGCAGTGAAAATAGCGAAACCATGCTATGTTTATTTTGAAACTATCGAATCTATTATTTGTAAATCTGTGAGCACAAAATTAATTTTTTATTGGAATTGATTAGATTCTAATACCGTCACGAGTTTCATTAACATTTCGAAGTTCTATTTCGGTGGAATTTACAATAATACCTAAATGTTAATACCGTGCTTGATAATAGCATTATCGATTATCGGGGAGTACATAAATAGTAAATTTAATGTACTCGAATCTTCTCGTTTGTTGTAACCAGCAATCTTGAAAGTGAATTTCTTTTAATTAATTTGGTGTATCTATGCAGCGATCGAAATCTAAACAACAATAATCTTCTTCTAGCATTCGTCTGTGTAGTTAAAAATCTGCATCTGCTTAAAGCATTTCGAGTTGCATTAGAGAAACTCGAATGACCAATTAACCAAATTAACTGCTATCAATTTTATATGTTGTGTAGATAATTAAATGTACATAGTAAATTGTAAAATATGATTTATCAACTGTTTTTCAATCCAACGTTTGCAGTATGGTACTATCGCATCTAATATACATACATTTACTTTCAAGGAATGCAACAATTTTACACATTCTACCAGATTCTAAGCGACGTCCTTGAGTTGATGACTCTGAGAAAACTGCAAACCAGTAATCGCGACGTGCATTTATTTATGAGATAATTTACTGGCTGGGAAGATTGAAAAACAACAACAGTTATATAATTTGCCTAGGCAGTATCGTGCACATTACTTTTATTAACTGTGATCTAATTTTAAAACACGCAAACACTGATTTTGCAATCTAGTATATTCCTAAGAATCAGTCTAAATAATTATGTATCAAAGCTGTTATACCAATCATCATTTTGCTCAATGTGCCGTCAAAAAGAAATCGCGTGGATAAATTATCGAGTTTGCTATAGTTATTATTAATCCCTTGCCATTTTGTTTTTAGTTAAAGCTATCGTAAAATTTTCATCATTAAAAGTGTTACAGAAGGTAAAAGACAATTTATATCATTTAAACTGCTGCATTTACTTCAATGCTTAAATATTGTTTACAGTAAGATTTGATTTTGTTTTAAAAGGAAAGTATAATATTTATATTTGTCAGACTTTGTTTAAAATCTTCACCACGAGTCTGAGTCGTCACAATATGGCAAGGAGTTAATAGCTACGTTGTTTATATATTATTTTTTAACCTCTAGCACTTCAAAATTTTTTATTCCACAATCAAAACATTTCTTTGACTTAAAATAATTCTTTTCGTGAATATAAAATTTATATGCGACTCTTTAAATGCAAACAGACCAAGGTAAAAGTTATTTTAACACTTTGGCTGCCATGTCACTCATACGTGAATGACAGAATTATTTGTCTATGTTTAACACTAGAACTACTTTACAATTACTGAAGTTATAAAAATATTTTTACCAAAAAGTTTCTAATGAATTTCTTCATTGAAGCAGACATTGTGATAAAAATTGTACAAGATCTGAATGGATGCAGTTTTGTCATTATTGAAAATGAATTTGTACGTTAATAAATTCTTTGCGCTCGATTTAGTTGATATCTGGAGAATTTAAGAAAGTTGAAGGATGACTATATGTCGTAGATTACAAGTTTTCAATTGTTGCTCCATTAAATACATTTCTTTGATTTTGTGGAACTTTTGAGGTAGTTAGTTGGACAGTTAAAGTATTAAATAATAGTACGGGAATTTTTAGTGTCGCCTCGGAGGTGCCATTGGAGCGCTAAGGGTTAAAATGATTGAATAAAATGTAAATTTAAAAAACATAGTTCGTCTTAAACTACCTGCTCGGAGAGTATTAGAAAAATAGAAAATATAAGTTGTGCAATGCGAGATGCATAGGATAGCGAATTCAAATTTGAGAGTAGTCACGAAGATCGTTATGGTAGTCTCCCATAAGAATGTTTCATGTTTCCTCGGTAGGACGAGGAGGAGTAAAACGGCATCCGCGATAGTTAATCGACTAAATGATATAGTTGGTATCGAGATCTATGATTGCAGAGCGGGCAGACGCGGCATAGGAAGTCGGAACTTGTAAAAGCTGTTATAAATAATGTTATAGAAATGCTAAACGTTAAATCTTCACATATCTTTTATTGTATACATTGTCCGATTAAAAATATCTCAACTGCTACGTGAATCGTCGTTAATAATTTGTAACAGATCGAAATAAATATTAAATAAAATGTTCTAAACAAATTACGATATTCGGTGTTAACAACATTTACTCCACCACGAATAACGGAAATATAAAATAAAATTACAGAAAACTCGCACTACAATCACGAACGTCAACGCCACAGACTTTCTCCTCGTTCGCCGCGTCCTCTTTCCAAAATAATCAATTTAATCCGGTTCCGCAGACCATTAGATTCGTAAGGTATCCACCTGTACCTTCTGCTACGCGGAAGCTTGCGAAACCGGAGGATGATTTCCAATCTAACATACTGCCGAATTGCGTGTCAAAAAGTCGCAGCAGTGTTTCACGCAGCACGAATCTCGCCGCGCAAAAGTAAAGATTCATCGCGTTGCGAAACGAATTCGCGAAGACGCATTCCCCGACCGTGTCCGTGAGTTTCTTTTATTCCAACGAATTTCGCGTTGCGTGTATCGTATCGGCGATGTTGTTTTTCAATTAGCAAGTCTCGCATCTTGCCGCGTAATGACAAGCTAGAACGCCGATATCTTTCGATAGGATTGCTCGTCGCACAATAAACGTGGGCAGACGCGTGTATTTTCGTGCCGATAAGTACCACCGGTTCTAGGAAATTCACGACGGTCTCGTAATTGCCACTCGTACTGGAAAAGTCATGCGAGCGTCCGTTCTCATTTTTCTGGAAACGGGAAAATGTACTTCCCCGGGATAAAACCTGTCCATGGTCTGCTACACGGTGCATATTTCCTTCTGCAATTTTCTTTGCGTATTAACGCTTCGCCGACCGAGCTTCGAGACCGACACTGAGCTCACCGGACCCGTCAAAATGACGCTTACCGATATTTTTAATTTACCGACATCGTGAAAATACAGAAGAATTGTCTGACGAATATATTTTCTCTGACGATGCAGGGTACATCGCCTGATTTTTTTGAGATTGTTAGTCGCCACGGAATGTTTTAGGGGAAGTTCGAATGGGGTTAGTTTCGTCGTTGAGTGAAGTTTGTTTTCTGAAATAGAATGATTGATTGAAATATATCAAGGAATGCAGTTCAATGTTAATTGTAGAGGAGTATTATCTACTTAACCCCTTGGCATATTGTGACGAATCATTGATTTTTAATATATTAATGAATGGAGCTCAATATTAGTTATAAAGAAGTATTAATTTAGTTAACCCCTTCAGGTATTGTAACGAACGATTGATTTTTTTAAATACCAATAAATGCACCTCAACATTAATTATAAAGAAGTATAAATCTACTTAACCCTTGAGGTATTGTGATGAATGATTAATTTTTTTATTACATCAACGAATGCAGATCAGTATTAATTATAAAGAAGTATTAATCTACTTAACCCCTTGACATATTCCGACGAGTCAGACTCCTGTCGAAGATTTTAAATAAAGTCTAACGAATATGAATATTATTTTCTTCTTTTTGGATAAAATCAAATATTGTCCATTTGGAATCAGTATTTACATATTGAAGTGAATGTATCTGTATAAAAGATATAAATTGTTTTTTCCCTTCTGTAACATTTTTAACGATGAAGATATTATAATAATTTTAGTTACGAAGAAAATGTTATGGCAAGGGGTTAAATACTTTTTAATATAACTGTGACATTATTTTTAGAAGAGCAACTATGAAATTTCTATGAAAGGTCTGTAGTAATGAAGATGTTACAATAACTTTAGTCGAAAAGGAAGATGACAGGAGATTAACGCGTTAGAGGATATTTAAATGTAAAAATACTCTAAATCATCGTTACTGTTAAGGTGTCGTGTCATTTTTACAAGGTGTAAGAATACTTTTTACGTATGTTCATACTAATCTTCGCCACAGTACGTCGTACCGTTCGTAGCTTTAAAATTCAATAACGCTTCTGTATTAATAGCGGTTGAAATTACCGGTTAATTTCTGTACGGTCGTCGTCTATCGAGTATCTCCGAAGATAAAAGTTTTTAATACGAAGCAATAATTCGTAGTTTGCCGAGCGTAATAGACTCTACATTCCTTTGTTCCGCGGAAATTAATATTAAAGCTCACAATCCGTATGGAAGAGCTAATAAAAATGTAGAACGAAAGCCTTCTTATCGATTTCGGAGCGGTGGCGCGAGCGGAGAGCCTAACCCGAACGACTGGAATGACAGTTAAACTAGTTTAATTAAACCGCTGCTTTAAGCCCCCTTTGGATTTATGGTTCGAAACGACAAAAGAAAAAGAAATTCCTCGAGCACTGCCACTGGGCAGGAGAGTGAAAAAAAAAGAAAAAAATAAAACGAAAGAAAGAAAGAATCGGAATTTCAATAGGAAAGTTTGGCTTACCCTTCCACGCGGTCGTGTTATAAGTCGGAAAATACATAACCTCGCTACAAGCCCACGTAACTTCCGAAAACTTCGTTTGTAAGAGTTCTCTATTTATTAAAACGGTCCTTTCATTCGCGTACCTATTACTCACTGACCCATTTCACCTACCACTTTTCACGAACGCGTCAATGTAATATGCAGTTACCGGCATTAATCTCTTAACGTACCTACATGCCCCGACAGAGTTTGCCGAATATGTTTGCGCTAATGGCGTTTCATTCTCGATTTTATAATACCGTTGTTATTAAGCTCGCCGATGTTTACAGGAAGCCCTGTATTTCGAAAGATTGCCGTTCGAGAAAACCGAGATTGTAAAAGTTCATTCTGTTGATTAACAATGTTTGTGAAGTCGACTCGGAAATTCTGTCGCCACGTGCTCGCCAGGATTTTTAACTACAATGGATAAATATTTCTGCTGTACGCTGAAACATCGCAATCGAAATCGGATGATTTCGGCTCCAATTGCCTGTCTCATCGATAGAAACATTCCCGCAGCCACGTGTCATCGAACGTTATTTCTGCACTTCAACCGATCCTGTTCAACATTTGTTTCAACAGGTGCGAATACCGTCCGAAAAGCAGAAAGTTTAATAGTTTTTCGTTGCGCGGGCCTCGTTAATTAATACTTTTTGCGTTCATTTGCGACAGATAACCTCGAAAATGTTCACCGAAGCGATGTTCGTTGAACCATGGCGACACCTATCGTCGGCAGCGTTCTAATTAACCGTTTAACCTAACTACGTCGATTAACTGTTGCGATGGCTATCCGTGTAATGGAAAAACGTTCGAGCAACTTTATTAAACATATTTTTCTATTCGCCTATTTCTTCTCAAAATTTAAATCACCGTTTCTTTGACACTTTCGCCGTACTCTTTTTCTCGTTAGAAAAGCGATGGAAATCCAACTGTCGAACTCAAAGCGCAATCGTTGACTATACATGCGCCATTGCACTTCTGAAAAATAACATGACTACGGTACTCTATGAACTTCATTTTCCTCGTTTCATGTTTTACTGTAATTGCACAGGGCAACAATTCTTGACGAATTCTTGACGAAAACAATATTGTTGCTTCAATTTCCTTCTTTCCACGTCGTTACAATTGCAATATTGTTTCATTCAGAGATTCTGGCAGATCTATCAGAAAGACTAGCAATCGGTTTCGTCCGCGATCGTGTTCTAATCGCCCTGCTCCTGGAAATATCTTGGCCCAAAATTTACGAGCGCTATGAAACCGTAAATCGATGATGTGCAACACGGTGGGCTTTTAATTTGCTCGCTGCTAATAGGTCCCGCGATAAGGTTTGTTTTATTAATTCTTCTCACTCAGCTATCTCTCTCTCTCTCTCTTTTAGTCAATCTGCGGAAGAAGAAAGCTTCCGTTGCTGTTCGTTTCACTTTTGCGCCCCTCTCTCTCTTTCTCTCGCTCTCCGTTTCTCTCTTCTCCACGTCGAACAGTTTTCACCGTGGTTATCACTTTGACCACGGGAAACGTTCATTCATCGACGAACGGCAAGCGCGCAGGAGCCTCCATTTCAGATGGTTGTTTCCGGAAAATCGCGTGGTAGCTACCTGAACGCCGCCATTGAGTGCCGACTAATTTCGAAAGCCACACGGAGAGATGCCTCTGATTTTTTCAACGGCCGCCGCGACGCTTTGATCCGATCTCTAGCCTGCAAGGGTTTATGCAGACTCGCATTTTTATAGATTACCGGTTAGTTCGCAGATTACCGGAATTTACCCCTTTGTGTCACGAGGGCACCTCAAACTACCATTTCAATTAAAACCTTGGCTGTGAAGTCGATGCGTTTCGATCATTTTTCTTTTTTTCTTTCTTTTTTCGTTTAATTTATTTGACTGGGAATATTGGAATGTCGCCTTTGCGTTGTCACGAGAGCACGTCAAAGTAGCGACTATTTTAATTAAAATATTGTTGCAAACTCTACGCGTTTCAACATTTTGCAATTTACTTTATGACAATTTCCGTAGGCAACGTCTGGTTATAGTGGAAATTTGAATCTTGAGAGTGCTCGAAAATATCAATTTAATTAAAGCGTTGTCACGAGGTAAACATGTTTTCACGATTTGGAAATTTAATTTCTTTATGCTCGTGGATGATCCGCGAGAGAACGCGATTTTATTCCTGGTTCCTTGAGTGTTGCAGTAGAAGAAATGCGCTTTTGTTTGCCGCGAATTTTATTCGAATGTTTCCGAGCAATGTTTGCACCACTGGAAAGTATATTGAGATACTGTTTCCACAGAAATATTTCTGTGAATTAAATGCGTACATGTTCAAACTACTAAACAAGCTACGCGGTGGACCTGAAAAGCGTCAGAAATCTGAAACAGTTTATGGAAGATTCTTGATTTTCATTTTTGAACCGTCGTTCATTTTTGCTTAAAATATTTCTGTACGATACAGCAAGTACAAAATTATAGGTGGGTCTCGTTTAGAAAATAATATACATTGAAACGGAAACCGTTATAAAATTATCGAGATTAACGAATTTGCCATTGAAGATCGAAGTAATTTCCATGAATGCTTGAAACATTGTCTACAACTTTTCCGAACCGTTGATTCTTCAAATAAAAGATGTCAGTACATTTCTTCCTCAATTTGACTCCATAAAACAACCAAAAGAATCGCAGAAAAGTCCGAAGATCGTTATAAAGTAGAAGAGCTCGAATGTTCGAATCAATGACGCGTTCATTCAAGAGAAACGTGTTTGTCGGATGTTTTTGCGGACGTTCCGACGACTAGTTTTCTTGGTTAAAAACACATGTTCGATTTTTCGTGGGCAAGATGCTTTGATTAATTGTTATTACACCGATTCTAATAACCTAACCATACATCACGCCTGTCGCCGCCCGAACGCTGAAACAAAAACCAAAAAAAAAAAAAAAAGAAAAATATTAAACCACTGTGTCTGTCAGATCTGATAAAGTACCAGAAAGTTAAAAATTCCTCAACTGTAGACGAGGCGGGATCCCGGCGCCGAAACACGCGAGTGAAAAGTTTCTGCTTGTATTTCTCGAACGTATTAATGGCACTGTCCTTTCCACGGGTAATAAATTTTCCTTCAACGTATTTACGCCAGCGGGGATATAGCCGGTTCGTGTGTCCGAGTCGGCAAAGAGGGCGACGACACTCGAAAGTGGCAATTCTAGCATCGCGCAGCGAATACTGATGGTAATTAATTTTTTGCGTGTGACTCTCGGAAGCAGAAGAACCACGGAATGACCACGAAATCGGCCTAATGGCTGGCCATTTGTCATTCCACGAAGGACGGAAGGCAGCAGCGCTGAACACTCGGTGGAGGGAGGAGCGCGCAGGAGTCTCTCTCACGTCCTCGACGAAGACGATAATTTGCACGCGACCCCGACCACGTTCCTACACACCTTCCATTCTCGGCGTACGACTTAATGGAAACACGGGTAAAGTTGTTCCACAAAGGGGAATCGGGGGAAACTCCGCGAAATGACAAGCTGTGCCGCTCATGACACGCAGCATCTCTCGAACGTTTTTATTCGCACAAAGTGCCGTCGACGTCGCCGATGAAGACATTGCCGCTCGTTACAACACTCCGCGCGCTGGAACGAACCGAAATTCTGTTACGCTTCTCGGATTTACAGCGGCTCGGCAAAGTGTCGCAGATAATCGCAAATTATCTGTTCCGTCGTCAAACGCACCGGGCGAAGGGACAAACGCGCGACCGGTTACGCGTCGGCCATGGACGTCGTAATCAACGTACGATGATGCGTCTCGTTTCGAAAATAATACACTTCGAAAGATTTTAGGACACATTGGAAAATTTTGCTGATTAAGGGATTTATTATTGACTTGAACATCTAAATTGTAACGAATGCTTGAAAGACGATCTGCAACTTTTCCGAACCATTTGTTGAGCTTCAAATGAAAGATGCAAGTCTTCCTCATTTTTATTGCGTAAAACAACACACTCTCATACGTACGCTCGTACAAACATTCTGCACTGGAACGAAGCTAAATTTTGTTACGCTTCTCGGATTTGCAGCGGCTCGACGAAGTGTCGCAGATAATCGCAAATTATCTGTTTCGTCGTCAAACGCACCGCGCGAAGGGACAAACAGGCGACCGGTTACGCGTCGACCATGGACGTCATAATCAACGTACGATGTCTTGTTTTTTATTTATTGTAAAATTTTGTTGATTAATGAATTTGCCATTGACTTGAAAATCGAAGCTCTTCTCTTGTCACGAATGCTTGAAACATAATCTACTACTTTGTCCATTTATCCATTTACTTGAACCATTTGTCGAGTTTCGAATGAAAGGTGCAAGTGCATTTGTTCTTTATTTTTATTCCATAAAACAATACGATCTACGATAGTTATACACATGCAGGAAAATTAATTGAAATTGATCAATGTACACACGAGCTACATGCCATCGAAAATGGTGAAAATTGCAGTTTTTCACTATTCTTGGCCAGTTTCTACTTAAACTAACACAGGACTGTGAAAATATTATGAATTGAAATAAAAACGTTTTAAAAATCGTCTTTTTTAATGGTTTTATGTAATTTCTAGCAATTACAATTATTTTTGCATATTGTTGGTAAACCAATGCTTCTACTTGCTCGAAAAATGTCAAGTCGTTTGGCTCAATTTTGAAAAGGTTATTATATTTAAAGAGTGTCCGAATTTCCTGCAACCTTTACCGCCACAGATCTACCAATATTTCGAGGTGACCTCGATAATGCTCGCAGCCTCTATTTCTGCAATCAATCATTCGCTTTATCCTAGTAACATATTTTTGCATAATGGAGTGGGGAAATTACTATAGAAATTAGGACATTTCTAAAACTATTGAGAAAGCTTTTTCGTGAGTGAATGTATCATCGATTTGATGATTGAAGTTTTCCCTCTCTAGCGACTCTTTAACCCTTAACACTCGAATGGCTACTCCGACGCCACAAAAAATTGACAAAGTTTTATTTAAAATAATCTTAACATCGCGATATTTATATTTTAGAAATTGATAAAAATTTAATGGTCGAAATAATTCATGTAGAATGAAAATATCCTAGATCGGAAGAAATGCTTTCGTTTTCTTGTTAAAACAGCTTCGAGTGCAAAGGGTTAATTGTGTACATACAATTTCTTTTTTCCTATTATGAAAAGCTAAATAATTCCTCTCTGTTCACTTTTCGTTAATTTAAGACTTCTTTTTAGGAAGACATGCGATAATTGTTACTGTCCCAGTTAACCCGGTTTCTCAAAATTATTTCCAATTCATATATCAAACGCGTACCGCAATATCATTAATAACATATGTGCTGGAAAGTTAAAGTGGGCTGCAGTAAGCAATCTTTCAAATTTATTGCATTTTAAGAATTCTAGCTAAATCCGTTTCATATATTACCGTGGTCATAAAATTTTAAGTCTTAATAAAAAAAAACAATGCTGTCCACGTAGATATGATTGACTATCTAGTGTTAATCAACGATTTAATATATACTGAAATTATTAAATTAACTGAAATCGATTAGTTTCAGATTTTTTATTTTAGATATATTGTAGTGATGACTCTCTAAGTAGTTAACGAATATAATTATTTATTTCAATATTTATTACAATAATAAATATTTGAATGAACATATATGTTTAAAATTCGTCACTAGACTAAAGAGCTTAAAAATTGATATTTCATTTAAATTGTACACGAAGTAATTCGAGTCCTGTTATTTTCCTTGGGTTCGTTATTTAACACTAGAACTACCGAACAATAAATATATACATTTTTTTGTGATAACAACAAGACTGCATCTATTCATTAATGTGATCAACTATGTGGTTTATTAAAGAAGTACATTGAAAAATTATTAATAAAAACATTTTTATAATTTCAGTGATTGCGAAAGAAATAAGTAGGGACCAGTCATTTTGACTAGTTTGGTAGTTCCAGTGTTAAATCTTTAAGCCTGCGTGTATCTTCGATTAAACAGTTGTCTGTGATGAGCATGCTATTAGCAAAAGATACAATCCCATACAAATTTATTCGAATTTTATGCCGGAAACGGTGCAATTCGTGGTACGAAATGAAGACAACGACATTCATCGTCGTCATCAGAGAATCATTTTTTCAGTATGAGCTTCTCTTTTGGAAAAAGGTATAAATATTCAGTGGATATGGATGTATAAATATTCATGACGCGTGTAATTAATTCGTTATACTTACAGCGGAGAGTTCAGGAGCAGTGTTACGGTGACGCAGGTAAGGGGAATACGTCACTGAATGTGCGATCACTATGTACAATGTGTTCGATTACAGATGGCCATAGTATAGGGCATAACTTCGCGTGATCAAATAAGTCAAAATCGAGGGCGATGAATTTACAATGCAAATTCAAGCTTCGAATGTAAAATTTCCTATGGACGATGAAATTCGTTCTTATGAAATTTTATTCTCAAGAATAAAAATTCTCGTCCACATTAATACACGATACTAATATCAAGCATTATATACAGAAAGAAATTACCGTTACCATATTCATTATTTAAAATATATAAAAATTAATGTTGACCTCGATGATAAATTCAGAACATTTATTTCAAAATGGACTTCAGCCTCGATAAATTTATCTGACCGTTTCGATCTTTTACATATAAACAGAAATAAAGTATTTATGTTAATGTTTATTCGGATTATACACACATTAATTATTTCTTTGGAACATCCGAATCTCGTTCTGAATTTTACATTGAAATTTATTCGAAACGTAATATTCGAAGACCACTTAACATTTTACCGGCCGCTGTCGCGTACGCGTGACTTCTCTTCGCCAATGGCGATGCTTCATCCCGACGTGTGTATACATAGACATATTGATGCAGAGAGAGATGATCGACAAACAGAAAACAGTGGTTTCCACTGTTTTGTTGAAATCTTTTAAGCGGACGCTTGTTCTATTTGAGATTGTCTTTCACTGCTTTCGAATATCGAAAGCTTTGATGTATTAGAAGTTATAAAATATCCTTCAAATATAGTAAGATAATAGTAAGAACTAAGATAATAGTTCTTCTAGCGAAAATAATAGGGATTTGGACAATGGGAGCGATTAAGAAAATAAGGGAAGACCGATTATTAGCGACTTTGAAAGCGATGCAGAGAGTTCTTTGACATATGATTAGTCAGAAGTTGATTTTGAACCTCACTTTCGTGCCTTTTTTAATAACTATTATATTGCAACTACTTATGCTACGAACTATTGCGGAAATATCACCGTTAATAAATCATCGGCCGGCAATGTGTTAAGTAAAATTATTTTGTGTGTAACAGTGATTGCGCGAAAATTTGCTGTGCGTAAGTAGAGTAAGTAGTATTATCGCGCTTTAGTCAGACGCGTTGATTGGAACGTGCTCTACAATACCGGGCACTGTACGATTTCATAAACGACCTGTTTTCGCTAGAAAGATACAAAGCACTGTTTAAAGCTGTGCCAACAGGCATACACAAAAATACATACGTTTATTTAAATATAACAGAAAACACTGTACATTCGAAAAGCATATTCAACCCTTAGCACTCCAATGACACTTTTGAAGCTGCATTAAAATTTGCCGTTCCATTATTCAGATCAACTTTTACTAAACAAGTAATTAAACTTAAAATTGATAAAAGGAAATTACTCCTGTACAATGCAACTATATTCCAGATCAAAAAGTGTCTGAATTTTTGAATTAAAATCGGAGTGCAAAGGATTAACCCTTTGCACTCGAATGGTGACTCCGAGGCACCAGTAAGAATTATTACACCACTATTCAAAATAATTTCTACATCGCTAATATTCTTATCTAAGAAATTCGTGAAAATGTAACTGTTGCAAGGTCGAGTAACAGTAACAATAATCATATGCATAAATTAAATAAATCATGGAGCACGAAAATATCCTAAGCCAGAAGAAATGCGTAGGTTTTCGAGACAACGGAACATATTCAGATGTGAAAATCCGATTTTGATAAAACTTATGGGAGCTTATAGTTTTATTGTTTAAACAAAAAACTTTTGTTAAAATTTTCTTGTGCGACTACATTTCTCATTGAAAAACACACAATTTAAAATAGAATTCAAATTTTTCGACCTCTGGTTTCCGAGATACCTCAAAAATACCCCAAATTTGAGGGCTGTTTTCACCCCTTCAAAGTGGATGGTTGCCGGTAAAAAAAGAACACGTGTCAAATATTTTTCAAAGAACTATAAGCTCCAGGTATATTCATACCTTAGTAATAAATGTGCCTACTGTTCGTTAACACGTTAAGTACCACGCCGAATTTCTGTACCGTTCCGTTCAAGCCACGGTTAGCCGTCAGGCGGGCCGCTCGCCGATAGGCGAATCAGAGTA
>CM052083.1:7108303-7121869 GCA_028453745.1 Agapostemon virescens | reverse complement strand
TGTGCAGCGACTGAGCTTTCTGAGTAAATGGTTACTCATTAATTACAAATTATTGATTATTTACAGTGAAATGCAATACTGTTCGAGAGACAGACTTCGAATACTGTAGATTGTCCGTGGGTACAACGGATTTGTGTCGACTCCTATCTTTTATTATTTCCTTAACCTCTGAATGACACGCTATATTAATATATTATTAATTATTAGAGTAAATTGTTAAAGTCAACATACGTGTATCATATCTTTAAGAAAAATTATAATTTTATGATCAAACACGTCATTCCAATGTACTCGTGTAGAGAACAGCATTATCCATCACACATTCCAGTGCTGTATCATTTACACGTAATTCGCGTTGAATTTAAGAGGTTAAAATTGCGAAGATACCTGCATCGAGAATAATTATACGCATTTGTTTGTTCGAGAATTAATTAATTGATTAATTAAGGGTTGTCCGTCAGGAAGTAATTTTACATTATGACGACTCCGCGTGGACAGCTGCCTTAACAATATGTATAATAATAATATTAATGCCTGAAATCTGTGGAAGAAACATTGTTGCCGTTTTAAAGATTTTTACACGATATTTAGAGTCGATTTAAAGTTTCGATAACGAAATTAACTGTAATAGAGACGTAAAGAAGCAAATTTCCGGTTACACGCGATACAAGCATAACTTCGTACGTCACAGGATCCTTTGACGAATATGTTGCTTGTTTTTTTTTACAGAGAGTCAAGCGCAATCGCATAATAACCGCTATTAAATCCGAAAACGTTTCGGTAGACGAGAAAAAAATCGGAAATAAAAGGGGATTCGACGGTGAACGCGTGCACATCGGTATTGCAATTCGTTTGATGTTGGTTTTTATGAAAATAGCACACCATTCAGGAATTATGAAACACGAGAGGACGGTGAAGTGACATAGCGTGCTCTGTTTATCGAACGGTTGTGCGTCCCGTATAGAGAGAGCTCTTAATTTGAATATGGTCGCGAGCGGGAATGCGTTATTAAAGTTTCTACCGTCGCGAATTAGAGTTTTCCAGTAACACTTTACGCGGCCTGTTACAATGCTGGGAGGGGGGGGGGGGCGTTGCTGTATCATCCGCGAAAATGATAACGCGATAACTCATTTCGATGCTCGGCGACAAGTTTTTCCCCTACTCCGCAAACTGAGCCCGAACTAAAAATATTTCGAAAAGTCCGCATAGCCGAGCATGTCGTTTCAATTTTATCCGTGGCTTTGTACCAAAACACGTTTAAAAACTATGCAATTCATAGCGTTTTCGTTCGGGAACTTTTGATAGTTCGCATAGTTTCCAATATGTACCAAAGGCTCGCCGAAATATGATTTCTTTGTCGGGAAAATGAGAAATTTATTTTTGTAATTATTTTCCTAGCAATATTGTTTGAAAACCGAATTATTTTTCCAGTTACTGTTTCTGTGGTCACGTTTAAATTCATTTGGTCAGTCGCGTAACGATACTAGTACATGCATATTAATTGTTTTTAATGTATCGTACCTAAAAAAATCTTATTAAATTTTGTATAAATAATTATATTAAAAGAATTTCTTAATCTACAATGAATTATATATATTTCTCATTCTCGAGAGATTGTCGACACTTAAACTTCGACAATTTCGTTAAAAAAACTAATACAATAATTAATCTCGGCTCATTTTCAAGCTTCGACCTTCTACTCTAATTGTGCATCATTAATTTTTATATAATAAATTTTTGCATGACGGAACGACTTGAAAAAGGAAGATTCTTTTTTGGTCCAATATATAAATTGAAACTTCTGTGAAAACTTTGAACAATTTTTTTCCTTATTGAAACTACCGCAGCTTTAAAGTTTGAGGGCTTCTCTTTACAACCAATGCCGAAAACTTGATCTACGATTTTTTTCTAACTGATTTATCGAGCTTTAAATGAAAAGTGTGCTAGCAAGTTTGCAATTATAGAAAATACACATTTTTGTTCCTTAGAATACAGAAAATTCTAAATTTAGTTTTAAGCAGTCGTTGCAAAGCAGAATATTAAAAATCTGCAACAGATACATTCAAGAAAATATTTTTTATTCTTCCACAGACGATTCGATTTCTGGCATCGTCGAGCGAAACCGTGCCCGCAGTTTTTTACTCACTACAAATATTAGAAATAGAAATAGACAAATATCCTAGAAAAACGTGAACGATCGTCTGTGAAACTCGAGGCTTTGAGCTTTGAAACCAGTGCAAATTGATTATTCTACTATTCTTTTTAACGAAATGATCATAGTTCAAATATCAACGATTTCTAAAGAATCAGAAATTTAGTTGTTGAAATATTTTCTGGGTCGACCGTAAATTATATTCAATAATTTATCGATTTGCACCTGCTATTGCAAATAAAAGAATATAGAGAATAGAACGTAAAAAGTCAATGATCGATCACATAAATTTAATCAACATTTCTATAACAATGTACGCGTTGACACAATCAAAAACTAAAAATTAACAGGTGTCAAGAAATTGACAAATTCGATTCTCGAAGTAAATCGATGCGTAAATATACCGTGAATAGGGATTAACCGATAAATTGTCGGCATCTGGCCAATATTTAGGTAATCGAATCCATATTAGTAGCACAAGCGTTGAATTCTGTCAAACGTTTTCGCAATTCACTGTGCGTTCGGTTTAAGTTGCCAGTGGCATGTCGGGACATTAGTCAAATTACATAAATTATTCGCGGCGCATGTAACAGTGATTCGTCGAACATTCGTTCCCGCTTCGACGCGTTCGACGATGTCAAGAACCGTAATGTGTAACGTATTATTATAATTTATTACCGGCCGCACAATTATATCGGGTCTGACCAGCGGGTTTCGTGTTTCGCATATCTCGCGGGTGTGCCGCGAACCGGGCCCAGCGAAAATAGAGGCTATCGCACCCGTGGGTGTCGTTCCGCAAAACTGCAATACAGGTAACAAGTGGACTCACTTCGACGTGCCAACACCGCGGGCAGGTAGCCCATCTATATGGAATTT
Organism: Agapostemon virescens; assembly: GCA_028453745.1. NCBI lineage: Eukaryota > Metazoa > Arthropoda > Insecta > Hymenoptera > Halictidae > Agapostemon > Agapostemon virescens. The sequence goes on along the minus strand of CM052083.1, from coordinate 7,118,841 downwards.
TAACGAACTCTTCGTTTTTTACTCTCCTACCATGGAAAATCAAACATCTGTCGTTTATATTTGCGAGAGCTTCCGTTCACGTTTCATTTCGTCGCATGAAATTTTCGCTATTTCCTCGCTGTACAGGGTAGTTGTTTAATCAGGGTGGTTTCTCGTGTAAAATCTAGTGGAAAATAAGGAATATAGATTTTTTCACACGGGGCTTCATTTTCGAGAAAATCGAGTTTGAAAATTCGAAGAATCTTGCAATTTTCAATGCTGTTCGAATCTCTAAACGGTATCGTTTAAGATATGGCACGATTTCAACCCCTTGGCCTATGACTTATTTTACTATAAATACTTTAAATTTTACTCCGTAGAACGACAAAAAGAAAAGACACGGTCAACAATTAAATAAAATGTTATTTCTGTTTAAAGAAAATTATGGAAATATATGTTTAGACGATTCAGTTCGAAATCTTGATCACGAGTTTGACTCGTTGTTGTAGGGCAAGGGGTTAACAGTAGAACTATCCAGTAATAAATCCGACCGATCTATATTGCTTTGTAATAATGACAAAATTGCATTCATTCAGTTATCTTACAATTTTCATCGTAATGTCTTCTTCAATGAAGAAATTCGTTCGAAACTTTCTGGTGAAAATTTTTTTTATAACCTCGGCAATTGTAAATGAAAAAATCAGTAACCATTCATTTTGACTGGCTCGGTAGTTCTAGTGTTAATTAATAATTAGCTTTAAATTTCGATAATTGATTTATTCTAACAATTTAGTTGTAGGCAAATTTTTGCTCGACGAATTAATTAATCGATGCACATGTACATAACAAAATTTCAAACTCGATTTTCTCGAAACTGAACTACTTTATGAAAAAACTTTATTCTATACTTTTGACTCGATTTCATGCAAGGAATCATCCCCTTGTCGATTGTCGATTGTATTACGCAAACACCCTGTATAATTCACTATCAAAATTTGATGAACTTGTCCCTGGAGGACACATGACATGTCAATGTCAACATATTGCTCCTCGTTGGTTTCGTTTTTTTATAAGGTATAAGAATGTCGTAGTGAAAATATGCAGTCATTTTTTCTAGTTAGGTTAGTTAAGTTAGGTGAAATACCCTGTATAGCTCGGTGCTCAACGTGTTAAAGACGTTTCTAAATAATGTCACAATTGAGAAAACCGAAATTATTGAAAATTAAAATGTCTGGAAAAAGTTTAAAAATTTTTTTATTATAAATATATGTACAGCAGATTTGAAGATCAATGCTGGATCATGCTGTACAATTTTTTTCAGCTGTTTTGTGAATCAAATTTGATTACGTCGAGCCTTCGAGGTGTTGGTTGCATTATTGCAAAGTTGATAGTTTAGCATTCGTTCAGAGCTCGATGCAAGTATAAAGAAAATCGTATGGCAATTTTTTAGATGATTTTTGCAAAGAATCAGCTTCATAAATTAAGTTTTGCAACATTCTTAGAGTTGTTGGAATTCGTAATCTTGAATTTTCTAAATTTTTTACCGTGCACGAACATTTTCGAAGAAAATGATTAATTTGAAAACTAAAGGTTCGAGGATTTAAAATAAGTCGATATTTATTATGGAGATTTAAAAGTGCCAATACATTTTCCACTCTCGCTGTTTTTTTTTATACTTTTCATTCGTACCGAAAATACGCGATATTTTAGTTTGAAGAATACGCGAATATAGAATATTGTTTTATTGTGATTCATAGCACACAATTCACGGAAGCCTGTATCCACAGAATATAGAATACAAGCTATATTTAACGTCGGAGCTATATTTAGCTTGTGCAATCTTTTGATCAAACACAGCATGAGTTAAATATGACTGGCATACTGTTCAATTAAGAGGATATTCCAGTCTAGATGTTCGATAAAATCGATTCTTTTTGAGACTAGAAATATAAGGCGCTGAAAGTGACTCTGTGTCACTTTATAAAAATAACGAGACTGCACTTATTAAACTATCGTGACACTTTAATTATAGCACGCTCGCGGATAAGTAAATTCAGTACGTAATTTCTCGCTTAAGCATTCTCATAATTTCAGCAATTCCAACGTAAAACGTTTGCAACCCGTTATTTCCGCAGGTCTGATAGGTTCAAACTTAAATCCGTTATTATCCCACTATCAGCGTTATGTTTATTTAGAATCGCGTGCTTCAAAATTTACCGCAATTAAAATAAATTTACGTTTCAATTCTGCACGATTAAACAAAGAACCGACAATTACGAATTTTTAAAAATTAATTCCAGAAAAATTTTCTCCCCCTAGTACATCTCGAATGTTCCTTTTTCAAAAGAACCGAAACGATAATTAATCGTACCGCAACCACAGTTTAATTATCCTTCGCATTCGCGCAAACAGCGTATAAATAAATCGATAAACAGCCTGTTGTTGCTACAAAAATCACCGCGTCTTTTTAAAGGTATTCCACATTACGTTCCACCTTCCAAAAGAAGCTCTCGCATAATTTCACATTTCCATCGAATAAATTCGCAACATCCCCTTCGACCATCGAACGAAATAGACAAGCATCCCCATTACCCGGCCATCCTAATATCTATTCACCGCCGCCATTCGTTTCCCATTCATCACCGGTGCTTTTAATTAGCCACTGCCCGGTAAGCCAATTATAATATTCACCGATATCCAACAGCCTGCTCACCCATAACGCCGCACTCGTTCCGCGAGCCTAACACCGTTAAACATTAATCATTCCCAGCTGTTTTAACTTCTCGATCCGATCGCGATCAACAAACCGACTGTGTCGGCACTGTCCACCGACGGATCCTCTTAGCCTGTGCGATTCCTGAACGATCGACATCGAGCTGTCAATATTTAATACCAATCGAATCATTCCCTAAACAAACGGGAACCGGTGATTCCATTCATCGTTCTCGTTTATGGGGAATTGGTTCCTGAACGTACAATCGATCCGCCTCTCTCTCTCTCTCTCTCTCTCTCTCTCTCTCTCTCTCTCTCTCTTCTACCCCTCTCGTCCACCATCCCTCGAATTTCATTTCACTTATTGGCCGGTCCCCGAAGTTCTGCAAAAATTTGCCCTCGATGCTGAATTCCGTGCGGTAAGTTAGATTTACTCGACGAAACTGCGAGCCAGCCGACGAGTAGAACCAAGAAAAAAAGAAGCCTGGTTGGTAGAGGCGGGGGTTGGGGCGAGGAACCGGGGGGAGGGAGGGATAGGCAGTAAAAAACCGTGGTTCCGGGCTTAATCAATAACACGATACCGCAATATATCTCGAAACGCCTGGCGGAACATTGCATTTCAATAATCAACCGTCCGGCGTACCGTGAGGATCGCGAAGAGGGGGAGGGAGGGAATATCCGTAGCCGGCCGTCGGTGTTCGACGTGTTTTAGCATATTAAATGCAATAACCGGCGGCCATTACCTATGAGGGTGGAGGGGGTGTAGGGGGATGAACGGTCGTCGGTACTCCTTCGACTTTCTCCGGGCGATTTCGGGAAATTTTGCAAGTTCCCGTTAATTCGTACAGAAACTATTATCATACCGGTTCCCATTTCCCCGAGAGCACTCTGGGCGAACGGTCGCTAACAATTCTGCGGCGCCCCGAGTTCACGGCGCTGCCAGCAACGCGATGCTAGGGGTGCTACGGGGAATGTTGAGGGTGTAGAGAAATAGAAGGGGGGATGGTTGGAAATTGCGTGGGAAAGAGAGAGAGAGGGGTGGGGGGGTTGTTCGCGACGATAGGGTGCCGGGAGAGGGAGTTAAGGTGTGTGCATGTGCCAGCAGTTCGGCAGAAAGGGGTGAATTGTCTCGAGTTCGAACGATTCGACGAAATGGCTGCCGGCTACTCGTAACCATATCCGAAACAGGTTGCCCGTACCTGTTCACGTACCTCAGCTTACCGCAGATTACCGGTAATCCCTCGGGCTCGGGTAACAGTTACACGCTTTCAACGAGACAGAGAAGTTTGACCGTGCGCTGTGTCGGCCCGCGGCGCACTCGTTCAAAGATAGAGAGAGAACGAGAAAGAGTGTGGGGAGAGGGGCGGGGGAGAGAGAAGGAGAGTTCCATTCGTAATGACGGGGACGCGCAAACTCGCTCTTCTCCCCACGGTGTTACCAGATCCGAGGAAAAAGGGTCGATTGATCTCTGAACTGACAAATCAAAAGTTCAGTTTCGATTACGCGCAGGTTACGTAGGGTTCAAAACGTTCCAGTCGTAGGAGCTGTAACGGTCGACCGGGTTTGTTCTGTTCGACCGACAGTTAACACGTTGAGTGCGGAGCCATTTTGCTTAGCTTTCGTGTCACATTTTATTTACCTTTAACCCCTTGCACTAATTTCACGAGTCTGACTCGTGATGACAATTTTAGGCCATACTTGAATATCACGAGTCAGACTCGTTGTTTAATGTAATGCCAAACGGGGATATCACGAGTCTGACTCGTGATCGACATTTTAGGCCAAACTTGAATATTTGACTCATGGTCTTAATCTCTGACCATGTCATCCCATCTCGAATGGGATCGTCTATCTCCATGCAGGATTTAGATTTGAAAGTATTTTTCAATTTAACAGATTGTTGATATTTAATTGTTTATTTATATTTTGGTTTTTATTTTGTGGTCTAGTGATAGTGGCATTATCTGAAAATTTATTTCAGTTCAAATATTACTGGATTTGATTTCACTTATTTGTATTCCGCTATTAATTAATCATATTATTATTACTCATACAGAATTTGTTCTAATCATATGTAATAATTAAAATATTTTTTAAAAGTTTTTGATTCAAATTCATTTTCTCAATCTTACATTGAGTCGTAATATAAGATGACACCCGGAAAGCCACTCTAGTGGCGCATTTCAATTGCAAGATGGCGATAGCACTTAATAGTACGACGTATTTCCAAATTTAATCTATCCCGTCTGAGATTATGGCTTTTCAAAGCTCCCGAGCCACATGCCAATGGATCTATATTGTATCTACAAGGTATATATTTTAACATGCTCTAAAAACTGCCTTTTCCATGTTTTTTTTTAACGTAATTCTTTCCAATTGCCATCTTTTCAATGTCACTTCGCAAATCAAGAAATTAATGGTGCTCATTTTACTTTGTATATATTGCAGTACAGTTTTTGGAATATTTTCAGAAAGAGTGATCGATGAATTCGAAATTGCTTTAACACATTAAGTGCCCAACCGACGACCTCAAAAATTCCATAAAATCAAATTAATTTATTTAATGAAGCAGCGATTCTTGTATTCTTCAGATATCAACTAAATTGAATGCAACGAATATATTAATGTACAAATTTATTTTTAACCATGGACAAATAATTCTGTCACCCAGATATGGGTGACATGGCAGTCAAAGTGTTAGATGATGATAATCAAGTCCTAAACCATTTACCCTGCAATTTGTTATTTCTCCGATTTTTCAATACTCGCGTGGTCAATAAATGCACAAAACGCCCGGTCCAGCGGAGAACGGAGATTCGCAACGGGAACTTGTAATTCCCAATAAAGCATTCGTAATTCCAAGCCGGATAAGATTAAAATTCAACGGGGAAGCTACGCTCGAGAAGATCGCGAATCCGGTCGCCCGGAAAAACTCCGTTCAGCGGACACTTTTAACGAACCGTCATCTTCCGAATTAATCTCGGTGCGCGTTCGGCTCATTCATATTTCACTGTGCAGCAACGGTTCGTGAGGGGTTGGCGAAACGGGGAAGAAACGGGACTAGGGGAAAGAGGGGGAGAAAAAAAAGAAATGTGTTGCATGACTGTTTAGAAAAAGGGAGGGAAACGTTCGTCAACGCCCGGGCAAGTTTTTCCTTTGATAGATGAGCGGGGACGGCGCCGACGGCTAACAACAACGTTAACACGCTTCCCTCCGTGACTCGGATGAAAGAATTCCGGCCGAGACATCCATTAATTTACCATAAAACAAAGTGGGCATTGATGCACAACGGTCAAGAATCCTCGTTAATCTGTGTCAACAAGATTTAACGCGACCGGATATCGTTAGATGAAAGAAAATAGTGACCCCTTAACCGGGGGCGAGAAAAATGGACGTAACCTGGCACGTATAACACCGTCGCGTTGATACTTGCTCAATTTTTGCGACCATCTATGCCGGAAATTATCGAAATCTTTGTAACAATTGATACTTGCCATTTGAACACTCCAAACAATTTTAATTCCAACATCGAAGCACGTTTGAACAACATTTCTAGTTTTATCGAATTCTAAAATGCAAACAGGATGATGTAAAAACTTTCTTAAATAATAGTATAGCAAGTATTAGTATCATCTCAGAAGCGCAAAAACTCAGATTGATACTTTTCATTAATAATAAGTACGAACAATTAAATTTTAACTTTATTCAGCATCGATTAAATATAAAATAAAAATTGTCAAACTTAATTGCAAAGAGCTGCATCTCGAATGAGGCTACAGCAATTTTCAATATCGCCTTAAAAGCGCCATTAGAGAGGTAAGGGTTAAAATATACCCCTCATTTTTACGTAGGTAAAAACTGCAAGACTACTTCTAATTTTTATTTACCTAATTTCGATTTTGACGTAAGTAGATTCTCGCAAAACACAGATTGATATTTTTCATTAATAATAAGTACAAACACTTAAATTATAACCCTTTGCACTCGAGTGACGACTCTGTGACGCCACGAAAAATTGGCACATTACTATTTAAAATAATTTGAACATCGCTATTTTCATATTTAAGGAATGGATAAAAATTTAAGTGTTATAAGGACGAATAATAGTAAAGAATACTATATACGTAAGGTGAAATAATTCATGTGAAATGAAAATAACTTGAGTCAAAAGAAATGCTCTGGTTTTCTAGTTAAAACAGCTTCGAGTGCAAAGGGTTAACTTTATTCAGCATCGATTATGCACAAAATAAAAATTGTCAAACTTAATTGCAATTACCTGCATTTCGAATAAGTATTTTCGTGTAGCAATTTTCAGTAGCGCCTCAGAGTCGCGTTTCGAGTTCCAGGGGTGAAATCAAGCCAGCGAATGAAAATTTGCATGAAAATCGGCAGTCTGATAAACCAACTACAATAAATGGATCCAAGGAATTCAGCTTCGTTGGTATTGATTTAACGCCAAGATTTCGGGGTCTTTCGCCACGGTGCGTTTGCAACGATGTCACACCCCCTGCCGCGAATTTTCTTCTTCGTTCTTCCGCTATAAGATCCGTCGTCGACTCTGCTCGACCGGGGTCGCGTCGTTTCGGCGACGTCTCCTTTAATGAAATTCCTTTATTATTTTAATAAAAGATATCCCGCCGTTCGAGATCGGGACTCGTCACCGGCTCATTGTGCACTGTAACTTCTCTCCCTCGTCTACCCTCTCGGTACCACTCGATTCACTTTGCGCCGGTGTCTTTGTGAGAACGTCCGAGATTGTGCAAGTCGGCCGCGCATATTACACCCCGTAAACTTCGGTGACCGCCGCGTGCCGCGGCAACATTTGCGCGAAACATTGTTCCGTATCTACGTCTACTTATCTTGGCGTTGTGTAGAGCAAGCTACCTTTTATTTGAAATTCCTTAAAAATAATCATTTCAGATGATGGATCATTTTAAATACTTTATTATTTTTGCTTGACAGTGTTCGATCTCAGACAGACCAAACATAAAAATTAGATACAGGTATAGAATAATAGATTATCATGGCCATTTTGGCCATTTTTTCGATTTTGGCATCGCGAAATTTAAAAGTCGCGCCACGAGCGCAATTCGATCGCTGTCGACCTGAAATTTGGCAGGCACATTGTCTATGCGTTCAGGAACGTATATCTGGAGGTAGAGAAGAATCGGCGACTCAATAACTTTTTGGTCATTTTTCGACCCCCTCGGAAAGTTGCCATACTTCGTCGACCTGTCCCAGACGTACTATCGACGCTACCAACTTGACAAAATTCTTGGGCCTGCTTCAAACATCTCTGAAGACATCTGCAACAGGATAAGAGTCTAGCATTTCAGAGGTCTTCAGGAAAAATCATTTTACCAAGGCTAGTTTTGTCATTTTTTCGATTTTGGCACTACGAAATTTCAAAGTCGTGCCACGGTCGCAATTCGATCGCTATCGACCTGAAACTTGACAGGTACACTAGCTACGTGTCTGGGAACATGTATGCGGAGCTATAAAAGAATTGGTGACCTAAATTTTTTTCGATATTTTGTGACCATTTCGGAGGTACCCCTCAAAATTGACGGTGCTATATTCATTTATAGCGGCCAGACTATGAATGCTACTGACTTAAAAAAATTCCTGTACCTGGTCCAAACATACCTTAAGGCACCTGCAAACTGCAAAAAAGCTAACATTTTATGGACCTGCGTAAAAAATTATCTTAATTCTTTAATTCTAATTAAAATGAAAATCTTAATTCTTTATAGCAAGTTGTCTTGCGAATGAATTTTCTTTTCCTTTAATTAAGTTGTTTGTGGTACGATCGAGTGGTACATTTTCGTAACTTCCAGCGTTAAATAATAATTGTTTTCTCTTGCTATTTCATCAAATACGGCATGCAATGTTCGATAGTTTCTTCTCTCGCGAATATTTTAGAAAAGTGTTTCGAATATGCGCAGCATTTCTAGAAAACCTGTCGATTCTTTTTAAGACTTCGACAAAAATATCGCGGTGGCGACTGAACGGTTCCTGTTATACCGTAAGTTATTTCGTTTTATTTTATTTTGGTTGTAAAAAATTTACGGCGAACGCTCGGATGATGAATTCGCTAAGTTCAATCTATTTCGCAAGTATGGCGAAGAGTGTCTGCGATTTCGTATTGGGACTTCGAGGGAAATAGGGGTGCATATATGAAGATTCTGTTCAAATTGAATTTCGGCTACACAGCGGGGCCAACGTAGTGCATGAAACTGAGGAAACTGGCTATAATTTATAATAACGAAAAACACGCAATTCAACCCCTTGCACTCGAAGCTGTTTTAACTAGAAAACTGAAGCATTTCTTCTGACCTAGGATATTTTCATTCTACATTCATTACTTTACCTTATGTACATGGATTTTTTTACTATTACTCGTCCTTACAACCTTTTAATTTTAGATATAAAGATAGCGTTGTTAAAATTGTTTGAAATAATAGTGTGCCAATTTTTCGTGGCGCCTGAGTCGTCACTCGAGTGCTAAGGGTTAATATAGAACTTAGTTATTAATACAAAAGCCTTACCTATAAATTAAATGTAGTTTGACTGCCACGTCACCCGTATATGGGTGACAGAATTATTTGTCCATGTTTAAAAATAAATTTATACGCTAATATATTTATTGAACTCAATTTAATTTATGTCTGGAGACTACAAGAAGGTTGAAGGACAACTATGTGTCAGACATTTTAAATTTTCAATTGTTGCTGCATTAAATAAATTACTTTGATTTTGTGGAATTTTTCGAGGCTGTTGGTTGGGCAGTTAAAGTGTTAAAGCAATCGCAGAAAGTTACCGTCAACAGATTTATAAAACTAGTATTGCACTGAGCATACAAATTTACATCCTTCTTAACCGATTCTTTTCCCTGTTCCGAGTTTGTGCCCGATTCCCGTTCGCGAGGAACTTCGATATGCGAACATGAATCGTTTTGTCTTTACTTCGCAAGCAGTCAAGCCTGAAAACGGTCGTAAGGTTAGGTTAGAAAGAGTTTATAGCTGCGTTTCACCCTTTGCCTTAGCGATGCAATTTCCTTCCTTTCGTAATCCTGTATTTTCCAACTGGACCGTTTTTTTCTGTCGAAACTAGGCAATGGTAATAATTGCAAATAATAGCACACGATGCTGCGGCGAAACGACATTTAACATCTGAATTGCGAATATTTATTCGTCCTGAACTAAGTTGAAGTAATGTAAAATAGTACGTTAACCAGTTAGCTGAAAGATGAAACAAAGTTGTGACAGTAATCCTTGCAAGATTTCAGCTGTAGAGCAGCGGATTAACTCTCGTAAAGTTAATGCAGAACTATTTCCACCCAGCTGTACCTGTTGCCGCATTTACTTATTTATTTATACAATTCTGTATGCATGTGGTGGAAACGTGAACGCAACGTTCGCGGTTGCATGTAAATGCTGTTGAAAGTATACATAACAATTTATGTATAATTCCTTCATGGAACCTGTGCGCCGCAGAAATGCTACTGTGCGCAGTGAAGCAAATGAAGTTGCTATTATTAATGTCCGCGTATATGTTGCTTCAATTTTCAAATTGTCATTTTTCATCTGCATTTGAAACCGCTAGTTTCTGTCGATATTTCAAACTGTTAGTTTTCGTCCTTGTTTCAAATAGAATCTTCTTAAATCGTAATTGCATCGCACAGAATGCATATTCCTTTTTGTTTAAAAGCTATTCAGCACACTGAATTTTTAATATTTAAACTTCCATATAATTTCTAAGCTGATATCGAAATATGTGTAAGATTTCGTTTTAAGCCGTAATCTATTAATTTGAGATAATTTAAATAAACTCTATTAATATCTATT
>CM052083.1:7056634-7103303 GCA_028453745.1 Agapostemon virescens | reverse complement strand
AAAATAAAAACGTTCCATGGCAATGACAGCAGCCACGAGTTAAATAAGAATGTCTCAATAGATATTCCTATATCCATTGCTGTTTCACTAAAAAATCTAGGACTTTATTTAAGAGAACTAAACAAATGGATAATTAACACTTTATCGACTGAAAGTCTATTATTAGGACTTTCAATAGTTACACTGTAACAAAACGAAGCCTAACAAACTGCTTTAAATTGTAATTTTCAATCAAACTATTAGATAACGTTACTGAGGGTGTAATGTCAATTTACAATAAAAATCGCTGTCAGTGTTGAAAAATCCATACAAAAGTTTTCAATCATGGACAATGGACAAGAGAGTGATTAACATAGTTTGCACTATATAAGGTCTGAATCATATCACAGAACTGTTTAATTTTCTGAAAAACAGTTCGAAGCATTTTCTCTGTGTGTATGTGTCTTTTTTTCAAATGAATCTAGTAATAGCATGAGATCAGCGTTCCCTATTATTCGTTTCCCTCGGTCAAACGTGAGGCCATTTTCGGTGCTGGTAGATCGGCCCATCATTTTTATTGATAACCTACGCGAAGATGATTGCGAGCTACGTGTGTGTTTTCCGGGGATCAGAACGACGGAAACGGCGATAAAGTAATACAGAGTGAACGAACACATTCCGCGGAAAGTAGGAAGCTTATCAGTAGGTGTGAACACAGTGTGTCTCCGATAGCGAAAAGGATTTCTGTGTATTCGTCTTAGGTCCAATCCGCGGGATCGTCAATAAAACGTGGGATCTCTTAGCTCGAAACATTCAGAGACGTTCCGATATGCTTTTGTTGAAGATGAGATCGCGTAAAATCGCGATGGGATCGGTTTTAAGGAGCCCGACGACTTCGCGGCACCGGTTGTGTTTAGATTTTTATGGAGCTTTACCGGATAATCTCGAGCCGGAATACCCCTTTTCCCTGACGAATGCCCGCGTAAACTGGTGAACGTCGATAGCCCTTTTTAAATTGGATTCTCATTCTTAAACTCCGAGGCTGCCCGGGATTACCCCGGTTACATCTGGAGGGCCGAGAATCAAAGCAACAAGGCTTCATCGCTATCTGTAAAGGAAAAACCGATCCGGTTAAATTATCCGGAATAAATAATTGAAAAAGGAGTAATCTCGAAAACGCGGCGCGGACCGTTCTTCCGAAAAATCGAGACTTCGCCGAGGAATGCGGAATATAGTTTTTGTCCGGAAAAATTTGAATTTCAGATGGTCTGCGAAAAAAATTCTCCTCTTAATTTTTCCATTTGACTTGCCCTGTAAATGTCGTGAAACCATGTGGAAATTGTTCGCATAATCGTATGTTGGGAATTTTTAGAAATTTTTTTTTCTTGTTTTGTTTTGTGTAAGTATTATTGATAATTAATTTTTTTAGTGTATATAAGTATTTAAGGAACATTTAAAAATTTATTATGCTTTAATGTACAAAAGTTTGCTAATTAATTTCCATGTAAATAGTAGTTTATAAAACAAATGTGTACGTGGATGTTTAGGTATGTGTATATAATATTTCGTGTAAAGGATCATTTTAATTGCAGATGAACTTGATATGGAGAATTCCTTACTCAATTTTCCCCATTTGATTTTCCATGCAAATATTAATTTCTAAAGCAATTACGTGGACATAATAATAATTATATGTGTACGTGGTGTGTACATAATTTTTCTGTCAAAGGAATATTTGAATTTCAGATGACGCGAGTATGGACCTATTTAATTTTCCTATTTGATTTTACATGCAAATATCATAAGTTCGTAAAGCAATTACATGCAGTCATTATACATATAGATATGTGTATATATGAGGTGCGTGCACGTGAGACGGCGAATCGAGTACATGCCTTTTTATTTGGAATTTAATTAGAAAAAGAAATATCCAGTGTTCTATCTAATATCTCATTTTATTAATGTTAAAACAGTCGTGTTGCTAATTTTATGCGGAATTCGGTTTAATCTTAACGAGATACAAATGAGTATTTGAAACAATAATAAATGAGTGTGAAGTAATTAAGAAATATGAGCGAGTACCTGCTGAATCATTTGCATGTGCAATTCACTTTTACTAGCGAAAATGTGTAACGTGTAGGAAAGTCAACAATTACGGTTAGTAAAATGCTGAACTGTGTTTTTAAATATTACTCGCGTCAGCCGGATGCCGTGAGTGATTTTGCTAATCGAAAATGTTGGCGATTAAAACATTGCAGCAGGTTATTCTCGATGAGCTAAATTCAGGTCACGTCATTGTTTAAGAGTTCATTTACTCGCAGAAGTGTCCAACGAATACGTGCCAGCATTACCAATACCGTGAATATTTTATTTTTAAAAGCTTGCAATCATTTAAATATCTTCTACTGCGGTGTATTCATTTATCAAGAGCCAATAAACTTAGCAGTTTCAACTTACGTTAATCATTTCCCTAGTAATCGAACTCGAGCGTTAATTACTTTGCACTTCATACGAGATGACAATTTAAGTATAAAATGAAATTAGTTGAGACAACAGTAAATATAAATTCATACTTTTACAATATAATTTAACATTAACTGTGTTACATTCGTCAATATAAATTCGTTCATTTATAGATTTATGACTTAAGGATACTTAACCTGCACATAAGTCGCGTACATCTCACAAAGAAGATGTTCTACAGCTTTTCAGAAAACATTCCAGGTACAATCCACTTTTCCCATTAAATTATCCAGTCTTTACTGTATCAATTTCAGTTAAAACAAGAATGAAATGTTTATTTAGCCTGCAAGTTTCTACGCAAATTAGACCATTGAATTTTAAGACAGGATTCTAGTCAACTAGATCGATACAACAATCGAGCACTAAGGGTAGCATTTATCCAGACATTGCACAATTATTTTAACAAAATTCGCTCGACTAATTGTGTCCAATAATTATCCGCGAAACATTCGCACAGTGTCAACAATCGCCGAATAAAGCGATCGAATAGAACTCGATCGGCCATCTTGTCCGCTGCAATAACTATCGACGTATCCAAGAATAGCCAACAACTAGAATTGATCTGCAACACTTAAAACTCTCACGTTTACATGTTAACACCGTACAATGTTGTTTCAACGTGATTTCATCCATCGATATGATATTTTAAATTTAACTAGCTTTTCCTTCGATGTAATTGCGTATCTGTGGAAGCGCGCAGTACTTTCGAAAATTTCTAATTGAATAATCAACGAACGCGGTAGTTACGCGGGGGTATAAATAACGGGTGTTACAGATGCAATAATTGACAGTGAGGAATGGCGGCGGTCGTCTGTTGATTATGGGTGTTGTGCGACGTTCGAGAGAGCGAATGGAATGAATTCGAGAAGAGACACGACGCCGGAAACGAGAGGAACAAAACGTCGCGGAGAGAAGTCACGATTCTCGTTTTTCGCGCCGCAATATCGCTCATTTATACGATTCCGAAGTCCGGTCGTAATCGCAAGCAGCTCGTTAACGCGCTGCTTGATCTGGTCGAGAGATGACTTCGCGCCGATAAAAAGCTAATAATGCCGACCTTTAATAAGCGCCGGTGCATAATTTACCCACGGGAGCTCCTTCTTCTTCTTCTTCTCTCTCTCTCTCTCTTTCTCGCTGCTTCACCCTCTGTTTGCTTATTTCTGACGATGACGTGTTTTTCCCTGGTCTTCGAAAGAGAGCCCCTTTCCAATAGACTCGGGCAGAAATTAATTAACGCGATCTCGGTGTTTGCATACATAATTCGGAAAATTTCTCAGATGTTATATCGATAGGGTGTTGTAATTTACATTTTCCTTCCAGATAGGTTTTAAAAAGGTTTGTAATCTACATTGCAAATTCGCGAGCCCGCGCGCCGACGTCGAGCATTACTCGAACAGCGTCGCGCGCTGTTTTCCTTATCGAATTTGGACAACATCGTTTTCCGACAGCCACTGCATTTTTATTGCAACCGGCGGCGCAAAGTTTCGATGGCATCGCCGTTTCAACCGTACCAGTCGAAGATACTTGACGTGAGAGAATAATTAGATCGTTGAATAATAGGCGAATCAAATTTTGGCGAAACTGTTAGTGGTTGAAACGACGAAGAAAAATTTAGAAGTTAGTTTTGTTATTTACTTTCGTGTCTGAGCTGTCGTACAATTTTAATCAATGCATTTTGTAGATCCATGTCTATTGTAGACGTTATGCAAATATCATCTAATTCGTTTTATGTTCTTAGAAGTTATAAACCTTTCAACGTGAAAGCATATGGGCGAAATTTGCATGTTTTCGACACTGTCGAGAAATTTTGTTTTTAGTTAATTGTGAGGTGGAGAAAATGCACAGAAATTGATGAAGATTCTTTTTAAAAGTAAAATTTACACTACCTGTTTGTGATTAATCTATAAATTCTGAAAAAAATGGCAACGCAATGCAACGTTCTATAAAATATTTACCTTTGAAAGTGGCATTAAATTGTTGCTAATAAATACACAAGATTTTAGTTGAATTTCAGATATCACTCCACCAACAAACGTACAAATAATTACGCAAAGTTAATACATCTAAAGGCGTAATTATCTGCGATAGCGCAAACAAATTCGCCGGTTGGTAAACCGATATTTCAACCGCGTTAACCTAAAAACGTTGCATTCGATGCACACACAACAGAAGCGAATCATTAAAATTCAAAATTCTGGAAAAGAAATTGGAAACTGTGTGTGAACGCGGCGTAATTACAATTATCCGGTTATAAACGAGTTCACGTGAGCCAAGCAGACCCCTCGAATGGGCATACGAACGTACGAACAGCTCGTTATACGAAGTCGGAGAAACAGAATTGAAGGACTGAGATTGTGTTCCCTGCAATTTAGCGATATCAACAATTGATTGTGTGCATAACGCGGCCGGAAGTCGAAAAACCGGGCCGCCTGCGGTAACCCGTAATATTACGGTCCACGGCGGCGGAATGCGGTCGGGTAAATCGCGTTATTAAGACTGAAAATTGTTACATGTTTCACCCGGTGAATGACCATCAGAGTCGCCTTGTGCGCGAATGTTTGGCAACGAAGTGGTCTCTCTGCAACCGATCTCGGGTTTCCTGATTTTCAAGCAAACTCAGTTTCCATCGCTTTCTCAAAACGGGAACGACAGACCACCGAATTGTACTAAACGCTGCTCTATACAGGGTGAGTCACCAAACGTTTGCACCTCAAATATCTTTGTTGTTTCTAAAGATACGTAAAATATGGTAAGGACAAAGTTGAATGGTACAAATGGTACAAAATTTTGTTTTTATATCATTTTTTTAGAGATATCAAGGTCACTTTTTATTTTTTAAATGGAACCACCCTTTTTTAAACACCTACAATGATGGTCCCTTTCATTAGGAATTCAGTGACTATATTATTCCAAGATCATTGAAGGTGAAGGACAGAAAAAACGTATCAAGAAAAGAATTCGCACATCCATTAAAAACGAATAAGTATTATAAAATTTAACAAAATGACTGGAGTTCTTTTTTGAGATGTCAAGGAAATTAAATGTAATGTGTAAATCAAATTTTTTTTTTAAATTAACATTGACAGTAATTTTGAAGAAAACGGTAAAGCAACAGTACGAAATTATAAGTATTGCCCATTAAGATGAATAGTAAGATAACGTAGGTGTGTTAGAAAATTCGGTGAATGTTTATAGACGTTGCATAAAAGTATGACTACATGTTAACCTCAGGTCAGGTCGGTTATATTGATTCATGAATTTAATTTGTATTAGTATAATGAAGCTTGAAACGTTTTGAACAATTTGTAGGAATTGGAAGATCGTTATATTGGAAGATTGAAACGTTATTGGAAGAGGCATTTTATTTGGAGCAACAAGCAAACTGTTGTTACGGAAACTTAAGAAATATTATTTTATTGGAACGTTTTTAGATATTCGTTATTTCGTCGGTTACGTTTAAACATTCTGAGGATGTTTGCTTCTGTGAAGTTGACGAGAAGATTTTGTTTGTCGGAATAATGTTAGCACGAAACGAAGATAGAAATGCTAGATATCGTGCTGGTTACTCAAGTAGTAAAGTGAGTAAATATGCATGGCATTCCTAACTGACAAATTTAACTGGCGCATAAAGTTAGCATGCTTGTTCTTAGGTATTATTCTGGGATTCCTGAAATTAGCTTCCGTCAAAGGTTACTAATAGAGCCAGGTCTGACTTCAGAGGATACGGTCTAAAACTGCGACGGAAGTTACGGTTTACAAGGAGAACTGCAATCAAACAATTTAGACTTTGATCGCCTAGGTAACACTGTTTTAGAACGCATACTCCTTTCATTAGTAACCCTTTAAAGTTTGAGTTATGCTGTTGGCACTTTATAATCGTTGCTTTTATTCTATAGCTGTCTTTACAGCCGATGTGGTTCGCAAGTAAAAATGCTTCTAAGATACGTAAATGAATGGAACAGTTATTATTCTTGTTCTTCCTTATTTATTTCATTTATATAAATTTTATTTTAAAAAATTGACATACTGTGACAATTAAAAATTGCGTAGTGTATTTTAATTCCAACATTAGGACATTTCTTTCAATGGAGTCTTTTTTACATTGTGAATTTGTTGTTAAAAACCTGTTTTCATGTTCGACAGTTGAATTTTTAGCAATTTATAGATTACAGACGAATTTGTTAATGCGAATACTGTTTTGAAAAATGGTATTGCAATTTTTATTGGTGCCTCAGTGCAAAGGTTTAATACCACCCTGTACATTAACTCTCAGACGACGGATCATTTTTCTGATTTTATAATTGATGATGCTCAGTCGCTTACCGATTTCTCTGTTGATTTTTAGTCATATATCATTTGCCCATTAATCAATTTACCTAAATCTATTTTTAATGGTATTTCTCGAAGACGCGTTCATCTTTCCGTTGATCATAATATAACAGCTATTCGTTTCATTTAATCACTGGATACAGTGAATTAAATTACGAGTTTTATACCTTGGCTAAAAATAGACTCGGGAATCTCAGTCGGAAGGTTAAGCGAATTGCTTAAAGAATTATAAGTTTACAGATTAAAGAATTCAAATGAAACTGTTTCTCAACAGAATCGTTTCATTTTATATTTAAAGAAAATTATTTAAAGAAAAAAAAACACGTGTTCACTAAAAGGCAAAATAAACTAATATTACGTAAAACTAAAATTCCCTTTATTTAGTTTAGACGTGGTATTAATAAGTATCAAGATCATTAACCCTTCCCTTACGATTTATTTTATAGTTGCAGTGATTAGAATTTCTTCGTATTTGAAAATTTGCTAAATGAAAAAGAAAATTTATAACGTTAACAACAACCAAATAGAATATTATTGCAATTAATAACATACTTATTCTTTAGACTCCATTAAAAATCTACAACACGTGTCTGATACGTTATTGTAGGGCAAAGGGTTAAATAGCCTCTTGGAAAACAAAGAAAATAGAATTATACGTTCCAGTGATTTTTAAAATACTTTTTACTAGTGTATACGTATTAAAGTAATTATAAATACCACCATAAGTTGCAATCAGGGTTTCAGTGTCTACGATTTCTCATATTCTGATTAAGACGCCTACCCTTTAATTAATACTTCAAATACGTCGAGGCCCATGTAACTTTTCAACCAGAACGCTACATTCTCGTTTCGAAAAAGGTGGAGTCTGAAACGATTTCAGTGGCGCACGCCTCGTTATTGACAGCCGAACAAAAATATTTCGAAAAACAACGGCGGCGCGGTGCACGTGTTACACATCTTGCATTTTCATTTTCCCGAATAGAAACGAAATATTTTTACCGCAACTACTACACACGCGAATTGTACCGGCAGCGTAATAATTTCCCGCGCGTCGCGTCCCTTCTATAATTCCCATGATTCTTCCTTCAATCGCGATTGTATCGTACATTAAAAAACAACGTATAATTGGAATGGTTCGCGCGCGCGCGGGCAGTACACAATAGGACAACACAATCGCGTCACGGCGATCAATCTCGCGCATAAAAATCGGCTGAAAAGAACCGAAACATCTGACCGCGGATTTTAACATGTTTCCCTCGGATCCGTGTACACGCATGTGCGTGTACGTCAATTACGAACATCTCTTCATAATTCCATCGTTAATTATTGCGACCCAATTTTACGCTTGTTCTTCCAGCTACACGCGAAACGGCGAAGTGAATACGCGACGCCCACTCGTGTCGACGTTCGATCTAGTAATGGGTATGATCCTTCACAATTAGTAGCTGTTGGTTCTGTGAGATTGTAGTGAACACGGCAAGTATGTATACGGATCTTGTGTGATTTTTATTACGATATATGATTGAATAAATAAAGCGATGACATCATTACCTTCATATTTTTTATAATTTCAATAATTGAAAAATAAAGAATGTGGTAAATGTAATCTGATCCACCATGTTAGATTTAGTGTTAACTCTTTGCATTCGAACGGTGACTCTCAGTCACCATTGAAAATATCTGCAGCACTGTTTAAAACAATGTTTACATCGCTATGCTTGTGTCAAAGGAATTTATAAAAATTTAATCGTTGCAAGGACGAGTAATAGTAAACTAATTTTGTATGCATAAGATGAAATGTATCGTGTCGAATGAAAATATTCTAGGTCAGAAAAAATGCTCTGGGGCTGGAGTTAAAACAGCTTCGAGTGCAATGGGTTAACATAGGCATGCACGAGAGAGCCGGTTGCTAAGTTCTCAATTATAGGGAACAATGTTTGAGCAGAACCGCAGGAATCATTTTTAACATTCTGTAGATGCATTAATAACATAGCCGGGAACTGCAGGTAGTTGACTATCGAATCGCTTATAAATCATGAACAAGAAAATCGATTGTTCCTGATGTTATTTGATAGCTTCAAAACGAAGCGTCAATCTACGAAAGCAACAATTTCTTAGCATAACCCTGGGAATCGCCTCTGGTAAGAAGCTCGACCATACTTGTAACACCTTATGGACAAATAAATAACATGTCCAGAAAGTGCAGGTAGTCGATTACGAAATTGTTCGAGACTCGCGCGCGACAAAATCCATCACTCTCGTCGCTATTTCGATCGGTCGCCGTCTCATTAAGAGGAGTCGATGGACGAATCACGATGAAAGGTAAAATCGTCCGGGGAACGGTGAGCTGTTGCGCAAAAGCCAAAGCGAAGGCAAAAACCTTTGAAATGCCGCAAGCACCTGGTCCGAAGGAAAGAAGGTAGTCCACTCGATCATCTCGGTACCCGGGATGGATTATCTAATGTCGGATTATGACATTGGAAAATTGGGTCGCGCTAGCCCGCACGATTCGTCGGCGTGTGGCCCCGGTTGCTTGCGTTTGTGTATATGTGCATTTACACGCGTACTTATGTGTGTGTCTATGTCTGCGTGTATGCCACGGTGTAACCATGTCCCACGAGTCTAGCCGGTAAGATCGGATAGCGGATATATTCGACGAACGCCTCCAGCGTTAACTAACACGGCTGACTGTCACTCCCTCATGGGACACCGTGGTCAAGCATTACCGTGATAGCGCGCGATACCTTCCACCTTCGACTCGTTCAGTGGGGACACCGCTCTTCGACCTGGTCTCCGTTAAAATGCAAGCTCACCGTGGACGCCCATATTTTTCGGTATTCTTAATTAGGATTTTTTTAGTCTCTTAACACTTTATCGACCGGAAGCCTATTAATAGGCTTTTCAATATTAGCGCTGTAACAAAATGAAGCTTAAGATTCTATTTTTACATTCCAATTTGTAACAACATTATTAGACAATATTATCGGGGATGCATTGTTGATCCGCAATAAAAATTGCTGTAAGCGTTGAAAGACCCATTAAAAAGTTTTCAGTCATGGATCATGGGCCTTACAAAAATTCTGAAATAATCGCCGGTCGATAAAGTGTTAAAACATTGGCATTAATTACAATAGAATATTGGCTATGCCAAGCAACGTTTATGTTACGAGTAATTTTAATACATTGGCGACCGGTGACGAGTTAACTCGTCATTACACTTGCATTATCATGCAAGCACATGGCATAGTTTCTGTGTAAAATTGCCGATCAGCAAAGTGTTAAAATATAATATTCTTGCGCGTTTTATGTTCTTCATACGGCGAACGACGTGGCATCTCATTTATTTAATAAATATGTATTTACAAGTTAATAACTATTTAAAACCAGAGTACAATTTGGATTAACACTTTAACTGCCCAACCAACAGCCTAAAAAATTCCACAAAATTAAAGTAATTTATTTAATGCAGCAACAATTGAAAATTTAAAATGTCTGACACATAGTTATCCTTCAACCTTCTTGTAGTCTCCAGATATAAATTAAATTTAGTGCAATAAATGTATTAGCGTGCAAATTTATTTTTAAACATGGAGAAATAATTCTGTCATCCATATACGGGTGATATGGCAGTCAAAGTGTTAATCCGATCAATTTTCTGTGCAGTCCGCTCGACAGACAAACTTCGACTTCTCTCCGTGACAACCCCGAACTTCTATTATTTTCTTCAGGGCTGTTCACCACGAAGTAATTCTTCATTATCCGTATGGACAATCGCCGTAACAATATTATGCTTATTATTATAGTTTCGAAAAGAAGGAGGCACGTATTCGATACGTTCAATGAATTATGTTAATCCTTACGAGATTTTATGGTGGACGTCGTCTCACCTTCTACGCCTATAAATTCTCTAATTTATGTCTTCGAAGTGTACTCGAAAGAACATCGAAGTGGAAACCTTTAGGAGAGACGTAATAATCAATTAATTACAGTAGAGAACTGTAAATTTTGTAGATTTATAGCCTGCATGGGAATTATCTTGGAAAATTAGGTGACTGTGACATTTACATCAATTATCTTACGTGTACATCTTAATGAGAGTCTCCAAGTGTGATTAATAAGTCTTATCTCGATATGTAATCGTGCATTAATACTGATTTGTAATTACGCAGCCATCAAATTACCCCCTCTCTCTCTGTCTTTCTCCGGGAACGCTTTAATTTGTGGCGGACGTTAACATTTTCATTAAAGCCGATTGTATCAATTTATAAGCCAATTTATTTACGTTAAGTGGTATGCGTTAATTAAAAATTCTGTCGCGGTTCAGGACGAAACCGGGAAATAAAACACGGCTATTGGTAAGTAACGATTATTATTCCCATGTTTCGGATCGAATAAATAAAACGGACGTATCCGCGAACGCGCCATTTTTGACGAATGTAAACGCCGCCGGACCGGCGGCAAACGAGAGTCTCTCCCTTTGTCGCTTTAATTTCGGTATCACGGTTCATCAAATTCTCAATTATTTCGCGTTTGTAATATTCAATTTAATCGGTCTTCGCTGAAATTTCACGGCAAACCAGTATTGCATTACCAGTTTGCAAATCATCGGGATGTTTATAGTTTGTACAATCCCGTTACACGCGTGCACGTTAAACGTAATCCGAAGATATTACGACGCTGCAATTAGCGGACAAAATTTATTGATCCGGGGATTTGTCAGTCATGCCACGGCAATGTTGTTAAAAACTATATGGGCTTTCGATCGATTGGTCGTTACACGCAGAATTCGAACGGCATAACCGGATAACAAATTCGGTTTCTTAAATTAGTCGCGCGATTAATTGTACGGACAAACAACGTTATCCTTTCGGCAATTAGCGGAGGATATTTGTTGAATATTTCGCTGTTCCTCGTAGCAGTACATTACGGAATAATTTTTCTATACGAACGTTCGAGTTCTCTATTTTTATAGACTCGTACAATCTTGCTATTTACTTTGTCGACGAGACCATTTTCCACGGAAATTTTTGCTATTTCTAGCTGCCGCGTGTTTCGCCGAAAGAAAATTCATGCATTTATCAAAAACAACCGGCTATAAATAATTAATTAAAATTTAAATAATAAAAACTCCTAAATGGAGAAATGAATTTCTAACCTCTGTTTCCTGTTGCTAAGATGGAAAACGTTCGTTTCGCATGAGAATTCACGGTCCAGATATTATACTAAATATAAGCTGCATTTTCTACCGGTTTACTTTACCCGTTGATCCTTTTTTGCACATATTTTTTACGCGTAGCGTTCAAACAAATATTTCCTCGCATGCGAATTATTTCACCCACTATTCCTCGTTAAATAACGTTTCGCCAACGTTATAGTATTACCGCGAACAAGCAAAATTGAGCCATACGTTATTTCTTCCAGCGGTGCACGGTCATTAAAGACGAAATAACTTGTAGCTTCGGACAAAAAGCTAAAGTACGTCGGGCAAAATCCACGAGTGAAAACATTTTCGCATGAAACGAATGCAGCGTTTCGCCGACAGTTGGATCAGCGGAAATCGGTTTCTTCAATAGTGTAATTTACGCTGCCAGGGAAAAAGATAGTGTGTGTGTGTGCGTTTTTTTTTTATTTTCGGTTTCAAATACGATTTTAACCGTGAACGAACGCGAGACTCGATAGATAAAGCTATCGTTTTACACGTTTCAATCAAAGAAACGGCGTGTTATCGTTGTAACGGGGAAAAATATCAAAGAATTTGTCGCCGGTAGCTCGTGTTTTGACCAGAACCAGATACACTGGAAGCTCGATGGCGAACGGAAAGGTGTCGTTTCGTAGACAGTTCGTGAATATTGTTCGATACGATGCACAATCGATCGGCGTCGGCTGAAAAATGCAAGCCGCCTGTCGATAAGTGCACATTCGCGGAGAATTCGGCGACGAACGGGCACGTCTGTTGCCTCGATTGAAATCCATCAAATTATTAAGCCGATTGGCGGCTGGTTAAATCGTTCTGCGACTGTCTCGATGCCAATAATACAAACTGTTCGAGTCAGCTATTAACCTCGAAACGAATATTTTATTAAAACTAATTTATTGCTTCACGTTGCGCGTGAACGAAATGAAGCGGGTCGTCGACGAGTCGTCGACGATTAATCTGACGAATATAAAAAGCGATTGGTATGCGTTCCTTTATAAAAATTACGAGATCGACTTTAGACTTTATTGTAGTATATATTTGATTTATGAAATTTTAGCATTTCTGAAATTCTCTTAAATTCCTTTAACCCTTAGCATTCCAAAGGCGCCTCTGAGGCGGCACTAACTGTTATTCAAAATAACTTCGACATCACTATGGATGCGTTTAAACATCAATAAAAATTAAAGTGTTGCCCGTACGAATAATAGTAATAAATTTGCTATGCACGGAAGGAAAAGAACCATGTAGAATGGAACTATTCTGGGTCGAAAAAATATCTTTATTTTGGTATTAAAATTGCTCGTAGTGCAAAAGGTTACTTTTCTATGTTTGGAATTGTAGCAATTATTAATGAACAATCTGGTTTCGTTCAATTTAACCAGAGCCAGATGTAGTGCCAAATTATGTAATTTCTTTCATTTACGATTAAAACTAGCAAATGTTAAAATTAAAAAAAGATTAGAAGATATTTATCGAATGGATTCCTATGAAGGCAATTTTATAATATCGACAATAGTAGAATAGAACATGTACGAAAGGTTATTTGAACCATTGTGGTAGTTTCAATGTTAGCTATACATCCGATGAGTCTCATATAGAAAAATAATAATTATACATTGATTTCTGAAGGCTCGTTTTAAAAAAGAAACACCACTCTTCAAATCTGTATCGGATTCAGCAGTGAAAAGAATTTGTCCATCCTTGCGTGGACGTTCGAATTGGCCAGATTTTCGACGAAAGAAATCCTCACGGAATTAATGTGACTTATTCACGAATTAATGTGAATTAGTGTGATGGATAATGCTGTTCTCTACGCGATCACGTTGGAACGATGTTTCTGACAACTAAATTATAATTTTTCGTAAAGATATGCTATGTGATAATGATAATACAATTTCGAATCAATTTTAAATCTATCATCGTACCTAAGAGGTTAAAAATGCTCCCGACGGGATTTTTATTCTTTCATTGAAAATTTGAGGACAGAGACGTTTCACGGTTTAACCTCTTAGGCATTATGCGCCAGTATAGTGGCTTTCGCGGATGTCATCTTCTTGTACGACGCGCCACAATTGTATTATTAATTATTGAAGTAAATTGTTAAAGTCAACGTACGTGTATCATATCTTTAAGAAAAATTATAATTTTATGATCAAACACTTCATTCCAATGTACTCGTGTAGATAACAGCATTATCTGTTACATATTGCAGTGCTGTATCATTTACACGTAATTCGCGTTGAACTCTGTCGTATAGAGAAACAGCCCCGCTTAAAATTCAGCCGTGCCTAAGAGGTTAAAACCGACCCGACTAGAATATTATACGATTTTGATTCGCGAAGTTAGGACAGTTGAAATATCAGGAATTTGCGAGCGGAAGCTCTCCGAAAACAAAAGTTCGGACGTGTAACAAACTTTCTTATCGATTGACCCCTGTAATTTCCAGAAATGTTTCACAGGGGGAAATAAACCGTGTTTCCTGCTCGCGAATCGTTGACCAAAAATACCCGGCGACCAGCAAGAATAACAACCGACGGAAGCTACGAAAGATGTCGAAGGGTTGCGACGCAAACATTGCTTCGGGAAAAGTGTCTGCCGTTCCGAGATCGTTCTCGACGCGACCGATCGATCTTTTTTGGCTGAGTAAACATTTGCCGATAGATATGAAACGACCTGGTACATACGTGTGCGCTGCTGCGAAAATATTTCTGCTTTCTTGACCGCGTACCCAACCGAAGTGCTTGCGGATACATCCGTAATTGTTGAAACGTGTACCCCGCCGGGCCTGTTTTCCTTCTATCGTTTTTCGAACGGAAATATATGCGGTATGTAACATTCCCGGGGAACTATACTAAAGCAGGATTTTATTTTATGATTCCAAGCTTTTCTACCGCGACCTCGCTCCAGAGAAATCGGAAGCTTGCATTTGCAGAGCTTGACGCGTGATATTTTAACCATTTCTACCCTAACTTATTTTTACCCGAGAGATCTCATTGGACATTTTATACGTTTTTAAGATAGGCTCTGTTAACCTTCTTTCTTGTTTGCAGATTTTGTTAATCTTGTTTGTTTCGTTGTTGCTGAACAAACTAAAAGAAGACTTGCATTTTTAAAGTGTTCTACGTGCAACAAATAAATCTTCAAGCAGAAAATTGCACACATGATTTAGGAAAAAATTCTTTTACGTAGATCCTGTTAATCTTGTTTTTTTCATTGTTGTTGAACAAACTAGCAGAAGACATACATTCTCTAAATGTTCCACGTGCAAGCATTAAACCCTGCCTTGCAGAATTGCTTGTATCATCTAAAGAAGGAGTTTTGTAGGTGGATCCTTTCAATTTGTTTCTTTCACTGTTGCTAACCGAGCTAACAAAATATTTGCATGTTTATAGTGTTCCCTGTGTAGCAAATAAACCTTCGACCATAAAATTGTACACATCATCTGAAAAGAGATCCTTGTTTGCAGATTTTGTTAATCTTGTTTGTTTCGTTGTTGCTGAACAAGCTAGCAGAAGACTTGCATTTTTAAAGTGTTCTACGTGCAATAAATAAATCTTCAAGCAGAAAATTGCATACATGATTTAGGAAAAAATTCTTTTACGTAGATCCTATTAATCTTGTTTTGTTTTATTGTTGTTGAACAAACTAGCAGAAGACATACATTATTTAAATGTTCCACGTGCAACAATTAAACCCTGCCTTACAGAATTGCTTGTATAATCTGAAAAAGGAATTCTGTAGGTAAGTTCTGTGAAATTTGTTTCTTTCTCCGTTGCTAAACAAGCTAACACAATATTTGTATTTTTATAATGTTCCCTATGTAGCAAATAAACCTTCCACCAGAAAATTATACACATCATCTGAAAGGAGATCCTTGTTTGCAGATCCTGTTAATCTTGTTTGTTTCGTTGTTGCTGAACAAGCTAAAAGAAGACTTGCATTTTTAAAGCGTTCCACATCCAGCAAATAAACATTCCTCGCAGAAAATTGCACACAGATGTAATAAAAGAGAGTCCCATACTTAAGTATTATTAATCTCCTTTCTCTCGTTGTGGCTAAATCAAATAAGCCATACTTACATTCTCGAAGCAGTCCTCGTACAACGAACGAACCTTTCCTTACAGAATCGCTCACATGATCCACAACCTACAAAGAGACTGTCACAAGTAGATCCGGTTTAATAGCACAATACATTCCGACAGATGATATCAGACCTACTTATATCCGTTCGGAAAGATCATAATCACCTTCCGAATGGCTGTTAATTAAGATTCAAAGTGGAACGTGAGATCGTCGAACGTGAATCGGCCGTTCGCTCGCCGATCGAGCTTGCAGCGAACGAAAAAGTCGAGCTACGCGCGCGTCCGAGAGCAGACATCGCGATTAGATTGCATTACGCCGCGAGATGTCTAACATTTGGTGGTGCAAATTATAACGGAGATAATCGTCGGTTCGAGTGGTCGTAAACGCGGCTGCCAGATGGCCGAAGATAACGCGAAAGACGTCTGCGAGTTTATTTACGATCAATCTGATCGGCGATTTCGAGCTCTGAAATTGATGACACGGCACATTGTTCGAGTTTCTTTTTGCGCATTGTTGTTTGCAGAACGCCCCCGGGTCCACCTTGCGGGGCTGTCGCGCGAATGGGAACGCGCGGCAACAACGTGTCCCGATAAAATGTAACGTTTTTCTTTTTCCGCTATTTGTCTAATAATTCATTTGCCGCTCGCCGCTGTGTGCCGATGCTTACGTTTTACCATAAACTAGTCATGAGCCGCGATGATAAATGAAGCGACCTCGCATTCGTGGTCGTCAGCATCGGCTTCGTTTTCAAGCCTGAACTGTAATTACTCAACTGGCTAGTATTTGGCGAACGCCGCGCGAGCTTTGTTCATTCTCGCGTCGAGCGAGAACGATAAGATCACGGCCACTTTTTTCTCTCTTTCTCTCTCTTTCATTCTCTCCTTCTCCCTCTTTCTTTCTCTCCTTTTCTTTCTCTCTCTCTCTCTCTCTCTCTCTCTGACTTTCATTCCCCCCTGTTTTTGTAATTAGCTTTGGCGAACACCTCTGCTGGGGCAGTTAATAATAGGCACGCGTTAGTGTAAGTCAACCACGGTTAGATCAATATCATTTCTTGTAGGTTAATAGGGCGCCGCCTGCCACTGCGAATCGAACGCGTGTATGCGGCCGTTTAATAACAATCGATGCAGTTTCTCTTTGCGTGCCTGCCGTTCCCTGCGGAAAGTGCAGCGTGTTGCAATGAACATATCAAACTTTGGAAATTTATCGAATTTTAATGGAGTTTCTTCGACGGACTCGTGTACTTGATTATGCGTGGGATAAATTGTGCGTTCGGTATGTTGTGCAACAAGTTTGCCAAGTGTACGGATACGAATTCGCATTTTTAAGACGAGAATCGAGCTACAACAGTTCTGTTGCGCGGAATAAATGACAGTAGTCGGACGTAAATTTAACTGCGTACTGAAACACGAGCCTTTAGATACAGGGAATGAGTAAATTATTGGAGACATGCTATGAACATTTCGTTTTTTAATTTCGAGATAAGTAATTGTCTATTGTGTGGTTAAATCCACGGTTGGAAATGTCAAACGTTGAAATAATACGATTTGCTACACTTGCCAAGGACAGCTCAGCTTTCTTTCAAGAATTGTTTGTTTTAATCTGGAATTATTAACCTTTGCAAGTGCTTCTAATATTTTAATCAATAATTATATTTATAGTGATTTTAACACGAGGTTCAATCATTTTTGTGATCGATTACTTTTTTAATTAACCATATATCCAATATACTTTGAAACTGTTAACCTCTGCAAGAGGTTCTAATATTTTAATCAACAATTACGTTTATAATAGTTTTAATACGAGGTTCGATAATTTTTAATATCAAATATTTGATATTCCTGATCGAAACCAGAAAGATCTTTTTCGCAAAGAAAAATATTACTTCGATTGACATCAAGAACCACCTCTTTCAAGAAAATACCAGCTGGGCCAATGCTAACGTCGCGCTTAGCGAGACCACGCTGTGATTGGTCCGTCTTTCTCCTCAATAATTCCTGAACGAAGCCACGGAAGACATTTTCGCAAAGGACAAAGTTAAACGACCTCAAGAACCGCCCTTCTCAAGGGGATGCAACGTTCTTGGGACACGCTGTATGTACATAAGCACCTTCTTTTTGGACCTTGCTATTTGAAAATGTTGTAACAAAAGAATTGGATGTACATCATGAGATTTCGCTTGATCTCGTATCGCGCTACCCTCTTCTGCTCCGTTATCTCTCTCTCGCTATCGCTCTTTTTCTCCTTTCCGCGTCTCCCCCTCTTTCTCTGGTTCTCTTTTCATCCTACTCTCGATCGAACTCGATGGAGCACCTTCACAGGCAATCGCAATACGCGATCAAGAGATCCACGGTTTCTTTCCCTGAATTTTTTTGTCGAACGATACCGAGAGCGGAGGTTGAAAGCGGACCGGCGCGGCGTAATGGAACCGGAGATGTATCGCTCCCTCGCGAATAACGAGTTTTATATTTCTAGCCGGTCCCATGGAGTCCCGGGAAGTTCTAGTAACGAGATTGAAGCCGGCCGTAAAGAGGCGGGGGGTGGTTGGGCGAGGGTAGGGAAAGGGGGTGGTCGGTGGCAGACACACCGGGCAGACGGGGGTAATTAGTTGCATTCGAGCTACGCTCTCGTAACCGATTTCGTTTTTAATTCGCTCGACTGCAAGAACATCGCAGCGAGTACCGTCGGCTAACAAGATTAAGTCAAACCCCCGGCATTTTTGCGATACACTGGAAAATTGTACGGGAAACTTTCACCGCGATGCCAAACAGACGCCCGGCTAACGGCATGTAAATGACAGTCAAATTCGTCGGAAGTTTCGCCGAGGAGACTCGGATGTCACCGGTTTCGTTAAACCCTTGCGATCTATTTCACGGTTGCAGTGATTACAATTTGTATTTCATAATTTGCTAAACGAGAAACACGATTCGTAACTTGCTGGCATTTTCCAGTAGGGAAGGGGGTGTACGGTGCAGACACGACACTTAATCGATTGACGAAACAGCGACCAGTTTCTAATTTGGTCAAGAGCCCTCCGAATTTTTTGGTAATGATCGCAACGTTAATAAGTGGGCGTTACGCTAATAACGAATGACGATTTACAAAGTTTGTTATATGCGTTCATTGGTGGACGATGTTTCCGTTCTATCGAGGAGCGTTAGTATATCTTTGGCGGCTCTTGAGATGCTGTGTAGAAAGAAATGAAGGGGGTGCATTTCATCCTGGATTCGCTACACTCCTGGAAAAAATAGCACACTTTAAAATTAACGTAATTTTTATTTATTTAACATTACAACCAAGGTTTTGTTTTTATACATTCTTGAAAAATACCTCTATAAACATACACAAATGAAATTGAATTAAATTTCGCCAGTCTATACAATTTTAATAAAAAAAATAAACTTTTAAGGAAATCTAGTGGGACAAAATGATAGAACATTTAATTTAAAATTATGTATAACAGCAAATCAACTATTCATAATTTTTGTTATTTTTGTCACTGAATATTGTTCTTCTTTCAATTTTATTATAAATAAAATTCATCATCATCATCATCATCATCATCATCATATCAACCTTTTTTGATAATATTTCGCCTTTTTTAAGCAAATATACAACACGAAATAATATCACGGATTTTATTAACTATGTTCCAAGGTCGATGTCCGCAATTCGCCAGCTTGGGTGTAACTGGAAAGCGTAGATTTTCTACATGTGCTATCATTTTGTCCTGCTTGCGAAAAATAATATTAAAATTTTTTGTGTTAGATATGTGTGGACGATATTTCGTAAATTATATACATATATATGCTCTGAGTTATTAGTAAAAGAATATATGTATCTTAATCAGCTTTTAACACAAAATATGGGAAAATATAGGGTGTGCTATCTTTTTGTCCCGGAGTGTAAATATCCATGCGGGCATTGCGACGCTCGTAGCTAGTCTCTTCACATTCTTACGCAGTCTTTATTAATTTATTTATATATAAATAATGATATATTTAATTCGTTGATATAATAATTAACAGACAGACGAGCCCGGACAGACGTTTTTTCCAAAACACCAACCAAATTCACTTCATACACTTCCTGTTTCATCCATTTTGTTCCTTTCTCATTCTCACCACACATATCCTTACACAGTCTTTATATTTGGTAGACTGTCGTTTTTGACATTTTGTTTGTCGTCTTTTTACACTCGTATCTCTTGGTTTTAGTCTCGTTCATTTCATACTTGGTCTTGTACATTCATTTCACTGTATCGTTGTCCGTTCTTCAAGAATTAATGAATAAATTTATTAAAATTGTTTTTGATCAACATTGACTGTCATTATTTTATCCCAATTTGGGGAGAGTGGACTGTTCGGTATTCTACTATTGTTGGGCATCGAGGGACGCTAAAATAATCGTCGAATATTTCATTTTTGAAAGTGCGGATACGATTTCAAGTGGAGAGCAGACTATTTGCTGTTTGAAATAGTATTTTAGCCTGGCTCGATCGAGGAGGAGAGTCGCAGAGAGGAAGATGGAGAGGAATAGAAGGAAGAGATAAAGGTGGAGAAGAGGGTGGCACGATACAAGAATAAGAGAAATCGTGGCTGCGAGGGACGTCTATCCAGTTGGTCCTTTGTGCCTCGATCCGTATCGAGTTGTCAGCCGCGGATTCGCAGCGGGTGGTTTTCCCTCGAGTGTTCCCCTAAGAAGGCAACCGCTTCGAATGATCCTAATCGGAGTCCCGAGGACCCCCTGGCCCCCTCGCGACCGATTAATATTCGCTCCCGCGCCGCTCCAATTAATTAACCTGGCCTGCTCGTAACGTTAATCACGCGAGGCGGCTGCATCCACGGCAGACACGCATCGCAACGCCGTAGCACCTGCCGGCTTTCATTCTTCTCCCATCGAGAAACCGAGCTTCTTTTATCTTCAAGCTCCGACGGATCACGACCCGCGATTTTTTTATCGAGTGAAAACACCTCGAGGAACGAGGCGAGCGTTGCATCTTTTACGGCTCGACGTTCTTCGCACCTTTGCTATCTATTTGAACAATTTGCCACGGGGAGAACTTAACGCTACATCAAACCCAGTCCGGTCGAATTACCGTTTCCACGGTCTTTATTTTGTAGTTGTTGAAATTGTGAAGGTACCTCCACTGAAAATAATTATACGCATTTGTTTGTTCGAGAATATGTTACAATCAAGATCTCATTAAATTTAAATAAATATAAATGAATAATTTTTATTATTTTATTACATTAGGTATTAAAACTCTTAACACTCGAATGACGCCTCTGAGACGGCACTAAAAATTGTTATACTGTTATTTAACATTTTAACTGTTGAACTAACTATCTGAAAAATTCCACAAAATCAAAGTAATTTATTTAAAAATTGGAACAATTTTAAATTTTAAATGTACGAAGAATGGTTCACTTTCAACTTTCTTATATTCTCCAGATATCAATTAAATTGAGTGCAACGGATATATTAATGTAAAAATTTATTTTTAACCTCTTAGGCACTATGCGCCACTATAGTGGCTTTCGCGGATGCCATCTCTCCGAATGATGCGCCACTTTCATATATATTTAATTATTAAAGTAAATT
The DNA here is from genome assembly GCA_028453745.1 of Agapostemon virescens. Taxonomy (NCBI): domain Eukaryota; kingdom Metazoa; phylum Arthropoda; class Insecta; order Hymenoptera; family Halictidae; genus Agapostemon; species Agapostemon virescens. The sequence continues at coordinate 7,081,591 of CM052083.1, read as the reverse complement.
TTTAAATATGGACAAATAATTCTGTCATCCACGTATGGGTGACATGGCAGTCAAAGAAATTGATGAAAATTATAATGTTCTAAGTGCGAGCAATAGTAATTAATTGCGTATATACGAAAGTACAAATATATGTACAATGGAGTTGTATAGGTAAAAAAATTGCTTCGAGTGCAAAGAATTTACATTAAATCTACCAACACCGATCGATATGACAGGTTCGATTTAAGAAAAAAAGAAGTATATTACAAGTCTTCAATTCAAGTAAATGTTTATAATAATATTGAATAATTCATTGCATTTTTAGTAATTCACGTATTATATTGAATGCTTGCTTTTTATTACACTTCTTTTATTATGTATTCGATATGTTAGATGTTCAGACAGTTCAAGTATTGATAAAATTATAATTGAGAGTATTCGGTACGTTTATATTAATAAACTGTTTAATTAAATCACAAATGGTATCACTTAGTCTATAACTGTAACAATAGCGGTTTGAATAATTTGTTACTGTACATATTGACGTGGCTGTCAGTCAAAGTATCTAACTAAATGAAACGTTAGATTTTTGGAAGCGGTACCTTAATAATGCAAATTAATCAATTCCAGTGAACGATATTGTCTAGAATTCATAATTACAGAAATATACGCCCAGTTCTACGAAATATTAATTATCGCGTTGACAGTGAGAAGTAGTTGCATATGAAAATGTAATTAATTTCAAACTAATCACGTACGAGGCACAACGTTGTAAAATATGTCCGGCCGCGTAATTAGTCATTATTAGAATCGAATTCGAATGTTCGTCGGTATCATAAATAATTCAGGCTGTACAAAAAGAAATAGTTAATTATTTCTTCTACTAACTTTCTAATTACCGGGCGACGTATTTCGTATAAAATATGGACTCAATTTTAAAAACCTCCTAGGGTACAGCATTCTTCATAGTCTCTTACATGAATCGATAAATCATTAGGTTGTGAGTAATGTAGGCTGCTCTGCCGTTAGTTATGGGTATACTACCGATCGCCGTTCATGTATCGTTAATGATGATCCCCAAAGTAGAATGATATCGACACTTTAATCACGTAATATTCAGACAATATTTATGAAACGAATAAAAAACAAGATCAACAACTTATTAAATCTCAAAACATTGTTACACGAAGCTTCAATTAATTCTTTACTTATTTTATCAACAAAACCTGTATACAAATTTTTTAAATTAATTCTACAGTATCCTCGATGTTCCTTCTCAAACGGCGTTAGTAATGGTCAATTTTTGAATCATTTCTGTACTAACCCTTTGCACTCAAAGCTGTTTTAACTAGAAAACCAAAGCATTTCTTGTGAGGTACGATATTTTCATTCTACATGAATTATTTCACCTTATGTATATGAATTTGTTTTATTGTTACTCGTTCTTATAACCGTTACATTTTTATCAACTTCTTGGATATAAAGATAGCGATGTTAAAATTGTTTTAAATAATAGGTTAATGTTTGTACTAATAACTTTTTATGCAATTTGAATTTTCGTTAAACGATCAGATTATTTTTAATAAATATCTTAGATGCAATTTGAATTACACAAGAATTGTGTATCAAAAGTACTGTATCAATTAGGTTAAATTTGCTATAATTTTCTATACACCGTACACTCTGACAAATCAATTTTTATAACCCTCAAATATAATTTTTATACTTCCTCTGTCGTGATATCTTATAGTTCGCAAGACTTCGAATCTGACGCATGAATGTTAAAAAATTTAAAATAGAAAATAGTCAGAATATCAAAAAAATTAAAAAATGCTCTCGCAATGTACCAAATGCCCGAAGCCAAGCAAAGTCGAAGTACAATTAAATATTCATTGCTATAAATAAATGTGCTACAAAGTGCTAATACAAAATTACTTATAAAAACCCAATCTATTTTTTTTCCAAGATAGAAAATACTTATTCTGTCACTATTCACGTTAAAAAAAAAATGCTTTTACGATATTGGTAACAATTGAACGAGAAACTCGAAGAGGGTGATTTACAGCCCTCCGCAAGACGTATCATTAAAATCGTTAAGATGTAACTAAGATGTAACCGTGTAGATGTTGGCCACAATATTTTTATCGGCACCGCCGTAAATTTCGCGAAAAGCAAGTGGCTCTAGTTTCGACATTGCTTGGTCGTTAATCTTCAAGCCTGAACGTCCTCGACTTTCAGTATCTGTGCTGGGGGGTCGTTGCCATCTTGCCGGCTCGTGACGCGGAGTTCATCACCGCTCATTGTGCTTCCATGACAACGACCTCACTCGCGAAAGAAGTCGAAGAAAAAGAGGAGTCGCGAATTGTTAATAAACAGAGAAGCCTGGTGCTCGCAGGAATACCGCGGCGCAAGTAGAGTCGTCGAACGCAAGCCGGCTGCTCCGATTTACGTTTGTCATCCGCTTTGCAGCTCGGGCAAACCCTTGGCTCCCTTTCTCCGTTAACAAAACGACGTATTAGTCGTTAATTAATGCCAAGCGCGTACCCACACGAATCGCTGCAGTTCCCGATCCGCGAACGACAACGTAGAAGCAGCTTGCGCACTCGCGCTGCCTCTACGTTAAAAACAGACATTATGTTCTCGCCTAATTAGTGTCCCGTCTGTTGAAACGTTATTGGGAGCAGCCGATAACTAGCTAGACCCTTCTCTCTCTTCTTCTTTTTTCTTCGTCATCTTCTTTCTTCTTCGTGTTACTTTTAATTGCAGAACACTCGCCGCGCAACAGCATATAATTATTTTGTTCACGGAATCACCGTCAATTATTGGTTTCCGAAGTATATGCTGCTCGGGCTCGATTGAATTAATTAATAACACTCTCCGGGACCCTCGATCGGCGAATTTTTTTCAACAAACGATACTGTTTCGCTCGCTACTTCGTCTTTGCGTATCGTGGCAATTAATTTTTTCTGTCGTTTATTCCTTTTTATTTGATTCAAAGCGACTGCGGAGGTGTCCGACGTTTGCTTCGCGATTAACTCAGTGTTTCACGAATTCAGGAATGGCTGAACATCATATGGGGCAAGCTTACAGTTACAGTACATGCTATTCTTTTATATTTGCATTTTTAATTTTGCAATTTTTCCGTTGTAAACGATTTAATGTATGCACGGAGTCATTATCGAGTGGGCCAATTTAAACTGTACAATTTATGATATCGACTAACCCCTTGCCCTACAACGACGGAGTCAGACTCGTGATCAAGATTTCGAACAGAATCTTGTAACACTTTGACTGCCATGTCACCCGTATATGGGTGACAGAATTATTTGTCCATGTTTAAAAATAAATTTGTACGCTAATATATTAATTGCACTCAATTTAGTTTATATCTGGAGACTACAAGAAGGTGGAAGGGTAACTATGTGTCAAACATTTTAAATTTTTAACTGTTGTTGTATTAAATAAATTACTTTGATTTTCTGGTATTTTTTAGGCTATTGGTTGGACAGTTAAAGTGTTAAACATTGTGTTTCCTTAATTCACTTTAAACCGAAATTGTGAGTGATGATTGTTTAGATTGCATGAGAGTTAAGAATGAATGGTATAGATCGAGAGGCTAGTGTGTGAGAGAGGAGTTATGTTCGGGTAGCAAGCAATGGCGCACGCTATGTATTGTAGAGACTGTTGATCATGTTAATTATGTAAGTAGTGTTCATTAAATTGTTTCATGTTCTATACGAAAGTCTAGCCGCATTGTCCCACTTATCTGCCACAGAAGTAACATTCTGTTTAATCTCTGATCACGTACAATCGGTGGAGAATAGCTACGGTAACTACAAATTTAAATTTTCTTTTTGTTATTTCGTGGAGGATAAAGAAAATCCAGTCACAATTATCAGAAAATAATTTGTAGATTTATAGAATTATTTAGAATAAATCCTGTACAGGTTAGGCGACGAATATTACTTAGGGTAGTTTTTAAAAAGTGAAACTGCAAATCATTTTCAGCGAAATCTGACCGAAGAAATGTTAAAGCGTGAGAAGGCCGGAAGTTTTCGCGAACGAGAGGTCGGCTTAAAAATTTCAAGCAACATGTTAGTTTGCACGGGGGATCAGGTTCTTCGGGGCGAGGACTCCGGGCTGCACACCCGGCGAATCGTACAAAAGGTATATATCGTAGACGTTCTCAAAACTTTGCGGAACTGCAGGTTTCAGGGAAGTGTAAACAAGATAAAGCAGCCACTTCGCTTGCGGTAAGCGGATTTGCAGTGCTCGTGAGCCGTCGCTGGACAAGGGACTGAGACGCGAAGCTTTAGCATCCCGTTGACTTAGGCCCAGCCGTTTACAGACAAGTCGAAGTAACGTATTAAGTCGTAACAGAAACTTCAGCAACAGTGTCTGATCTTGCATTTGGCCGAGCTCTGGTCAGCCGAACGGAGACAGGCCCGCGGTGAACTCCTCTCTCGGGGTCAGGAGTTCATCCAGCCTCGAGCTTCGACGTTTTCAACTTTGGAAACTTTCCGTTCTCGCTATCCCCGGCGTCGTTCATCTGGAAACGATTACACGGCCCAGGATTATTGCAAGCTCCGTTTGCACCGTTCGCGACATTCGCAGTGATTTGAAGGATCAAGCGACTTGATTAAGGGATAAAACTCCCGAGCTTCCTCAAGTTATCCTGTGGAAGCTATTAGTGACAGGCTGCGTAAACAATCGGAACTTTCCGCGGAGACGTTCGACAATCTATTTTTCGTGGATACCGTTTGCGAAACGGCGACTCATCCTCTCGTCGAGCGCCATTGAACCTCCGCGAATCGCCACGGCGAGATGGAGATTTCCCTCTTTCTCTGATTTTTCTAATTCGAAAGTAATGCAAGAATAATATTGATGTTCTTAAAAGTTCCCGTTTCACACTTCGCGCATTCATTTTCCATGAAATTCCGTAAAAATCTGCATTTCATCTTTCCCCTATGCTTCCCGTAATTCAGAAAACGGAGGAACGCACTTTCCCTTATAAATTCTGCAATTGCACCGGATAGTGTACACAGTGAATAACGTTTCTTTCGTTTTTTTAACAACAAATTAAGGAAATTGTGTATTCGCAGGGTTTGCGAATTTTTAAATCGTTTAGTAACATGTTTGATCACTTAGACACGGTTGAATTTTGTGCGGGGCGGTTTCTCTGTACGGCAGAGAACATTGGAATGAAATTTTTGATAACTAAATTATAATTCTTCTTAAAGGTATGATGCATATACTTTAACTTTAATAATTTTGGAATGAGGTTTTTCATAACTGAATTGTAATTTTTCAAAAAGATATGATGCATATATTTTAACATTAATAATTTACTGTAATAATTAATAGTAGAATTGAGTGTGCTTAAGCCACCTATAATGGCGCATCGTAATATAAGATGACATCCGCGGAAGTCATTATAGTGGCGCATCGCGCTTAAGAGGTTAAGATTCTGCGCGACCCTTTGCGTTACATAATATAGATGACATCGATACCATTGAGAAAGGATTGGGAAAGTATCGTTAATTATGGAGTGTTTAAATCCAGAATTCAACAATATGTAATATTAAATCGATAAATTATAAATACTAGTTTTATCGTCAAATGTGGAACTATAATTAGTGTAGCATCAAAAAGTTTAGGATTCTATTTGTTTCTGTGTCGTTCAACCCATTGCATAATCTAGTTTATATTTTATTTGGTTATTTCGGCATTTCCTGCATTCAAATAGGTGGTTGGTTGACAGCATTTGGTAACGTGGGTTGCAGAAGGGTGGTTCTGTCTTTTCGAGTAGGTGCTCGAGCTTTATTTTGCAGTGGCCTGATCTGAGTTTTGACGTAATTATTCTCTGCTTTCTATTCATGTCGTGGCTTGGTGTTTGTTGAAAGAAATTCTGTAGGATGTCGTGGGTGTTCGTTCTCCTTGACGTGGTCCATATTCTGATCCATTCTTCACTGTTGGCGATGTTGAGTGGGCTGGCTAACTTTTTATATTGGATTCTTATCTTGGTTTCGGTTTCTTAACCGAATGCTGCTTTTTTGACAACTGTGTCTGACTTTTCATTGCCTGTTAGTATTTTATATTTGCATAACTAAGTTTTGAAATGAAGAATAATGTCAAGGAGGAAGTAATTTGTGAAAGGAGCCAGTGATATTCGAGAACGCTGTAGGTTGAAAATCAAACAGATTTACCAAAGAGCTATTTTTATCTGTTATACGGGTACGCCAAACATCCTCGCAATAATACTATGAAATTTCTATCGAGTTCGTAAAGGTGTAAGCCTGGAACGAGGTAGAGAACTGATAGCATTTCCCTTATCGCGGCTACAATCAAATCAGTCTGCCGGCACAAAGGATAGTAACATTGAAATTTGATCCCCTATTGATGCTATTTGCGTTGGAAATCGGTTCATTAAAATTGATACGAATCGTTCAATTATTAATGAATCGATCATTATTCGCAGGTGAGCTCGTATTTCTGTTAAATCAATTCGATTATTATACTTCTGCCCCTTAAAGCATCTGCATTATTCCTGATTAAGAACGCGAATGTGAAAGCAATCTCTCTGGCAAATACAATTTTTAATTTTAACGATGCCCCGTTGCTATATTACCATAAAAATTATTTCCGCGGAATGGGCTGTGTCTCGCAATTAAAACGAGAAGCTAGAAGGCTGTTCATTAAAATTTTTACAAAAATACCGAACTGCTTTTCGTGAAATTTTGTAAATTTCAAAGTGGAATGATTTAAAACTAATTCGCGTGGAATTAACCGCGACCGTTTATGACGTCTATTTCCATCGCGAACGTATTGTTGTTATAGTGTCGGATATATTTTAGACTAGACGAAATTTTTCTGTTTCGAAACTAGTTTCCATTAAAGTTTCCTCATTTTGAATAGAGCTGCGTATCGAAACGCGTGAAATGGACGGTACGCTTTAATAACGCTTATTTTCCTTTATATTCGACGACGCATGATGCATAAAAATATCTCTGCCTAAGCTATACGCCGCCGCGAATCTACAATTCTACGGACACGGTGTGTTTTCGGTGCAGAAAGGAACAGAGAAGCCTTCAATAAATATTGGAATTAGGTACTTGATATGAATGGGATGCCGTTTGCGTATTTCTTCCAATAATCTGATACTTTATATGGCTTATCCATGCGTGGTAGTGCGTAATCTAATGTCTACAAACCGTGTAATCTTGCTGTATTAAAAACGAATTTAAATTTAAAAGCGCTGCTGCATTTTAACGTACAAGATGCTTTATGTGTATCCTTATTCGCGACAAAAACTACGCCGAGAACGAAACCCGAGATTTATTTTACGATTCAAACAATCGTCCATATTTTAAATTCATAAAATTCAAATAAATCCTCATATTAAAGGTTGTTCTCATATTTTAAATATACATTTTCACGCGGTAATCAATGTGTTTGTCTTGCCTCGAAGTTATTCAATTGAAAACTGTACCGAAATTAAAAAAACACTTCTATATGCGGTTGCATACAGTGGGTGTGCAAAGTATACTTTTCAAAAATGTATAAATACTTCAAAATTGAACGAAACAAGTCGAGTTTCTTTTTAAACGTCAGAAAGATTAATTTGGTAAGTAATGTGTAAATTATTTCTTTTTTTTACAAATGAAGGTCATAGTTTTTTAACTTTTTTACCTGTGCCTGAAATGTAAATTTAAAAAGTGCCTTATGTTGATAAAAATATGTATGTACAAATGGTTTCGTCGAAATTGGTTGACGCTCTTTAGGTATAGATATTACCAGTTGCAAAAATCTTTGGATTTAGACGTCATAAAGAATTAATATAAAAATCAAATCATTGATCAATAACAATTTTTAAAATTTGAACTACATATTACCTAGTAAATTAATCCTTCTAACACCTTGAAAAGAAGTCCAAGAAAAATTGGAAAAATTCGTCCACTTTAAAAACAAACGTTGTTAACACAACGTTTAAAGGGAATTGTTAATTACTGGATAATGAAGTTCTCACCTTACACTACAGTCTGGTTAATTTCGATAGGAATAAATTGCTGCTGGATGTTATTAATTTAACGATAATCATTGTTAAACAGCACAAAGGTGCCAGTCACCGTTCACCAACATGGCGTTCAACGTGTTAAAAGATTTACGAACGTTTTCTTCCTCGAATTCATTGGCAGGTGATTTCGCAGCCAAGAAATGTCTCAAATAGTAAACGTAGCCTTGCTAAAAGTGTTTATATATCGAGGCAAGAATATAGAACACTCAGAATAGTATTGTACTAGCAAATCCATGCAAGATTTACGTATCGGTTCGAGCGAAATTCATTGGAAACCTAGGATACAATAGAGGGCAACCTGTAAGTTCGATTCTAATTAATAATGCCAGCTCCCAGAGCAAATGATACCACAGACAAGGGACTATGCGCTTTGAAATTTCTATCCCCGAATTTCCACTGTAACAAACGTGTACTCAATGCGGCCTCTCCAAGGAGAGTTAATAAGTAATTCGCTCACTCGACACTTGGGGGTATCTAATATAGGGATGCACTGGGCCACGATGCTAGATAATAATTTTCCTCGTTGAGACCCTTGCACGAGCGGGTTCTGTTCACCGTTAAAAGGGTATGCGTCAGTTGCCAGCTATATTATGTCAGCCCTTTTAATAGGTTACACCATCGCTGCTTCGATTATACGCTAGAACGCGCTTATATATATTATTTTCTTACCCGATTACAAATCTCGATTATCTGTCTACGAAGTTACGTGCCTTTTCTACTCGTAACTTCAATTCAAATGCTATGTTTAAGACGCGTTATCTATTCTTCTCACATTCTATGCAGACAGTATTTTTGTGCAAATAATGCATTTTAAGTTACTCGACGTGCTGGGAATCCATAATATTGAGAATCCATTTAGAGATGCTTATACATTTTTCAAACAATCCTCGACTTCTTCTTCAACCTCTCACATTTTTTAATCGCTTTAAATTAAAATTGCTGGGTAAACAATTTTTCAGATTCTTTACATTCTCCACAAACTCTTTTAATTCTAATCTTGTCTCAACTTTTGTGATATTATTTTCTTAAAAATTTCGCTGTCTTGACTTCTGAATGTTGTTCGAGCACAGGTTCTTCAAAAGTTGCTGCTGAAGACGTTCAATCTGTGAAAATTCAGAATAAAGTAATTTTAAAATATGCGACCTCTGCAGATCTCTGAAATTGACAACTTTTCTGAGTAAATATTGAGATTGATTAAAGCATTCAAAGACATATGACTCTGTTAACACTTTGACTACCATGTCACCCATATATAGGTGACGGAATTACTTATATCGTTTCTAAATAAATTTTAACGTTGATATATTCATTGTATCAAAGTCGATGGTGGTCTAGAAAGTAGCAAGAAGGTGGCAGGAGTATTCTACATTATACATTTTATTTTATCAATTTTTATTTCATTGAATATCTCATTTCGATTTTGTAGAATTTTCGTGGCTGTTAGCTTGGCAGTCAACGTGTTAAATAAAGTTGATCATCGCGTGTTCTTTACGCGTTCGCCTACGAATATTCCAATGTCGTAAACTTACGTCTCCTGGAACCAGAATAAATTCGTTCGAACCGTTTTCTTCGGCTAACAAATACGTCGTCGTATGATTAAATTTATAAATGAAAACAGGCCACCGGGTATACGATCATTTCTACAGCGTCGAAAGCTTTTATCAATGCTCCGTCAAACGTAATTTCCAAGTTTGTCGCGTGGCGCATTTCGAACGCGTTTAAATGCAAAAGCGTTAAATGCTGCGCGTTTTATAGGAGCTCGGACCGTGATCTAAGTTCGTGATTTGCGAAATCCGACACGTCGCAGCGTTTCTCTGCATCTAAACTCCATTTATCGTCATTCGCGAGGAGTAAGCTTTTCCTGAATGCAAACAAGATGGTGGACGAGCCCCGCGACTTACTGTGTCGTATAACTGTTCCATGGCGCGCGAACGTTGATGGATCGGCCGTGGAGCAATATAGAAAACCGGAGGTCGGTTCTCTACGTGTTTTCGTGAAAGCTGAAGCATTTCGGGAAAGTGTTTCCTGTTTACGACGGAGAAAAGAGGACCCTAACGCGCCTCATCTAATATTACTGATGCGCGGGGACAGAAAATGCGGCGCGACGCCGCGCGACTCTACGTGGAAGTTTTCAGATCGCGAATCCCTCTTTTCCTGGCGAGAACCTCACCGCGGCTTGTTTCACCTTGATGAAATAATTATGCGGTCGCGCAAGGAGCAAACTCGCCGTGAAGCTACCGTAATTTAGTCGAGAAGTGAATTAGTCGAGCGTGCCACATGATAGTTTTACAAGAAACGCAATTGTTTCCGCAGCGCTTGTCCCCGAGCATTTTATTTTGCAACTGGCGCAAGATTTCGAGCAACGAGGGACTCGTGGCTCAGCCAAGAACTGACAGTGAATTATATTATATTTCTTTGAACATTCTTCAAGATTATACATTTTTAACATTTTACCGATTGTTTCAGAATTTTTTAAGGCCAGCAGTTCACGATTGAAAACTTTTCCATCGATCTTTCAACACTGACAGGAATTTTTATTGAGAATCCTCAAAGTATCTTCAGTAACGTTATCTAATAATTTCGTTACAAACTATAATGTAAAGGTAGTTTTTTTAGGTTCATTCTGTTAAGTGCGATTATTGAAAATCTTATTAAATAAGTTTTTTAAGATTGGACCAAACGTCTTGACTTTTCTTGAGCAATTAGTTGCATTGATTTAATAAATGATATGCAAAATGAATTTTGTAAATATTGAAATTAGTATGAATTACATGACCAATGAAAAAGGAACTTTTTAAATATTTTTTATTTGAGCCACGTTCTAAAAATTTTGAGGACGCACCTGGTAGATCCAGGACAGTTATACACATGCAGAAAAATGCATTGCAATCGATCGACATACAAACGAGCTACATGCCATCGAAAATGGTGAAAATCACAATTTTTGTGATTTGTGTGAAACTGGGAACAGCAGGATGTAGATTCGTCCCGTCCGTTAAGTGTTAAAAATGACAAAACTTTCTGAGGATACTGTGGCGTCTGCTGAAAGTGTGTGATGGAGAGACAAAGAAAAGGAAAGAAGGAAGGAGGAGCGTTTCGTCCTAGGTCTGCTAGAGGACTCGTAAGTAAGGCTGACTAGCAGACACTGCCTTAGACGCAGGGTAGTGGAAAGGCGGTTAAGGAACTAGCGGGAAAGTCTCGTCCTCTTGTTCCTCTATCGGCGAGAGTAGGAGGTAGAGCCGCCATAATACTATTACGCCATTTCTAATTTATTGAAACGATTAAGCTAAAGAAAATAATTTTAATTAAACTCGTACTCGTTGAAATTGTAGCAGAATATTTTTCACTTGCTGTTGATAGAATTCTAAATGGAACCACCGTGCTTTGCTATGTCCCTGTACTAAATTCAGCAGCATAGTAGTCTCGCTAAAAAGAACTTTATCGAATCGAAGGTAAAATGATTCGAATGAGAAGCACGACGCAAAACGGGAAAGAATACGCATGGAACAGGTGAAGTAGAAATTCCGATCGAAAGTTATCCGTGTAGGTGGACGCCGGGGACCGCCCATAGGGGGCAAAGTGCTTTCACAATCAGAAGGAGAACGGATGCATGAAAAAATAATGATCGTGTCACACAGAGAGAAAGACGAGGCGGGACATAGAGGCGACAAGTGAGAAAAAGCTTGATCCGTGCCGACTTGGAATTTCGGTCTTAATGAAATGAAAATTGGGGCCACGATTTGAGTCGGTCGATGCGTCGCCCTGCCATTAACGTTGAAATTTTTCCAATTCGCTGTTCGCTGGTTTTTACTTTGCCGTCTGGCGCGTCCATTCGTCAACTCTGTTTGAAGTTTTTATCCGACCGTCCTGTGTTAATGTACGTCGTGCATCCAACAGTGGAGCACACGGGGCGCTATTGGATTAGTGCTTTCACTGCTTATTTCCAGAGAACTGCGAGTGTTACGCGAGAAGGCGAGAAGAAACTCGACAATGACCATCACCGTATTATGTAATGGTGCTGCCGTTTTCTTCGTAGCCAGCGAAACACCGTGAACATATTTATTTCAATCAGGAATATGTTCGTTTACCGAGTCGCGTAGAATTTCAAATTATTTTCCCATTCGACTACTCCTTACACGTTCATTCAAATCATTTGTTTAGTCGTACAGTTAACTATCTGAAATTTATTGTGCATTTAGTATAGCAATTTATAGAGTCGTGGATGAATGAGAAAATAGAGGTTCTAAGTTGTAGAACCTTTATGTGATTATTGCTGTACGATCCCTTTACATAAACCTAATTATAAACATAACATAAACATAATTGTTCTGAAAATTTGAAGTTCACTGTTTAAATAGTTCGGAGTCGCTGTAGAAGTTCAAATAGTATTTTCTTCGGGAGAGAAAGATTACTGTTTATTGAGAAACATATTAGACGAGTCGAGACGACATTGTTTTGCCGAACAAATTTTGCGTGCTTCTAATAAGTTTCATTTGTTTCATTTATAGAAATGTTATTAAAGAAGATTGTTATTTACTGAATAATGAAGTTCTCACCTCATGCCATAATCTGGTTAATTTTTCCGGTAATAAATTAATGTTCAATGCTATTAACTTATTGATAATCATTCTTAAACGACGCAATGGTGCCGGTCACTGGTGACCATCATGGCATTCAATGTATTAACCCTTTGCACTCGAAACAATTCCACTCCAAAATCGAAACAATATTTTGATGTGAAAAAGCTCCACTGTAGATTAGTTAATTTCCTTTCGTTCATACGAAATTAATTACTATGACTCGTACTTAGAATTTTAACATTTTTATCAATTTCTCAACGGCAAACCTATCGATGTAAAAATTGTTTAAATAATGGTATGGCAAGTTTTAGTATCGCCTTAGAGGCGCCATTCGAGTACAAAGGGTTAACACTGGACCTATTGAACATTGAAATTGGCAAGTGTATGCTTTACTTATAAAAATGACAAGGCTTAATAACGTGGATTTTGTACAATTTTTGTTATAATATATAATTCGAACAAAGAAATTTATCGAATCGATTCCCTCGAAAGAATTTTTACAATTTCAATCACTGTAGAATAAAAAATTCTAAAATAGTTCTAAATTTGACCCACTGTGGTAGGTTTACCGTTCAAGATGGGTCTAAAGTTATTTATTCCGAAAGGAGTTTAACATTAGACCTACCGAGCGTTGAAATTACTTAATGTATGTTTCTTTTTTTAAAAATGACAAGATTTAATTAACTCGAATTTCGTATGATTTTTGCGGTTTAAAATTTCGATAATTGTAGACCAAAAAATTTCGGAAGGGTTATCTGACCAGCTGCGGTGGGTTTACCGTTAAAGGTTGGTATAAAGTTGTTTATTCCGATCTCCGGTAAAAACCCTGTTGAACCGAGTTGGCCTTAAACCATTGTGGAACATTTTGGCCGAAACATCGGTGGATGTTCACCGAACCGTTGATGGCGATGCAACGAGCATAGTCTGCGCCGCTCGTTCGAGAAGAACGATGAACTGGTCGCGCGTGTACGCGAAGGGTGGTTAGGGGGTGGCTGGACGGGAAGAGAGTAGGGTGGAAACTGGCGTCAGCATTCGACAGCGGTAGCAGCGGCGGCTTTCATCAATATTAACGGCGATTTCTGTCGCTGTAAACGGCGCCACGGCCGAACGAAACGAAAAATAATGCCCGGTATAACGTCACTTTCCCATTCTAGCCGGCAGCCATTTAGTGGCCCCTTTTCGGTCGCGCGCCGGAGCCAGCGGGTGTTAAATCATCGTTTGCATCAGATTACGCATGATTTTGGAAACACCGGCTCGATTTGTGTTACGATACGACCGGTTCACCACACCTCCAGGACAACCGGCATCGAACGTTTCACCGGAACTTAATTATTAGGAGGTTGCATTAATTTTCTGCCACGGGGAACAGGCGGTTTCGTAATCGATGCAATTCTTACTGAAATTATGGCAAAAAGAAGTAGAAAAAGCAATTATTTCTTCTACTTGTTCATTTATGAATGGCGTTGTAATTATTCTCACTGAAAGTAGATGGCTCCGTAATAAACACAACTTTCACTAGGATAATTGCGAAAAGTAGCAAAAGGAGAAAGAATAATTTTTTCACCTGTCTATTTATATAAGTTGCACTAACTTCGATATAATTAACAACGAAGGCTTGGAATAGAATTGTAAGAGCAGTGTTTTATCGACACAGTTGCAATCGGGAGTAGGATTGGAATTTATAGATGGGTGTAGAAAAATTTAAATTATAATTAATTAAATTATAAAATAATCAATATTATTAGTAAAGAGACTGCAGGGGTTGACCACTTGCACTGTAGCATCTAATAAGTATCACATTGATTATAATATAATAATATAATAGTGGAGACAGTATTATTGCAGTCATCTTGTAGTTATTCGAGCAGCCATTACGATTTTACTGTACATCGTTTCGGAACCGAGGTGCTGGCAATTATCGCGACTTTACTGCATTACGTTTCATATGAAATCCCCTCTGCTCATGATAGACATTCATCTACATTTTTCGGCGCAGTTTTAAACCACGCTTATGAAAGCAATATCCGACGCCATTTTCCCGTATGGCCATCTAATTGAATGGCGAACAGTTTATTTTCAACGGTTATCGGTTACGATTCCTTTTATGAGTTCTTTCACGCTTAATATGGTAAATGAGTTTCTCTGATCGACCATTGTTATCCGTTATTTTTTGCCGCGTCTGCTATTCACTGCGAAAGCATTATGCTTCCGTCAATACTTAGGATTAATCTTTTAATCCTGTCTTTTTAATTTCCTTTGCATTTGTTGTGTGAATTGTTTTTCTCATTGCGTCATAACGCAAAGCAGTTCAACTATTGTCGATAACTTTTCATTTATTTTTTATTGCAAAATTCTGAAGTGTATGCAGTTTCTATTTAAACTATTTAAACGAATTGTTAATGGTCGAACTGCTATTTTGTTATATATCTAATACTGGCATGTAATAATAATATCTGGCAACCTATACAAGATGCCAAATTTATAAATAAAATATGTATACAATTTTCCTTTCATCATTTTAAGACTGCCTAATGAAATTGATAGAAAACTAATAAGAAGATTTCGTGAATACTGCAAGGATACGTCATCGTTGCAGCATTTTTGTCACATAAAATAAGTTTCCTTTAGAAACCTGTTAAACCTTTAACGATTGGACAAATAGCAATTTTCCCTAACTAGTTCTAATTTGACGATAATAAAACCTTGTCAAACCACATCGTTCTCAGCAATATAAAGAATGTAATAACATAGAAAATGTTCTTCTATATTCTTCCACTTACATGGAACAATAATCATCTTTAAAAATATCAGCAAAATATAAATAAATGTTTCCACATTATTAGTTCTAATTCGACGATAATAATACCTTGTCAAACCCCATCGTTCTCAGCAATATAAAGAATGCAGTCACACAGAAACTGTTCTTTTATGTTCTTCTACTTACATGGAACAATAATCATCTTTGCAAATATCTGCAAAATATAAATTAATGTTTGCACATTACTAGTTCAAAAGCTACGATAATAATACCTTGACAAACACCATGGTTCTCAGCAATCTAAAGAATGCAATCACGCAGACACAATTATTTAACGTTTTTCCACCAACGTGGAATAATTTAGGGGATCGCTGAAACCGTCGGATCAATCAAATCGCAACAAATGTTTGTAACTTTTTATCGATGCGCGACGATTGTTATCGCGATGGTTTCGCGGCCGTCGAGATTGCATAATATTTAACTGCATAAATAAACGGTATCGGGTGGCAAAGCTGCACTGTTCACCGGCCGGACAGGAAAGTAAAATGTGTACATTTTCTAGGATTATTCAATTTGCATACGGCTCATAAATCATCGTTTGCATCAGATTACGCGGAATTTGGAGGACGGCGCGGCGGCGTTTCAATTGAACGAACCGCCGCGAACCCATTAGCCCATTCGTGTGGGCGCGATAGGCGACGAATTTTTCGGAAAATCTGATTACAAGATCCGACGTACGGTCGCCGACCGACACACGAATTATTGCGCGGGTGATGGTGACCGTGCAAATCGAGGATACTCCAGAATTATTCCAGTTCGATTTCGCGAATCGGTTCGATCTTCGCCGAAAGAAACATTCGTTCCTATCGATTGTCCCCTTCCGATGCGAAATTTCCTCTTTTAATTGTCACTCTTGTTTGCCTCTTTCGCATACCCGTCCCTGAATTCGCTATGGTTTTGCAACCTGATTGTTGCCATGGTTTCTGATCCAGCTTAACCGAGTCCCTACATTAAAAAATTCCTCGATTCTTTTCAATATTTTATTCCACATTTGTCGAAATTATAAAATTGCCTTCAAAGGTATCGATTAACATCTCTCTGATGAACATGAAATTTAAATGAATTAAATTCTGTCATTTTTGTTAGACAATACACGCCGGGACAAAAAGATAGCCATTTTAAAATCAACGTAATTTTTATTCATTTAACAATACAAGCAAGGTTTTGTTTTTTACATTCTTGCAAAATACCTATGTAAACATACAGAAATGAAATTGAATTGAATTTAGCCAGTTTACACAATTTCATTAAAAAAAAAAGAAAAAGAGCTTTTAAGGAAATATAGTGGGACAAAATGGTAGCACATTTCACTTAAAATTATGTATAACAATAAACATTTAATAACAGCCATAATTCCCTTTGGCAAAGATTTATAGAGCTTTTTTTAATACTTTTTCGCTTTAATTGCTCCCACTCATTTTTAATATATCTTTTTAATTCGGCAATATTTCCAAATTGTCTGCCATTTTATGATTACGATTTTTTTTTTAAATTCATTATTACTTTTCGACTTCTATTCACAATTTTTGCTATTTTTCTCACTGAATATTGTTTTCCTTTAAATTTTATTGTAGTGTCAATTTTACGTGTGTTCTATCTCTTTCCACGACTCATTTTTTATAATATTTCGCCATTTTTAAACAAATATACAGCGCGAAATAATATCACAGACTTTATTAACTACCTTCCGAGGTTGATGTTCGCAATTCGCTTCGGAGTAAATGGAAAGCATAGATTTACTACATGTGCTATCATTTTGCCCCGCTTGCGAACAATAATATTCATACTTCTTGTTTTAAAATCTCGTCAAAGTATATGTTGTGGACGATATTTCGTAAATTGTGTACCCAGATATGCTCTGAGTTATCAGTAAAAGAAAATATGGATCTTGATCAGCTTTTAAAGCAAAATATGGGAAAATATAAAGGGTGTGCTATCTTTTTGTCCGGGAGATTATGCACGCAAGTGAGTTCGGTGTAAAATATTTCCGTTCGGCTCAAAGTTTGGACGAACGGCTATTCGATTACGCGGTAAAGCAATACGGCGAATTAATATTAATTAATAATTCGTTCGCGAGGGATGTGCTTTACATTAATAACGCAACTACTTCCAGCAACGGTTGCCGGCAATGTTAAATGGTGCGAATTACGGATTACGCGGTGCACATATTGAATGTTGATTTTGTAACGCTCTCAGCAATTATTCGGACCGCATTTCGCTTAGCATATTTAACGCTAAGGCAATAGTCAATTTGCACATACCGTTAAATGAAACAATTGCGATTTTGAAATGGTTCCGGGACAGCGGCAATTGTGATTCGGACCAATGGAAACAAGTCAGGATTCCCTTCGAAATTATAACAAGCCGAACTACTCACGAAACGTAACGGAACGATGAATCGTGGTTCTGCTAAACGATTCCGAACGGCAAACCTGATATATCATTGTCTACAATCGTCTAGACATTGTCTCTGTGTTTATGCTACGATCGAGTGGTACACTTTCATTTTTGAGATGTTTGTGGGCGGTGGTTGGTCCTGAGAATTCGTTACGGACTTCGGTACAGCTGGAAGTTAACTATTTTGTTTAGTGACGCGAAAAAGACATTTTCTGGAGACAGATTGGCGATTCCAGTTTCTGATTCAGATTTTGTGCAACGCCTTGCGAAACTTCCGTTGGAAAATGAATTCACAAAGTCAGTAAGCGTTGCACAATTTTAGGAATACGCTTCAGATTGATAATTCTTCCCCCTTTTACATCTATCAAAGGGATGATTCTTCCCAGAGCTTTCGTAGGGATGATTCAGACCTTTCGAATAGTGCGCATGGAACATTCAGAATACTTAAAAATTTAGAACTAGTACTGGGCGAACATTCAGAACGTTTGGAGCTGTAGAATCGACAATTACAGTATAGTAGTACAATTATGGTATAAATGTGTATAGAACTTTTGAATTATTCAGACAATTAAATGTATTTTGCAAATGCGAAATTACTTTTAGTGTTTCCGAGCAGAGCAGTTTGCCTTGAACCAGCTGCAATTTGGACAGAGCAATGTTCAGAACATACTCAAAGAAATTACACGGTATTGTAATGCATAGTGAGTACGAATATACAATTTTGTTAAGAAAAATAGAACAATTTAGTAGCCTCTACCGTTGTAATCCACTGATCAATTTTTAGACTGTTTTTAAATGATGCAGTAGACGAACATCTGAAGACACAATTTTTCTAAAAAAGAATACGATTTGCATATCTGCAGAAACCTAAAAAAAAATTTATTGTCATCGAATCTACCTTAGATTTGTAGATTAAAGGCTTGCTGTTTAACAACGATTCTTTGAAGCGTGTACGATTCCAATACGATGCAAATATATTCCAATACGTTAGAGCTGAGATGTCTGAGCATGGCTGACCAATTCTACTTGGAACATACGGTTCGGTTTGCTCCAAGACGTAGCCTCATATGAGAGAAGTTTATTGCAACATTTTAACCAATTTTTATTGAAGATTGATTTCTTTAAGCTTTGAACAGTTATAAAATTAACACATATCCTACTATGTTTCATTTACCATCATTGAAATCGTGAAAGTGCATCCATGAAGAAGGAACCAGCAGATTAATTTCTTTGAACTTTTAGCAATCACAAAATCAAAACGGATCCTACTATGTTTCATTTACGACCATTGAAATTGCGAAAGTACCTCCATCAGAAAGGACTCAGCAAATTAATTTCTTGCAGCATACGTTATTTAAAAAATTGTCTAAAAATTTAAACTACACACATTCTCGCTACTTTCACAGTGTAATGCATAAAATATTCACTTTCAGTGTTAACACTTTGCTGACCGGCAATTTTACACAGAAACTATGCCATGTCACCGGCTATTATTTTGTAATTGAATATGGAAGTAATAAATAAATAAATAAACTCTAATAAATTTTATTTCTACTGAATGAAGTGAAATTAAACTTTGGACGTATTTTTACATAACTTTTAAAATATTGCGCAAACCTTTTGCAATATTCTATATCGCCGTGGGTTTCATAAATTGAAATAGATAATGCCAGTGCAATAACGAGTTAACTCGGTCAACAAGGTTTGGGCATGAAAAGATAAGTTAACTCGTCACCGGTCACCAATGTGTTAACATAATCGCGTCCAGCGACGTGAAGCGACAAACATTCCGTCCAGCCTAATATGAAATGTTACCCCCTTGGCCTACGATTTATTTTCTGATAGCAGTGACTCTTTCTTTATCCTCCGCGAAACGACAAAAAGAAAAGTCAAATTTGTAGTAACCGCGTGCGTAGCTATTCTCCACCGATTATACACGATAAATAATTAAATAAAATGTTATTTCCGTTTGGAAACCTTGATCACGAGTCTGACTCGTTGTTGTAGGGCAAAGGGCTAAAGAAAACCCGACTGCGAAGATCCACGTGGCATCTAAAGAACAAGCAATTTATTTTACAAAAGCTGCGGCGTCGTCGGCCGGTCAGCGACCTCGCCGGGGAGCATGAGCTCTTAACTCGTCGAGTTAGGCAAGTGTCGCGATCATCTGTTCGCCCGAGGAGGCGCGAAACCTTGGGGAATCCTCGTTTTCGAATGATTCAAAAGCTTTTGTGGAGGTGTGCGTGGAGGTGAATGGTTAGATGGTTAGCGCGACGCGGCATCTGTTATAAACGCAAAACTGGGTGGGAGGATTTCGCGCACTCATCCTGTCGGCAGTAAGCCGCTCGGCTAGGAATTAATTTTCCCAGTCGGTAGTCGTCCTTGCGACGAGTAACGCGGGGTATCAGGTGGACGCATTATTTACTGTCAGCCAATTAACATGCCGTCGCGATCATGAGCGTTCACCTCGGGCCGAGCGTCGTCATTGTCGCTCCGGGAAGAATCGATCGGGCAGGGTTTTGCCGGCCCGTTTTCGTACTACACCGTAACCACGCCGGTAAAATTGCTGGCCGAGCGATAATATCGGGACTCGTGTTTCAGGCACGCTATCCCGAATCGCGGCCGCCTAGAGAAATAGCCGTGAGACCGGCTCCTAGACGCCAACAACCATCAGCGAGAGACGATGCCGCCACGAAATCGCGGTTCCACGAGTTTCCGTGAAATTCGCTTTCCTTCGTCTGCGAATCCCGATCACGATATTGTCTTCGTGTTTGCCTGCGCGCGAAGCCTTGCCGATAATCTATTTCGGCTGAGGAGTCCCTGGGGAGGCGATGGTTTCTTCCACGAGGCTCGAGCGTTCGAGAATCTTCGAGCCCCAAAGCACTGTTTCTGCGTTCGACGTGAAACGCTTCCGCAAATATCCGTTTGCAATTGTTATTTAAATATATCTCAACGCTCTACCGACCGACGATTCTTTCAGAATTTTTTAAGCTTTTAACGGATCTTTGAACGCTGACAGTAATTTTTATTGGGAATCCGCGAGGCATTCTCAGTGACGTTATTTAATAATTTCGTCACATACTACGATGTAAAAGTAGTTTTTTAAACTTCATTCTGTTAAGTGCAATTATTGAAAGTGCTATTAACCCTTTGCACTCGAACGGTGACCCTGAGGCACCTCTAAAAATTGCAACGCTATTATTGGAAATAATTTTTACATCACTATGTTTGCATCTAGGAAAGTGATAACAGTTCCACTGTTGTAAAAACGAATAATAGTAATAACCTGAATATGTATAGGAGGAAATAAATCACGTAAAGTGAAATTTTCGAGACCAGAAGACTTTAATTATTTAAAGTTAAAATTTAACGTGAAAGCTAGCCAAAATAGCTTCGCAATCACCGTATCAAATCTAAATAACTGTTTTGAGATCGGACCAAGTGTTTTGACTCTTTCTAAGCGATTTAAATGCATTGATTTATCAAATGATATGCGAAAAGGATTTTTAACAAGTTGCAACTGGTACGAATTACATGAAAAATAAAAATGAAACTTTCTCAATATTTTACATTCGAGATTTTTGTTATGATCAAACAATTACGAAGAACCGAAATTTTCTGTGAATATCGATTTCCATTTCGATTCTTACTTCGGTTGTTACATCGACTTCAGTTATTTTATTCCCACTGTTATCGAATCTGTTCTTGTATTTTTTCATAATTTTTCATAAGTAACATATCGAATTATTTCAGCATAATTGAAGTTTATTGTATACATACAATTCTTTAGAAAGTAGAACCATTTTCACAAGCGGTGAGAATAGTAGTCAAGACCTCTAAATAATCAGACGTCGTTTGCTCATCTCACTGAACCTTCGCCGAGTCCAGTATAATCAATTCACCGCAGGAATAATCTTTTAGTGACGACATCAATAGTAAATTTATAGAAATTAAAATAAGATATTGTAATAATGAGAAAGTAAAGATACTTTTATATAAAATTATTTTATAGAGTCCCTGCAACAGAAGATTTAATAAGCGAACGTCTTACTGTCCAACAGTGAACACAATGCAACGAAAGTAACATTCTCTTGGTCCTCGTGCAACATCCACCATGCCATTTTCTCCGTTGACCAGTGTCATCCTTCCACCGACGAAATTGAAACCATCGCGAGTCATTTGTTTTGTTTCTCCGCCGCGAGTCCATTCTTCCTACCACCGTACCCTGAAGTAGACAGAATAGAATTTTCGCGAAAGTATACTGCGCTGCGTCGTTATAAAGAGCTTATGGCGGAGGACTATTATTTACAAAGTTCCAACTAGCACGATGGAACGATAAGGAGAAGCGTGTAATAGACTCGAGCTAAGGTAAAAAGTACTCCGGGGAATTGCATTTGTTGCTAGGGATTTGGATCAGGCTGTGCGATTTCCGGAAGAGTTATGATCAATTCTTTGTTCGCGCAAAATTCATGCTCTGTGGTAAATGAATTGAGGCGGTTTCTTGTGAAACCACGTGGAACTTTCTCGAATTACGCTTCGCGACCGAATCGTGAAATTTCTGCGGTTAATGGCGCCATCTTCGTTTCGTAAGTTTCAATTTTTAGGAAAATTGATTTCTTATAGATACTTATAATTACACAGTTTTGATCCATGTTCTTAACGCTAAGTTTTCGCGACGCGTCGAAACGATACTTTCTAATATTTTTAATTTGCGAATATTTATATTACAAAACTACATTACTCAATTGAATTATTCAAGTTAATAAACATCTATGTATTTGACGCGTGATACGCTAATTGTAAATTAGTGTACATAAGCGAAACTATCGGTTATAGCCAACGTTCAAAATGTACCAGTATATGAGACACGGTTTCCTAACCTCTTAAGCATGGCTGAATTTTTTGAGCACATTGGAATTAAGTTTTTGATAACTAAATTATAATTTTTCTTAAAGATATGATGCATATACTTTAACTCTAATATTTTACTTTAATAATTAATAATGCAATTGTGCTCGAGCCACTGTGTATAATGGCGCATCGTGTCTAAGAGGTTAAATATAAAACGAATATAGTTTATTAATTGCTACTTGCAAGCGATCAATAAATACAATCATCTAATACAATAAATTTACTACCAAAATTACTTTCGCAATTATTTCGGTATTTTCATATGGACGTTCAAATAAAATGATTTACTTTAATTACAAACTAAAGAATTATTACCGTAAAGGTAACCTGTTACATCTCGACAAATTAACACTTTATCGACCAGCGAGTATTTCAGAACTTTTCAAGGTCCATTGTCAATGATTGAAAACTTTCAATCTTATTTTTATTGTAATTTTTATTGTAAATCAACATGACATCCTCAGTAATGTCATCTAATAATTTGGTTACAAGCTACACTGTAAAAGCAGCTTGTTAGGCTTCATTTTATTACAGTGCAACTATTGAATGTAAAGTATTAAGAAAATAAATTGTTACTGTATTGCATAAAATATGAGGAAAGAAAAATGTTCAAAAAATCGTGTCACCGGTAACAATAAAACTGAAGATCGTAAGATAAAAATAGTTTCCACGAGTTCCATGCAAATTTCACCGAAGAAAAAATTCAGTTTTCATCCTGATGATTTCAACAAGCTGAAACCTAGTACACATTAATACACTTCAACATTTTTAATCTGTCCACTCTTCTAAATTGCTCCTTCACATGGTTCCCGCGAACGCATAAAATCCAGTGTCTGGTAATGACCCTCGGTGGAAGAGGATGGTACCTGGAGTAACAATAAAAAGAACTTTAGTGTGTCAGAGGAGCGTAGCTCAAGTTATGAACTATGCCACAATTCCACCGCGCGGAGAACTGCACGAAGAATCAAGTTCGTGCGACCGTTGTAAAATCAGAAATATATCTTCCCGTTTTTATGACGGTACACAGTAAGTTTTGGTTCACTCATTATTCCAGCTGGAACGCGGAACACCGTTACTACTTCTACTTTGCATTCGAGAAGATCGTTTACGTTCTGATACTTTACATTTATTCCGCGGGAAGCATAAAGGCTGATACCCTACAAGCACTAGAGCCTGGGCTGCTTTACCCCTCTGCATTATGCATTCAGGAATATTATTGAACAATGGCTAAGTTATTCGTAAATGAATGTTCTCCGTAACATAATAGCAAAGACGCATGTAAAGGTGAATTTCATATTTCCCGCGAAGTATAATGCTACCTCGAGTTATTAAAACCGCGAATGAATTCGATATGTTTTCCCGCGTGAAAGTTCCGACGATCCCCTTTGTTTCACGTTGCCGGCGGCCGAGAATTATATATTTTTTTCGGCAACGTTGAAACGCCGTTTCAACGCATTAGTCGCGACGGGAAAATCATTATTACGCGGGCATAAATTTTCAATCTTTTCAATTCGACGTTATTCGTTCCTTGTGGAATTCCCGCGTGTTAATCGAATCAAAACGCGTCCCGTTTTTCGCAGCGGAGATTGCGCTTTGACCAATTCATTTTTATGAATCAGTCACGTGAAACGAAATCACGGTGTTTAATTATTTCGTTAAATTTTGATTCCTTGCGCAGAAACGAGCCGCGTCCGTCAGGAATTATCGAGCGACCTGCGATCATCGGCACGCCATGAATTTTATGCAATTTACGGCATGGACGAGTTGATGAAATATAACAGTGAATATATTTCAAGAATTTAGGAATATATATATATATATGCAAAGTATAAAGTGCAGACTTAGCGTTAGAGACGAATTTTATTTCGAATAGGCGTAGTTGATCGCAATTACGTCAAGTGTACCCAAAGTTTGTCGGCTGCGAGCGAAGCTGGATTTACGACTTTGCGAAATTTGGTATTTGCGAGTTCGGGGTCGCTACAAGTTTCTCTGTTAACCACTAGCCTGTAGAAGAAGCATTAAATTTTATACGTTGACATTATTGTCCTGTGAATACGGAAAGAGTTAACGGAAATTATCATATTGGGTATGTAGAAACGTATTAGGCTTCTTTCAAATTTTTATTATTTATATTTGACTTATAAAACAGGATGTTAGTAATCAATGCAGTTTGTGATATTCATTATTTATCAGCATTAAAT
>CM052083.1:7038418-7051634 GCA_028453745.1 Agapostemon virescens | reverse complement strand
TCAGAGTGCAAAGGGTTAAACATTTCCCAGGAGCGCAAGATTTTCGCGCCCGAGAAAAGATGTTGACAGTGAACTTTCCAAAATAATTTAGGAATTAAAATTGCTCACAGCGCAAAGGGTTAAACATTTCCCGTGGAGCGCAAGATTTTCACGCAGAAGAAAAGTTGTCGAAAGTCAATTCTCTAAAATAATTTAGTAATTAAAATTGCTCGAAGCGCAAAGGGTTAAACATTTCCCGGTGAGCGCAAGATTATCGCGCAAAGATGCTGCCGCTTAATTCTCTAAAATGACGAATAAAGAAAATATTGTTCCACTGTGGGAGCCTGGGAAGATTTTTCCTCGAAGAGAAAGGACAATGTCACGTCGTGTGCTCTAGGACAGAGCGCGAGTCAACTTAACGCACAGCCAAACATGAATAGTAAGCCGGTATAAATTTCGCTGAGCGTCACGTACAGGCTTCCTTGGCTTTTGCATCACGGTGTCACTCCGGCCGGGTACAACTGTAAATACTGCCCTCGACGGAGTTTGCGGGACGTATTTCTCTAACGTATCTCGGCTCAACCAATAATATCCCTGCTCCGAATCTGTCCGCATTAATCAGAGGGGACAGACAGTAATTCCTCGGAATATATAGTTTCGCGTTATGCACTCGGAGACGGGGAAGAGGGTCCGCGAGCGTTTCCGAATCGGTCCGGGCGATAAATAAAGAAAATTGGAAAACCGCCGTGCACGGGAGCCCGACGAATCCATATAACGGCGCGGGAAGGAAACAATGAGCCGGCGACAATGCCTAATTGATGAGCGAAAACGGCGTCGATCGGCGAGAACCGAGCGGAGAGGAACGTTGACAGTCCACTCTCAGGAACTGTGTAATTGCAAAATTTCCTTCATCGAATACCGACGTTATATCGTCGGAAAAATGGAAAGCTGTTGCCAGCCGAGGCCGAATAAATCGAACGAAAATTGAAAAAGTCAAGTGCGCTTAACGAATTGTTCACTTCTCGATGGAAAGTTATATAGCATTGTTCAAACAGTTTTACGCGCCGCATATTGACTGTTCAGAATTTTTCGTTTATTCGATGAATCCCGAACACACGCCGTCAATAGCTTTTTGTTTGCCCCTTTTTTTCCCCACCGCCACTTTGGCAAAATCGTGTTACCTCGCCGACCAAAAGAACAAAATAGTTTTCGGGAACGATTTCAACGTGGCCCGCGTGTCGTTTGTTTCATCGAGTACCTTGCCAAACGGTGTCCGAAAGTTTGTCGTTCGGTGGCAATGTTTCTCTTAAACGATTTTGTTTCTTTCGGTTGAACAAGCGGGCCGTTGTAGTTTTTTTTTTTTTTTTAATTAATTGCGAGATTTCAGTTCAAACGCTTCTGTGATTTCTTATTCTTGTTCACAGATAGATTTCACGCGTTCTATTACAATATTTTTATTTTTATTTGACCGAGTAAAATTGATGTTTTTAAATTGACTTCGACAAATAGTAGCTCTCTATGTCTCGCTTAGTGCAAAATTTAGAAAATGTACGTGAGATATCAAGTGGCAGACGCGCCTTTGAACTCCGCGGGAATTTGTATGATAGAGAAATGGTTTCCGGGGAAATGGTTGCCACGTTCTTCTAGTGTAAAATGTCTAGCTGCAATTTTCAACAATTTCCACTTAAATATACTACAGTAACATATACATTTTAACGTTTAATGGAAGATAATTTCATATATAAAAAAATTGTTAAACTTCCCATATTTTATAATTTTCTCGTGCACTACAGTACCTCGCAGAAAAGCCTGCCATTCCCTACCACACTGAAATATTCACCTTCAATTTTCAGCAGCACCTCGAATATTGAAATTCTGCAACGCTTCCAATCTAAAACACTAAGGTTTATATGTGATGCTTCCTGGTACGTAACGAACGAAATCATACATCGAGACCTAAAAATGTCAACGGTGAAAGAAAAGATCTCAAACTTCAGCAAACGTCTGAATGAACGCTTGACTCAACATACAAATTCACTGATTAAACAGACCCTGGTAAATCGAGTCAAATAAGGAGACTGAAAAGAAGATAGATAGATAAACAATAGATTTAGAAGATAGATTCAAATAATAAAGAATCTCATATATATTACCCGAATGCACTCTCTGTGCATTCATTTTCAATTGCTGAAAATTTACATAAGACTTGTTTGCAATTTCCGACTTTGAAATTTTGACTTTTTTCAGTTAGTTATTTCTCAAACCAATTTACACCACTTTCAAATGAAACAATTTCATAAAAATTATGCTAAAACTTTACCATGGACGGAAGTTACAACTTGGCATAGTTTCTGTGTAAAATTGCCGGCCAGCAAAGTGTTAACCCTTTGCACTCGAAGCAATTCCACCCCAAAATCGAAACAATATTTTTATCTATAATAGCTCCACTGTAGATAGTCCATTTCCTTTCGTTCATATGAAATTAATTACTATGACTCGTACTTAGAACTTTAACATTTTTATCGATTTCGCAACTGCAAACCTAGCGATATAAGAGTTGTTTAAATAATAGTATGGCAAGCTTTAGTGTCGCCTTAGAGGCGCCATTCGAGTGCAAAGGGTTAATAATCTTTTAGTCCCGAAGTGTATTTCCGGTTGAATTAGGTACATTCTTCGTTAAGAAGACGAAGTTGAATATTTTACGGCGCGTTCTTTATATTGCTTCCAATTACACGAACTCTGAACGACGCGCCATACGCAATCGTATTATTAATTATTAAAGTAAATTGTTAAAGTCAACATACGTGTATCATATCTTTAATACTTTAACTGCCAAATTAACAACCTCAAAAATCCCACACAATCAAAGTAATTTATTTAATGAAGCAACGACTGAAAACTTGAAATTAGTGACACAAAGTTATCCTTCAACCTTCTTCTATTCTTCAGATCTCAACTAAATTTAGTGCAACGAACATATTAATGTACAAACTAATTTTTAAACGTGGACAAACAAAGCAGTCAAAGTGTTGAGAAAAATGATAATTTTATGATCAAACACTTCGTTCCAATGTACTCGTTTAGAGAACAGCATTATCCGTCACACATTGCAGTGCTGTATCATTTACACGTAATTGTGGGCCATAAACAAATAAAGTACTTAAGATTCTAAGGGAAGAAATAGATTTTCGTAGAAACTGCCCGCTGCGACGGGTTTCGTATTGTATGATGTGCTTACTAACGAAATCGGTAAGCTAAATGGTGTCAGCCGAAAGATAATGAGCTTTCGCGACAGTCTAGATTTTCTCTAGGCTTTCACGCTGAACAAGGAGCTAATCTTCTATTTTACTTCGGCATCTTTTAATCGAGGTAGAAAATTTCTATTTTATCTCGTTATAACAGCTAGGATCCCCTATAGAAAACTGAGCCATCTCTTGCCGGCTCGCGAGAACCCAGAAAATCCCCATAGCGGAGTACAAAAAAGTGATCGATTCGACGTCGAGTGACGCGTGCCGAATTACCATGAGCATGGTCGTTCTTCCCGGCGTATAGTGAGCGCCGGTATTCAAGAGGATCTATGTCTATCGTCTTTAAAAGACTTGTAGTGTAGGCGTGCGGATAAGCTGTTCGCCGAATCCCGGTATCAAGGCAAAACTTCGCGGTCGACGTTAGGTGAAAGGCTGTCCGGGTCCGCGTCGTTAAGCTCCTCCTTTTCAGGACTGCTTCGGCCGAGATTAGGGGTTGTAGTTTTCAAAGTGGACACAATACACACGTCCGCGAACGCTGTGTCGAGGGTAAGGCGTAGCGAGGCAACGGCGAGGCAAGGAACGGGAACGTTGAATCGGTTTGCTCCGTCGATCCCCGTAAATACGATCCGAAGCTTTCATGAAAACGCTCCTCGGAGGAATCGCAATGACGACGCTGGAATCCGTGCATTTACATCGGCCTTCCTTCTGGATATTATCATGCTGCGACGCGTAATGATATTAGAAGGGTGCGGGATGAAAAGTTCTTCAGGGTCGGAGGGAGCTGCGTGAAAAAGGGGAGCCACGGATTAAGGACGGAGAAACGCGAGTCTCCGATTTATATTACGGCACTTCCCACTTCGATTATACCGCCGCAATAACTGTGCCTCGAAGAAAGCCGGAATATTGCGACGAAGGGCGGTGAAATGTTTTGCTTGACCTCGTTTGACCCTCGAATATTGCGTTAACGAAGATGAGACTCGACGGTAATTGGCAGATTGTATGTCGCTGCATTCATTTCGCGAGCGATTTTCATCCTCGTGATAATTGTTGGATTCGCTCGCGCTCGTAATCCGTCGGTGAGTCACGACAAGATTGCGGATCTTGTGCGTTTGTCATGAAAATGTAAGTTATTCGTAAAGGAGAAACGCAATCAAAGTAATACAGTTTTGTTTTCACTTATTGCCCGAATCGTTGAGCAGAAACATTGTGCGGTAAGGTCTCAAGATTCTAGAGTTTGGACACTTGTTAATACATTACCGATAGGAAACGAGATTTCTCATTTTACGTATTTTTCGAGTAATTTCTTCGATAACGGTATTATTTACGACGACAAAAATTGTAATATTATTCACATACAACTCCTGAAAATTTCTATAGAATATATTAATTACAAAACTACTCGTACATATCTTTTAAAAATATATAATTATCTTTTTGTAATTATATTTTATTAAATATACTTATCGCATTTTTAGTATGCACATGTTGAAGAAATTCTATTGGGTTGTCCGGAAAGTTCGTGCCGATTTATTATTATTTTTAATAAATATATACCAAAACTTAAATGTAAAAATATATCATTAAAATCACACGTCGTATAGGAAAGTTTTAATAAAAATGCCCCGTCGTTAATGTGTTAATATCCGTCAAATTTAAATAGCTCGATTCGAGATTCGATTTAATACAATCTCGCATGTATTAATTTTCAGTTCAGTTAATCGAGGTTTTTCAATATTTTATTAAATTGTACTTTCTTCTGTCTATCTACGAAAAGTCGAAAGATCAAAAATCATTGTCGTATTTTACATAATACAATTCTAGGTTCACTCTGTTGGCTTTACTGATCAGAAAAATTATACTTTATTAATTTACAATTTCTTGATGTTTGAATATTGGATGTACGAATTCATGGTATATTATCAAAGTTTGAGGTTACCTTATTAAATCATCTTATTAAATAGTCTCAATATTTTATAGAAAATCGTGAGAAAATTTGCAAGTATTTGAGTATACATATTTTACTTCTTTCGAAATATTATTGTCTTTCACATTGTCTTGCGAGTCACGTTAACTAATTGTTTGGCACGGTTATTATATACTCTAAACAAGTTACGCTTCCTACTAATATTCCTACACCATCTTATCGATCCAATTACCGTGAAAACCAATTCCATAGCGGAAAACGTTATAACCGCTTCCGCGTAACGCAAACAATCGTCATCTAAATCAATTTGATCCGATAACTTCCTCGTTGTAGTAAGAAATTATTCTGGAAAGCCTCGCGCCGTTACTCAGAAAATGAATTCCATGCAAACCGTGAAGAAATTACTGCTAAGTATTCTGGCGTGAGCATCTGCAAAGTATAACTAAAATAGATGGTCAAACTTCTGCTCGATAGTTCCGATGAAAAATTAGGAACAAGCCGAGCTAATGAAATTCTCTTCGATGTTTCGCATTTACTAATTGTATCAGCTAAACGATTTGAGTTCGAATTACAAAACAAATCGAACACTTAACGCGTTCCCTGCCAAGCTACTTTTCCTCGCTGTTTAATAATTAACCAAAGATTTATATTTTATCATAAATTAAATTTACTGAGTTCAATACTACATTTTTATAATGTCTCATTCCTTCAATTTCAATTATATTGGGTTGTCCGGAAAATTCGTACCGACTTATTTTCATTTTCAATAAATATATATCAAAACTTAAATACTTATTGTAAAATATATCTCTTTAGCGCATTAAATAAATATGCCATCGTGTACCACGGGTGGTACATATTTTATTAATATATTTTTATATTTGTTTACTTTCAATTGCGACGTTGTGAACCAAACATAAGGAATTAATATTGAAACTACTTGATCCCACTTATAATATAATAATTAACTTTTCCTTGTCTTTCTCTCTCTGCACAGTTCGCATCAAAACTACACACAACGCGCACTCAATCGACCAGTTTACCTACGCTCACTGCATGCATTGATAATTCTTAACACGTGGTCGGCGCTATGGAATTATCCGAAAATGATTACCATAAAATTAATACCATCGAATTTAATATTGCTGAGAGATTAACTAATTCATGAAGCTAAAAGTTGTTACTAATAACGCCAGACCGCTCCTCTTGCGATTGAAATGGACGAAGCTCGCGTGAAACGCTACAGGAGTTCGCATGGCGGTCGACGTGTTGAAAGTTAATTGGAAAAACTAAAAGAAGCCCCGAACCGTTATCTCAGAATCTTTTTTTCTGCGCAACTCGTAGGAACGTACGGAGGGATTGAAAAGGCTCTTTGATGTAACCACTCGCAGAACGGCCGCTTGATCAAAGGGTTGCCAAAATCCAGCCACGCGCGACCCATTTTGCATATGTTAGACCGGCGTGTTTCGGTCTTCGGTATAAACAGCAAAATCAACAGCGCCCGTGATCCCGGTTTTACAGGACAAAAGTAGGGAGAGAGCATAGTCGTCACTGGTTGCATAGAACATATGGCGGTCGTGAAAGGGCAGTTGACTTGTGGTTACCAGCACACGGGGGATGATACACGACCGGGACGTGCGGTATTCTCAACTCCGCTTGTTCTCCAGCCACCCACCACCGAAAAAGGCATCAAGCCCTCTTCCTCCAGTCTCGTGCCCACGAAAACCATCCCCTCGGGGCGAGGTTTCACGGAAATTCAGCGTGCTCGTTGCCTTCCGTCTTGAATTCGCGCGAGAGTCTGCTTGTCCCATCCGTTTGGGAATTAAATCTACTTAGCCGGCTGTTTTCCTTACAAATTGAGGTTCCCTATGCCAAAGGCGCCACCCGCGTTTCATCGAAATTTTATCCCCCGCGGGGAAACGGATAAATTTCTCTCGACGGAAATGAACTGTTTCTCACCGGGGCCATCCGCCTTCTTTCTGCTCGCTTTCTTCGGTTCCCGGCCGGATCTTCGATTGCGACAAATTGAAAAATTGTTGTTCCGTCTCTTTCTCTTCTATTTCTTTCTCTTTGTTCCTTCTCGTCTTCCTTTGTCTTGTGGGATTTTTACTGAACCCCATATGTGAACCCTTTCAGCGCCGAACAACGATATATGGTCGTTCGCAACCCTTGCGAAAAGTATCCACAACGAAATATCGTTGCATATCCGATGACGCGTTACTATTTGCATTGCAAACGAACTCTATCTCAAAATAAATTTAGAAAACGTTGTAAATGGTCTAATTTCATTGCAAACAAATTTTTTAAATTGTTTTTGGGGTTTAACTTGTTAGAAAATAAAGTTTGCTCTACGAAGGTTCTGAGATAAGTGTCGTGGAGTTCCAAACATTAGGAAATTCGTTAAATTATCCCGGCATTCTTCGCATAGGTACGATACTTTCGCTCGCCACTAAAAGGGTTGAGACAAGGAACTCGAAAAATATTCGACCGTTCACGTTTTACCCGACGACACCCATAGCCGAGCCTACGTCACCACCGGCCGGGAAAACCCGCGATCCCACTACCCTTAACGCTCCAGACAAGTAGTTTGTATTGCAGTTTGTAATAACATAAATTTTATTTGTTTGTTGCACATACTTTTCTTAATACCAAACAGTGAACTAAATTATGTCGAAATTTATCGTCGCAAAAATATTCGGAGACTTGACAAACTATAACATTTAAACATGAAAATTATTAACATAAGCAATAATTAATATTTCGTTAGCCTTTAGATTTAATTACTTGTCGCAACCACTTAGGCACATTGTCTATAACTTTTTGTAAGTAAACTTAGCGGTATACGTCTCCATTCTTCAATTAATCGTTTTTTTAATTCTTCCTTCGATCTTATCGGTGTTGTTCGAATTTTCCTGTCCAAAAAATCCCATACATTTTCAATGGGATTCAAGTCTGATGACTGTGATGGCGGTTGTAATACTTTTGAGCAATTATATAAAAAGTATTCTTGAACTATTCTGGCTTTATGTTTAGGATCATTATTTTCATAATATTTAAATGTGTCTTCTATATCCATTGTGATCGCACTTTTCTTAAGATTTTGTTTTAAAATATTTAGATACTTAAATTTATCTAAAATTTCTTCTATAAAAACCAGTTGTCCAACTCCTTTAGATGAAACACACCCCCACACCATAATACTTCCACCACCGTGCTTTATTGTTCGATTTAAATTTATTCGGTTAAGCTCTTGATTTCGTTTACACCATACTAATTTTCGTCCATCAGTGTTAAACAGATTAAATTTACTTTCATCAGCGAAAATTACATTATTCCACCAAGTTTTTTCCTCATGAACATATTGTTTTGTAAAAGCTAATCTTTTTCTGTGATTCATTTTCAGCCATACTTTGCCTCAATCGTGGTGCTTCTTCCAAACATTGTCGCAACAGCATCAAGCTTCAGTCATACCGCCACCGGTGATTCCCTCTCTTTCTGTCCACGCAGGCACGCTTCTTACGTCCCTCAGTCTTTAGACTCGCACGACGGGGAACGATGTTATAAAATTATAATTATAAAATTGCTGAAATCGGAAGCGTAAGCTGAACAACAGAAAACGTGCAGAGCTGGGTGCAACAGCTTCTCAGGAAACGATATTCTATGAACGACACTCGTAAATTGCTCCCTTGCATGATTTATAAACCGCAATTTATGTGGCGGAATGCGTATGTGAAGCATATTTCGGATAACATATGCGTTGCTCCTTTATTACCGTGAATAATTCGCGCAAAACAATTCCGTTTTAATTCAATGAGGGGATTCATGGCTTCCGTTTGTTGTGTAAATCTCTGCTCGCCCGGGCGAAGAACAAGGCTCTGTAATTAATAAGAAACTTGTGTAGGGAACGCAAGTTTTGTACTCGTTACACGGGCAGCGCCTCGTAACGATTCGCTGAAATTATTTCCGCTGCGAAAGAAATTTTCAAGCAAACGTTGCACGACCTCCGAGAGAACACGCGGTTCCGTTATCTTCAATTAAAATTCTGTAATTCAGTTTTCCAAAATGGAATACTCAAAATTTCATTTCGAATTCAGAACATAACATAATTTGTAGACAGTAAATTTTATTCATATACGTTAAAAACGAGTGGATCAAATACAGAATAGAATATGATTTTCAATAGATGAAAATGTATATTTTATTAAGGAAAAACGTAACAATAAATTCCTATTAAGGAAATATAAATAGGATAAGTGTTCCGTCCGGGTAGAAGAACAGCCAGTTCGAAGGCATTTGTTTGTAACTAACGTTCGAGTCGAATTTAGAATCTCGCGAAATGCACCATCGTTACGGAGTGTGTCTTACGTTCTGCTAAAGATCTATTGTCGCGAGATCTTCCTAACTTTTCGTACCCTGTTACACGGTCCGCCGGAAAGCATTGAACTAGACGTCCAATATTGATTTGGCCAACGGCATTGATGAAAATCCAAAGAGAATTGCGAATCGCTCGTCGCGATTCTCAGATATCGAGAATCGCCACCCATTTTGCGCTTTACAAACGCAATGGCGCTAACCGGAAGTTACAACTCCGTTCGAATACGCGACCGCGAGGAACGGGGACGTTACAAAAATTCTAAGTAAACTTTGTCTTGTCATTTTTACAAGACAATGTACACCAGCCAATTTTAATGCTCTGTAGGTTTAGTGTTAATGAATTTTTATTCGCACGTCAGCGTCGGATAACTGTGTTTCATTCGCTGCGTTCTTCATCCAGCCTGGTTTAGTATCTAATGCCCGCCGACAGAGGTAAAAATCTTCGATCGGTGGGAGTAATAACGCAATTTCGGTAGAGAACTCGTAAGTTGCTTTCGAAGCTACTTTCCACGCGTCTGTCGCGGTTCAACTCCAGCGGCAACAGCCGTCATTATTTATGAGGCACGCGTGCCGAGCATACACGCGCGTTTCAAGTGTGAGGCTTCTACAGGGATCACGTGTGTACCACTAAGGAACGTGAGTCGGGAAAATGCTCATCTAACCGCATGAAAAAGAACCCTGCCTTCGACACTGGTACGCAAAATTCTCTACATAGTGTTTTTCGCACGTGTCGCGAAATGTCCGAGTAGATGCATTCTCGTTGTTCTAAAGTAATGTGAAATAGTAGCTTTTAGGGCTCCGTGAACCCAGTGTTAAATAAAATGATATTTACGTAAATATTTTAAAAACAGTGTATTCTAGTATCAATTAAAAACTAAATTAAGTAATTATATCTATCTAAATAATTGTATAGCAATGTGGTGGATGTACCTCCTGGGTTCACCGACAGAGGGACAATAGGACGAGTTTCTCGCTAGTACTCGCCTCTGATTCATATATATATATATATGACAATTCATTAAAATTGACTGGCATACATTGTCTCATAAAAATGACAAGATATAATTTATTCAGAATTTCTGCGTCTTTTATTGGAATATATTCATATGCAATATTATATTTGGATTTGCATAAAATTCCGCAATGCACAATACAATATAATTTTATTGCTTTCCGATTTTTTTAAAGGTTGGACTACCGAACCAGTCACAATTGCAGGTTCAGCGTATTTGCAATGATCTGTTATCGGTAATTGGTTGGCAATTTTAATATTGTGATACAAATAATTTGTACAAAAATAATTAAATAATTATTTTGAAATATCTTTCGCTGCAGAATTTGTGGAAAATAGGATATTATTCGAATGCTGTAAATATCTGTTCTTGTTCATTATCAAATTCATTTTTACTACCTTTTTCTTATGGAAAGTGGTTTTACGAAATTTTTCAGGCTGCACTAATTTTGAGGATACCTTTATGAAGATATTGTAATGAATATTCCGAACGTTGCGTGCTAATATATTTGATATTATGTCTCTCATTCGAATCAGTTAAGATTACGCAGTGCATCTGACATTTATTATAACGCAGGGACGCTCGCGCCACGCTGAAAATTAAAATCACGTGCAGCAGCAATCCAGAAATGTATTCATTTTGATAATGCAAGCGCGAAGAATTGTTTGAACGAGTAAGCTACGGTAAAAGGAGAAAAATCGAGCGATAGCAGCGTGGAATGATGAGTGCCCTGTAATAAACAAACTGGAACGAATAAAAGGCGCAGCGAGGGAGGGATCCGAGGAAGGATAAAAGGTGGAACACAAACAGCCTTTAAAGGAAACAAGTGAAATTGGTGGGACAAATGAAAGGGAAGTAATGAAAAAGAGAAGCTGTTACGAGATAAATAGGTTTCAGTTAGTTGAAGAATTACGAGTGGGCTAAGTCTGCGGAAAGAAGAACCGCGAGAAAATGCTCTCAAAGATATACGAAGTATAAAAATGAACCAGAAGGTCAAAGCGTCCAGAAGGGGCGTAGAATTAAATAAAGTTTATGAAATATCGCAGTGCCATGGAAGAAACTAAATTGTGTGAAGTAAATCAACGGTCCGAAAAGCGTCGAAAGAACCTCGAAGAAGCCACAAAAAGCAAATTGTACGTAAAACACAAAAGGGAGCACTCCTTTGCTCGATTAAAGAACGTTTACACTTTATCGAACGTGTTCTTCGAAATAATAAATAATCATTACTGCAAGAAGTTAGTATAAATTAACCCTTTGCACTCCGAACAATTTTAATTCCAAAATAAAGACATTTTCTATAACCTAGAATAGTTCCATTCTACATGGTTCATTTCCTTTCGTGCATATAAAATTTATTGCTATTATTCATACGCGTAAGACTTTAATCTTTTTAAATTAAAAAATTTTTAAGATTAAAATCGACTAACATATGTTGCATAAAACTAACAAGATATACTTTAGAATTCCTTCGATTTTCATTAGAATTGGTGAATGTATATTGTCTTATAAAAAGTGACAAGATTTAATTAATTTCTATTTTGTCCAATTTGTATTACAATATACGAATCCTGTGAAGGCAATTTTGTAATATCAATAATGGTGAAATAGAACGTCTAAAAAAGGGTCAATCAATGCACCGTAGTAGGTCCACTGTTAAATTGTCGTTTTTCCGATTATAAGTTCACGAATATTTGGTAAATGTCATATTTGAAAAGTATTGGCAAATTGAAGTTTTTTCGCATTGGGCAACGCGCGTTGGCGAAATAAGCGACGTGTTTTGAGCACAACTGCAAAAACAGAATTGCTTTCGCATTTTGCCAGATCGAGAAACCCGAGCGTCGGGTAGTCATTAAATATTTGGCTAGAAAAGGTTCGATAACGGCGGATACCCAGGCCGACATGAAAAATGCTTTAGAGGATTCGGCCCCTTCATTTTTGATTGTATCAAAATGGACTGTTGAATTTCAACGGGATCGCGAGAGCTTTGAAGATCCACTCGCCGGACGTTCAATGCGCGCAACAGCATCCAGAAAAATGATTGAAATGTTCGGCGATAAGCTTCTGGAGGATTGCCGATTGAAAGTATCCGGACGTGGCCCGTAGCAATCTCGGAAGAACGCGCATTTCAAATCTTGACCGATGAATTCTGTATGAACCAACCATCCGCGGGATGAACATGTTTCCGAACAATTGGTCGGAGGGAACATCGAATTTTTCAAGGGTGCGACAGTTTCGAAGAGCTCGATCGATCGACGCTTTACGATTTTCTGTCGGCGACGCGACCGAACGTTTAACTGTCAAGTTTACTGGAAAGATAATGGCGACTCTTTCTGCGGATAATGGAACTGTTGCTGACGAATATCTTGTGAAAGATACAACGACCACTGGCAACCACTGTCGCGGTCATTTAAAGCAATCGAACAGCAATATCTGTACCGCACGTTTAGCCAAGAGAGAAATCACTTAACTTCCAGGCAACTTTGCAAACAATTATGCCAGGAATCGATAAACTATATGACGATCGATGATATTTTCTTGTAATCCTATTTCGTAAAAAGCTTCGTGAAAAAATGTACAATATCTAAAATGTACATTGTCTAAAATGAACAATGTCTAAAATGTACAATGTTTAAATGTACAATGTCTCTAATGTACATTGTCTAAAATATACAATGTCT
>CM052083.1:7007441-7033418 GCA_028453745.1 Agapostemon virescens | reverse complement strand
AAATGTACATTGTCTAAAATGTACAATGTCTAAAATGTACAATGTCCAAAATGTACAATATCTAAAATGTACAATGTTTAAACTGTACAATGTTTAAAATGTTCAATCTCTCAAATGTACATTGTCTAAAATGTACAGTGTCTCAAATATACAATGTCTAAAATGTACAATATCTAAAATGTACATTGTCTAAAATGTACAATGTCTAAAATGAAAATGATCATCGATCCAAACAAGTATAATAAGATGCAAGAGAGTATTTCTCAACTGTGATAATGTCATCGATTTGAACAAGCATCTCTGATAATTTGCTCGTTCGTGGTACAGTGAAATCACTGCCCGCAAGTACGTTGCGTTTCGTGAATTTTTTTTTATAACAAAAGATTGACTTTGCAGTTAGAACAAAGGCGGCCAAGTGAAATAAATGTATTTACCGACGCGGCTGACAGCGAGCAAACAACGAACGGACGAGAGCCGGCCAAATAGTTGACGCAATGAAACGGTTCGGCGGGAGGGAGGGAGGGAGGAAAAAAGGGAATAACAGACGAAAAGAAAAAATATTTTTTTTGTCGTTTGACACCGGATACCCTGCAAAGGACTTTTAACAGTGTCGACGGTGTAGGACAGCCGGTTGCTCGTGTGACCGGGTGTCCACGTTTTTCCGGTTGTCTCTCGAATTTCACTGGACGCGATAGCCGGCCGCTTATTACCGAAACGCGCAGTTTTCTTTCTGAAACAAAATTCTAGCCACGAACACCGTGCAATCGTAAACATACCGAACATTCACCGAAGCGCGGCATTTATCGCAGTGCTTGGAATTCCAGGACTTGAGAATGTTTAGAATTCCGAAACCGAGCGCGCGCACCCTGTACTCTACGACCGCATTCTTCGTCTCACGTGACGACCGGGAAACTATAGGCGCACTCCACTTTTCCGTAGGGTCATTCTTTTGCGAGCGAACGTGTTTCGTTATCGCCCGCGAAAGACATTCATCGGCCGAAACTTTGCCGGCCGACGTCTGCATCCTGACCGAGAACTTTACGACTGATAGTGTTAAGGTCTTAACCCTTGCTCTCATCGAGGACTCTGAAATATCGCACTTGGTGCCAACTTAGGTTCGAAGAACAACCCTTTGAGAGTACAACGTGAACTGTACTAATGCGAACTCTGTTTCTGGTATATTCCAAATACCTGGCGGTTCACATTTGGGGGTTTATAGTACGTCAATTGCTAAGCGCAAAAGGTCAGAGTCTTGGAGGCGCACGGTGTCTGCAAAGGACAACCCCTAACAAACCCCTGGATAAAATACTAATTAAAATATCTGGCATTCTAGGTGCCTAACTCTGTCTTTGGCAATTTAGAACGCATAAACGAAAAATAGGCAAGAAAATTTTAAAAAATTTGAAGTTTTAGAAGTAATTAAATTTTTACTTTTAAAAAATTTTTAATTTGTAAATTTTTTCCAACACAAAAATAGCGAACAAGCAGTAAGAAGTCGTAAGACAAGAAATCACGAACATTCCGAAGCTGAAAATAAAGATATCGCAAACATTGTAAATTGTGTAGTTGTTACACGACCCAGGTGCTCAGCGGCATTCCTTGCACGCTGAGAAGAAGGTATGACCGACGCGACACCTTCGTATACACTCTTTATTAGTTTAAAATTTCTTTAAGACGATATTCGCGTCTTAACCTTTAGCAGTTCAATGGCTCCTCTGAGGCGACACTGAAAATTGTCAGACTATTAGTCAAAACAATTTGTGCCTTAAAAATGTTTTTAATTAAGAAATCAGTGAAAATTGAAGTGTTTACATGAACCACGTGTAATGGAATTATTCTAGGTTAAAAAGATTACTCGAGGTAAGAATTAAAATCGCTTGAAGTGCAAAGGGTTAACACCTACCATGTTTCTTTAACGACCAAAGCTTGTAGAATATTAGAACATCATCTGTATCACTGTATTTTACTATAAAAATCACTGAATATTTAAATAAGTTACATCTTGCCAGTTTCACAAGACAGGATGTACAAGCAGATTTTAATGCTTGCTAAATTTGGTATTTAGCATCGACTGGAAAACTGTCTAGGTGATTAGTAGCAGCAGAACTTGCAAACATATCCCCGTTGTGAATAAGCCTGTAGGACCCCGTGACCCTGAGGTAGATGGCGGTTGGTAGAAAACGCTAAGGACCATCCTGGGAGCGCTTCGTCATCTCTGATAAGTCTTCGTGGTCCTCCAGCTCCGTTGAATCCCTCGGCTTCCGAACTCGGCAGACCCTTGGAGCTACCTTGGTGCTCGCAGTTATCTCGAGTCCTTCCGCTGCGATCGGACGTCTGACGTTCCGTTGGTAGGGTAAAAAGGGAGAAAGAATAAAGAAGTTGAAATGGCCAAGTATGAAGATTAAAAAATTCCACGGATTGATAAGGAAATTTCTCGCCCTTCGTGCCATTTTTCTTCGAGAGCGGACACTTTGGTCGCTAACATCGACCGAAGTCCTTAAATTATTCTCGTTACAATAACAATTACAACGCAAATAAAACAATCTTACAACTGCAGAAAACACCGCTTCAAATAGCAAGTGATAAAATATTTGATTTGTCAGGAAGAGCTTTAAAAGTAGTATTTATAATAATAAATCGAAGGATTCTCAAAATGGTGTCCCAGAAATGTGGAATAAAAGCTTTTACAAGTTTCGAAATTATTTAGATTGC
This sequence comes from Agapostemon virescens, assembly GCA_028453745.1. Lineage (NCBI taxonomy): Eukaryota > Metazoa > Arthropoda > Insecta > Hymenoptera > Halictidae > Agapostemon > Agapostemon virescens. The sequence goes on along the minus strand of CM052083.1, from coordinate 7,030,706 downwards.
GTTCAATTGAATGCATCTATGAAATATGAATAATAACAAAATAATATTTGAAATCGGTCATTTTGATCAGCGGTAATTACTGAGTTCTTATTAAATTAATCGAATAAGATGTACCACTAAAATAGTGGAAAGAATAATCGGTATCTAAGAAATACGATTACAAATATGTCGAAAAAGTGAACAGAAAAAGAAGCGAATAGTGTCGAGCAATATAAATGTTATCGTTGTGGAAAAAGTCCGTTGGCCGAGCGATAAATTCTAGTTTATTAATTTTTATTCATAGCTCGTCGCGCGACGCGTCGTTGAGAGAGATGCGAGGAAAAGATCAGCGTCTGGCACCGGAAGCCGCAAAGCAGACATAAATTTCGAAACGGCCCGGTGCACCCGCCGCCATGGTTATGTATCAATGGTCCTTCCCCGAGCCGGAGGAAGCAGGATCTATTAATTTCAACGGAACGGTTCGGTAACCGTCAACAGATATCCGGGAGAATCTAAAGAAGGAACCGGGCGTCTATCTATACATCGTCCCGATAAGTGTTTTCCTCCCGGTGGTCCGGAAAGGGTAACCGAGTGCTAGGAATCGAGAGAAAATATGCTTTGACAGCGAGGATTTTAAAGTGAAATAAGATGGCACCTGGCATTAACATATACGTTTCCCCGACGGAATTTTATTCGGCCATTTGCACCGGCGGGAAGTACTTTAACGGAGTGAACACCCGGAGACGTTTCGGCACACGATTTATTTTCTGGCGCAATGAGCGTGTAAAGTGTCGTAAAAATTTTAAACGCAATAGAACTTCCATCATTCGCGCCAATTGTTCTGCGACGTTACATGATCCCCGGGCTCACCACCGCTTTCCCATAAAACTGTTCGATCGTCCGAAAAAGGATTTCTCATTTCTACCTTCGCGAAATATTCCTGTCTGTTTGGCATTAACTCTTTGCGGACGAGTGTCGTCTCTGCAGACGCAGAAAAATTATTTTCTCTGTGCAGAAGATTCTGTTTTCAAATAATGTGAATTATATTCGAACAGAATATTATCTTCTTAATTAGATTATTAATGTTTAACTTAGTGGACACACTCTTGTTTTATAGAGAATATTTTGTGTGCGAAGGGTGGACTGTCTGATCCTTTGAAGATTGTTCAATACCTTTTCAAAACATGGAGTGCATGATTCAGTAAAATTTATTTGTTTTAGTAAATTTTTTATTGTGATGCAATAAATCACTTTGAGGAATATCATCTATCAATTTTGTGGAATTATTTAATATTTAACATTAGAATAGATCGTGAATAGATTATAAAATACAATTTACATTTATTGCTTTGCAATAACGGTAAAGATTGAATTTATTCAAATTTTGTAGTATTTTTATCATATGTGCTTCAACTGGAGCAATGAGTAACAAATTCCTCGCGTAAACGTAATTGCTCCATTATTTTATCTAATGTCAAACTCTAATATGAATAACAGTAATTATTTCCATGTTCGGCGTCCAAGTTTGAATACGGAAAAGACGATGGTTTTTTAACATCAATGTTGAACTATTTACGTTATTCTACCAGTTCTAAAATTAGTTAATGCTAATTTATCATTTATATTACTTGTAATCCAGCTATTCATACAAAATCGTCATGACCCATTTCTGGAGTATGGATCCGACATATTTGAAACGTGTTAAATTATTATTGTTCTACCGTGCTAATTTTTTATGCAAACATAAACCAGTAATGAGATAGAAAATAAACTGACGAACAAACGTTCAATGTACAAATGTCCGTTCTGGAGAAATGAGCGTTTGAAAATTCTAGGAGAAAGCAGCATGCTAACTACTGCTTGCCACCGTGTCTGACCATTGCTTTCTAGTTCTACTTAAAAGTAGTACAATCGATGAGATGCGTCGTCTGTTTCATTCCACGACTGTAGAATATCAATAGCATAAGTGTAAATAATCTATACTTGGTATATTTACGATCATAATTATACTGAAATATGCATATATTCAAACTGCACATGCAATAATATATGCATAGTGGTCTAACCTGAATTCTGATGCTTTTAACGTATGTTAAATCACTTTCCTACCAACAATTCAAACTATTGTGTCTACATCGATAAAATCTATTGATATGTACCACAAATAATCAATTGTAACATAAATAATTTCTAATATAAATAAATATTTCATGAAACATTAAAACATACAGTTTTATATTCTAAAAATTTTATTCGAGTCTATTTTGATAAAATATCTCCTCAAATCTAGAAATTAGTGTTCGAAGAACATTTCCAGTAAGTAAACTAATATTTTTGGAATTACATTATAAATTATTTTAAGAATTTATGGATCAAATATATTCTAGACGTCACATAAAATCTTGAATGTACATTTCAGTTTTCAGGTTAATAATGAATATTTGATTCAGTATCATGAGGAACCTCGTTATCCAACTCGGTTCAAAGCGAAATCATTTTGATATTAACAATGTGTACGGTGGATCGCCTTGTACATCTCGTTTGAAAAATAATTAATGCGTGCCTTGTGAAAAGGAAATCCGTCTTGAAAGGATTAATTCGCACTTCTCGATGCGAAACAGCGAAGTAACACGTCCAGCTGCAACGTGCCAAGAGATCATCAATCATGCTAATGAAAGAAACTCTGACACCGCGCTGTGCAAACTGCCGTCCCCATGCGTTTCTCGTCATACGTTCGTGTATTTAAGCTGCGCCTCGGCAAGGGCAAACATTTGAGCGTCGGAGCCGGTCGCAGAAATATCGCCTCGATTGTTTATTTACGACCCTTATTTTGTATTCCTGGTGAAACCACCGCAGAGAGTGGACGTTTGTTGGTGGTGACATCGGCCGGGGCCAAAATGAATAAATTAAAAAAATAGAAACAAAAGAACGCTAAAACGTGCGCACACAGTTCATTCGTATAGTGTTTTTCTAGTTGATACCCATATGGTTGAGTGGCGAATGTCAGACCATGTGCCATCGATGGATTTCCCGTGCCAAAAATGTTGCGAATCGATCCAGCCACGTTTCGTTCTTACTAATTTTCGAGTTCGTATGAATTTCAAATCGCTTTTACCAAAATGGATAACAATTATTTTTAAATTGCATACAAATTTCCGTCGGTCGTATCAAGAGTTAATTTTTATTGTATTTTATATAAACATAGAAAGCCGGCAGAATGTAATATTCAGTGATCCATAGCAGTTCTCGCGCGTGTCACATGTTTGAAACAAAAAGGCCGAGGATTTCAGCATTTCATGAAGAATTCTCTATGCGATTGCAGAGCATTTATATTCCACGGATATTACGGAAATATCGGAGTCTCGTTGATAAAATATCGCGTTTGTAAAACATATTATTGCTATGCCCTATTTATACCCGTCAATAAATTCAAAAATCCCTCTCGATAAAAGCTGACAGGTTGGAAAAATAAAAAATTTGTTATTACGAAATAATTGCTTGAGCGGTGATGTTTGTTTGCGGTTTCATGTATTAAAAAATCCCGATTGCTCTGCTCGGTCTTCGACGTTCGTCCAATGTCAAAACCAAAAACACACACGTACGCGCATTCACAGTCACCGCATCGCACTATATGTCTCATCCCATTCCTCGAAACCACTGTAAATAACAGTCACACGATCCAAACACTCTTCGTTCCCACGTTACATTTGATACGTCACACGCTCGGTTTGCTCACCTTTCTCCTACTACCTAGTTATCAATTATTTAATTACAATAGTTCGACATTATTGCTTCGGCGATATCGAGAACATTCTTGCATCGTTTGCACTGTAATAAATAAATTGAGGACTTTTATTCTCAATGTACAGGCATTTATTTCTTTTTTTGATAATATTTAAATTTTTGCAGCGTTATTATAATTTTGTTACTATATTACACCGGTATTATATTAAATAATAATTTTAGGAAGGGTGTCCTCCAATTGAACGCATATCCCTCTGTCGACGAACGTAGGAGGCGGAGCCACCGCGATCACTATAATTTTTATAAAATTACAGAAACAGGAAATGAAAAGTATTTTCCATAGAAATAATTCTCGCCGTTCACCGCGCTGTAATAAATAACGACTTTATGCGCTATTACGAATTAATAATATTCACAATATATATTCTTCCGTGTTCGCCATTAACTAATGCGCAGGATCGGAACCGGTGAAATTAATTTCCATTGAAACTGTTGCAACGTTGATATTATCCATGTATATTTGTCGGATGTTAATGGAATTCGTCGTATTTACAATCAGCGCTTTTTCTTTTAAATATTCGTTTTATTATTTATAACATTGTATTAATATTTAGTTTCACCCTGCAATTTTTTCAAAGCGTCGAATAGTTTTCGTATCGCGAATTTAATTGCGCAATCATGATTTTCGTCGTCTTCTGAAGGTATCGTATTTTTAACAGACGCTGCGTCGACGTTAATATTAGAAGAGCTAATTATCAAGCAGGAATATATGAACCGATTTAAAAGCCATCGAGCATTCAAATTTCAATGAACCGTATTAAAATTTCATTAAGGAAGAGAGAATTATAATACAGCAGCGTATTCTTTCGATCGGATCGCCTAAGGGATCATGAAACGAATCCTCTGTGCATTAATGTTTCATTATCATTTATTTATACGATTCATTTCGGCGTCCCATAAACAACCCGGAAGCATATTTCAGCGCCTAAAATTACGGACACAGGAAATGCTTTTACCTTTTCGACAGTACAGGGTGGGAAGGTGAGAGGGGTGGGGGGGGGGGGGGGGGGGGGTGGGGGAAAGAATATTCGCAGAACAAATACCGCAAACTTTCCGACTCTATAATGTTTGTATTTTACTTTTAGGTATTTACCGTTAATAAATTATGAACCGGTTTTCTGCACTCCGTACAAAAAATCGCGGACGCAGCTCGCAGAAGCATTTTTGCCGGCGCGTTTACCGACCAGCGTCAGCCAGCCATCTACCTTTCCACCTCGAACCACTATTTTCTACGATGTTATTACTACCAACATTACTGCGCTATTGGGAGTACTTTAACCTCTGCCATTTTTCGATTTCGCACAGAAACGAATGAATTTTTCTCACTCCTCGGGAACGTTACCGGCGTCGACCATTTGCCTGCTTTTTCTGTCCCCTATTTCGTTCCCCGGTGCGCGTTCCTCCTTTTTCGCGACGTCGAATTTATGGATGGAACTGAAAGAGAGTCAGCCCACACGATGCACCAGTAAACATTAATACTTCTACGTTTTTCGTTTTCTTTTTATTAATTTGTAAGCCTCGAACTGCATCGGCCGAGCTCTGAAATATTGAACATCCCCGTCCATAGTCCTCTAAATAACGAATAATGCGACTATGCTTGAATACAGGGGCACGCGTTACTATTAACCCCTTGTCATACCATTTTCTTCGTAACTAAAGGTACTGTAACATCTTCATTGGTAAAAGTGTTACAGAAAAGAAAAGACAAATTTATATCTTTTATACTGCTATATTTGTTTCAATATTAAATATTGATTAGAAATTAACAACATTTTATTTTGGTTAAAAAGAAAGGCATATTTATATTTGTTAGAGTTTATTTAAAATCTTCAACTGGAGTCTGACTCGTAATAGGGCAAGGGGTTGATACTCCTAAATTTTAATCTGGTTTTAAACTAGTCAAGTCATTTTTCTTCTTCTAAACTTGTAAGCCTGGACTGCAGCGAACATGTTCTGAAATAATAAACATCCCGACCATGATTCTTTAAACAACGCATAATAATTTTTAGAAGTATTTATTGCTCTATTCGTCAATATTTAAAAATACTTTTCTAGCGGTATTTCTTGCAGACATATCAGCCTCTTTATTAATCTTAATATAACAACCATTCGTTTAATGCAATTGCTAAAAACTCTAACCTAATTAACGATTTTGATATTGTCAGTCAAAATAGACTCGGACACCTCAGTTTAAGTGTTAAATAATTGCTAGCATGATTGTTCACATACATTCCACAACAAAATAACTATATAAAACGTGGTTTCCATAAACGATATAAAACGTAACTAAATTATTAAAGATGAAAGAGACAGATGAAATTTCCAGTTTTTACAAAGAATTGCAGTCCAGTGTTATAACTTTTCAAAAATCTCTTCCAATCGATAATATCCAAATAATTTCGTAGTTGTTTACCAGTTTTCGCGCGCCGCGATAAAAGAACTTCGGAACATCGATGTTCCTCATGTCTCGAATCCATCGAGACCATTAAAAGAAGACACAATCTCTATTCGGTCTGGGCGCGTTGAAACTTCCGCAAAAGGTTTTTATTTTCCTCGAGCAGCAACAATTCTTGCAAAGCGGACAGAGGCCAGTAGCGTCGCCACAAATGCCGAAGAAGAGAAAATAAAAAGCGCATGAAAACGATCGTGTACAATCGTTGGAACACGATGGGACGGTTTCATCTCCCTTTAACCACTGTTTAACGTTCGGCTTTAGAAGATATTGATTCGCCTTTAGCCCGTGGAAACGCATCTTGGGGAATCTTGACGACTGTGTTCGCCAAGGTCGTATCACACGGGATGCCTGGAGGATAAGGTCTGAGAGATAGGCCGGACGAGAGAAGGGGTTGCCGAGAGTGGAAGAGACAGACAGAGAGAGAGAGAGAGAGAGAGAGAGAGAGAGAGAGAGAGAGAGAAAGAACAGGAGGAGGAGGACACAAAAGAGGAAGTGAAAGAGATAGAGATACACGGAAGGAGTAGAAGGAGAACTTCATGCCTCATTCCTGAAACTTGCCGGAGATCAAACTCTCCCTTAAGTGGCAAACGTTTCGCACGTGTGCTCGTGTTGCCGATTCACCGATGGAAGCGTGTCGGGTACGAACACAGAGGGACCCTCTTTGCGAGTAACTCCGGCTCTGAGGCCATTGTTTTCGTCTCAACTATAGAGTGGCCTACTTGGCACGGTTAGACGAGGTGGTAAATTAACAATTAAATTGTAACAGGATTTTCACTCGTCTACCCTACCGGAAATCCAATACCCGTCGCCTCTTCGGCGTCCTTAGGAGTGTCCGCGAGGACCGTGGATAATTAAACGCAACCTGTATGACCGACGTACAGGTTTCCTCTTCCACCCATAACCTCCCTTCCCCCTCTGCCGGTTGCGCATCCTGTTGCCTCTCCCGTTCGCAGGAACCAGCCTCGAGAACACAACAGCCCCGCCGTCTGGAAATTGGAATCCTGTAATTTATGGTGTTCACCGAGGAGAGGACAGTTGGATTAATGTCCGGCTCGTGTGCACGCCATCGCGAGGCGCTCTCGACATCCGGTACCTCCCCTCTTCCTTCTCCTCTTCTGCTGCTACTCTCCTACCCTTGCTTCTCCGCCTCCTCCCCGCCCGCGGCTATCGCGTCGCGCCGTGTATATCGTTATCTGCGGAATTCCGACTTTTCGCAACGGTGCCACTGTCGATGAGATAGCCGGATAACAAGACCCACCGGCGGAGTAACAGTTTTTCCATTTTCAACCGCACCACCACGGATAATGAGTTGTCAGTCTTCGACGCTACGTAATTGGCCGCCGGTGTTACCCTGCCGGAGGAAATATTGGACGAGCGCGACTACTACTGGCTCCTGTCGGATTTCAAGACGAAACGCAAACGGTTAGAATTTAAGGTAAACAGCCTGGTACCCCGGTACCCGTTGCCAATCAATTAAACAGAGTGGCCCAGTAAATATTAGCACTTCGTTACCTTAGCTGTTGTTCTTTTTGAAAGTATGGAAGAAAGTATAGTTACATCGAACCGCCGCCGGTCGCACGATCGTTTACACTGAATTCGTTTCAGCTTGGCAAGACAAACTATGGACTTATTAGCATTAATATTTGAGCAATATTTTATAAATAAATAAACCACACACGACCGACCACGGATTCCGTCGGACAATGGAACGAAGTCTTTCCGACTACTACGCTGGTTGCGGTTGTTGCGGGGTCTTCCATGAATATTTTCTAAACTCACGTCGTAGTGGTTGGTCTTCTGGATCTTCTCTGGAACGTATTAACCAGTTGCCATACTATTTTCTTTATAGCTGAAGTTATTAGAACGAATTCATTGCTAAAAATATTACATAAGAGAAAAGGCAGTTTAGATTGGTCTCTAATTATTGAAGTCATAAAAATGTTTTCATCAGACATTTTCGGATGTGCTTCTTTAACACTTCAACTGCCCAAATAACAACCTCAAATCTTCCACAAAGTCAAAGTAATTTATTTAATGAAACAACAATTGAAAACTCAAAATGTACGACACACAGTTACCCTTCAACTTTCTTGTAGTCTCCAGGTCCCAACTAAATTTAGTGCAACAAATATATTAATGTGCAAATTTATTTTTAAACATGAACAAATAATACTGTCACCCATAAATGGGTGATATGGCAGTCAAAGTGTTAATGACGTATACCTTGCAATAATTATGAAGTTTCAGCACTAGAACTAACTAGGAACGTCAAAATGACTGGTTCTTGATTTTTTCGTTTACAATTACTGAAGTTATAAAAACATTTTCACCAGAAAGTTTCGAATGAATTTCTTCAATGAATCAGACATTACGATCAAAATTGTACGAGGTCTGAATGGATGCAATTTGAAATTATAAAAATGTTTTCATCAGAAATTTTCGGATGTACTTCTTTAATGACGTATACCTTGCAATAAGTATTGTATGAAGTTTTAATTGTTGCAGTCTCGTTATTATTATAAAGGAATGTATATCGTTGGATTTATTGGTCGATAGTTCTAGTGTTGATATTTAAATTGTTATTTTTTTTTAGTTAGCAGCGTTTCAGTATTTCTGCAGGAAACGTTTTCTCGTCTTAAACGCGGCGTTCCGGTTTCTTCGAGGAGAAGAACAAATTTTATGGAAGTGTGGGTCCGAGGCGAATCGAGGGTGTTACTGTCACCTCGTTGGCAAGAAAACTGGAAGGTCCGGATTACGTCACTGTTAATTTTGGAAACTGTTTCGAAGACGTAGACGTTCAGCTCGTAACTGTTATCGGTTTTCTGCGGTAGGGCCGTTTACCACAAGCATTTACAACGAAATGAGAATTTCTCCGGACCCTCGCGCAGTCGATTCATTTGAAGTTCCGGCAAGAACCATTCTCAAAATTGTACAATCAGGATATCTATTAACGTAATGAATCATCTTGCATATTCGAACAGTAATTGCCTGTTCTCACCTTCTTCGGCTATTAATTCGTGCAATATTCTCGAAACTTGCATCGATTCTCTGCTAAGGAACCAGATGCCCGGAATTGGACGATGCCGATACTAATTTCATCAAATATTCAACCATTTGCATACCTCATCGAGGCGACTATCGCCTGCTTTTCAATGCCTTAATGAAGATGGCGCACATGTTACTTGCACTTTAAATAATTACCAGCTCCATACGTAATTATCGATGCTTACAAAACAAGTGGAAATTGGAAATTACTATTCTCGTTTTCAACTTTAAATAATTACCAGCTCCGTGTGTAAGTTTCTTACAATTTATATTCGCAATACGGGTCGAAACAAATGCAAATTGAAAATGACTATTCTTATTTTCAACATTTATAAATATAACATTAATTAATTGTACGAGCAAATAACAAATTAAACATTTTCTTTAGGTAATGTAGTCTAGTTGTATGTAATATGGAATTGAAGGTTTAACCAACTCAAATATATTCAATTAACTAAATTAATTTCTCTTGCTCTGAATAGTGAAAATGTATGGCAAAATGATTATAGTTAATCTTATCAAAGTGTGTATAATTATTGTCAACTGTCTTTTATGAAAACAATGTTCCTATAACTTAAAACATCATTCCTATATACTCCTCTTCCAGGTATTACAACTGTTGCAATTTTAAGTATTTTAACTTCGTAAATTTATATTGTATAGTAGATATAGTAGAAAATATGTGTGCAAAACCTCAAAAAAAGCAGTTGCCCCATTTCTTCAGAAAAATTTTTAAATATGATTCGTAAAATAATGCTTTAGGCTAAAATACCCCCCTATCTCTTTCCACTACAATTTATTTCATTATTACAATAATTAAATTTTCTTAAGCGTTTAAAATTTGCTGTAAAAAAGAAAATTTATATTTCGTGCACCCACGTATTTGCCAATGACTAAGTGTTCACTATAATAAAATAGAATTTCGTTTCAATTTCAACGGAATTAATAATATATACATATTTAACAACAGGTGAGTTGTAGGCTACAATACATTTTATTATTACAATAATTAAATTTTCTTTAGCGTTCACAATTTGCTAAAAACGTATTTGCCAATTACTAAGTGTTCACTATAATAAAATAGAATTTCATTTTAATTTAACAAGAATTAATAATATATACATATTTAGCAAATTTTCTGCGAACTTTTCACTGCGAATCAGACTCGATATTATAATTTAAAGGATTGGTATAAAATGCAGAGATGTGTTTTTTCGCGAATATTGTGGGTACCCATTCCGCAGACTGCGTTCTACCATGCCTCAAATGTCGAATGATTTCCAGGCGTCATTAGAAGTTATAGTAGAGGGTTGTCGCGAAACCGATTTAATCCGACGCGATTGTCCCGGGAACCCTAGCTATCAAGAACTTCACCAATCTCGGAGACGAGGTGCGGGCGCAGGAAGTGCGCAAGTGATAATTGTTCTTCAGGACACGCATTCATTTTAGTAGCAGTTCCCATGGGTATCAAGCCTTCTATGGTAACCATTCCCAATCCCATTCAAGGGGCTACTAGTTGGAGGTATTTACCCATGTCCCGAGAGTACATGGTCCCTGACACGTACAGTGGCGACCAGCAGCTACTTATGTACACTCTTCAACAAAGAATAACTGTTTCAAAAACAAACCCTTCTAATTGCTATTGTTCAATGTTGCGAAAAAAGGTGAAGGCCGTAATTTTCAACATTTTTAACTGTGCCTGTAACGAAAATTTAAATACGTCTAAATGTCGAGTTTTTTTTCGAAATGTCAGAAGAATTAGTTTCCTAGTTAATGAATGAAAAACTATTTTTGTAAAATTGTTATTCGTTGGAGCTGCGTAAAAACATTATGATCGCGATCCTTAAACTTTTTATTCGTGCCTACAACCTCTTTAAAATTTTAACGACTGCAGTTTATTTTATAATTATTAGATAATATATAAAAAGTACTTTTTTAAATTGTTATTTGTCGGAGCTGCAACAAACGAGAAGGTCAGAATCTTCAATCTTAAAAATCTTAAATTCGAATTATTAAATATATCAAAAGTGCTATTTTATTGCCTATGACTTTGAAACTCTGTACATGTGCATGACTCGCTCAGATATACAAAAGGGACGTTTTAAATATTTTTTATGGCACACATAAGAAAGCCAAACATCATAACTTGTACTTTTTCCGCAACATCGACCAATAGCAATTTCAGAAAAAGATTTTTTACACATTATTGAATAAACCGGTTAGTCTAAAGTCTCAAAGGAGCTCGAGTCGTTTGGAAGAATTTTTACTAAGTTATCCGTTCTTGAATCGTGGATCTGAGAGGTTGACCACCACTGTATTTAGGGTTAATGGAATCCACTATAAACCTATCGGTGATCACGTTAGCTCCGGATACGTGTTCTTCCGTATTTACGGGGCAGAGGAAAAATGACAACTATGGCACACACGTGTAACGTGTTCGACGATATCGACTTCCTTTTTCTCGTTGGCCGAGCGTCGAACTTTATGGTGAGAATAAACGTCCGTAATGGGACGTATGGTTGCTCTGTGCCCTTAGATCACACGCTTGATTTGATCATCTGATCAAATCCCATCGATCGTGCACCGTTTAAAAAGGATGAAACTAAAGCTGGTTATGTGTCCTGGAAGAGGACAGGAGTGGTGGGATGCTTTCAGGATAAGATACATTTTATACGAGCTTGCGCAATCATACGTGGTATAGAATAACAATAATATTCGATAAGTTATCCAATTTCACCTGAAACAATATGTTGCATGATTTTATAATTTCCTACATAAATATTTCACTGGACTCTAGTAATGCTGAAAATTATCTTTGCAAATAAAGAATCTCATTTTAAAATCTATTTACTAACCCCTTATCATTTTCTTTGTAACTAAAGTTATTGTAATATCATTGCTAAAAATATTACAGAAGAGAAAAGACAATTTATATGTATTAAATATCTTATTTAATTTCATCTAAATAGAAAGACATAATAACATAAGACATAATAATATAAGACATATAAATATATTTGTTATACTTTGTTCAAAATTTTCAATACGAATCTGGCTCGTCATAATATGTCAAGGGGTTGACAATTAACTCCTTGCCCTACAACATTATTAATTACCCTGAATCTGAAATACTATTCAATTTGATTGTCGTTAATGTACATCTATTGAAGATCATATAAGGATAAGGTAGTTCTAAATTCTTTTTTTTCTTTCATTAAATTATGAACATCAAAGTAATTCTAATCACTGCAAACGTTATACGTTAAACGTTCATATTTGAGATATTTTGTTGTACACTGTAAATGATGCGTTAGATACTACGAATTCGAATAAAATAGATTGGAATTTTTAAATATACATTGCTTTTAAAATAGATTAGAGGTTTTAAATAAAAATAGCTTTTAGAATAGATTGGGGTTTTAGATAAAAATAGTCTTTGAAATAGATTGAAGTTTCCAGATAGAGATCATTTTTCAAATAGATAGTTGGTTTTTTGGGAAATACAAGTCGGATAACTATCGCTGTATAAAAAGTTATTTATCGAGGATATTTCTTGTCTAATGCACACGTTTAACAGTGGCTGTATAATATATTTCTTTTTTTTTTTCACTGAAAATTGCTTGTGCAATCTTCGGGGAGTGCGCGTTTCATATTTGGCGAAAATCCTGCAGCGTACAAAAACATTTTTCAGGCGTATCTGTTTTAAACGAATCTAGGATATCAAATATAGTGAAGCTCGGTCCGAATGTAATTAGAGCCCTTCGTTATGCACCCGCGGAAACATTTATTACATGACCTCGTGAAAAGTGTAGCACGCGCAGTCACAGTCCGGCATGCTACAAAGTAATAATAATTTTTATCATATGATGTAATTAGTAATCTGCTTTTGTGCGGCTCGTCTCGTCGCTGGATTCATATAAATCGAGTTTCGCGAGGGTTCAACCTCTTTCATTTTTTCTGTTTCAACTATCCATTCATGCTTATTGCCGCGAATGTTTATGCAAAATTATATTTCTATTACGAGAAATTCAGGTAAACTGGAATTATGTATTCTGTTTAAATAGATACGAGAGTTTAAAAAAGAAAAGTACACGCAAGTGCATGAACAATCTCTCTATGAAAATTCAGTTTCTCGAAAAGCTTCGTACGCACTCGAATTCGCAGTTTTTATCCATAGGCTTATGGTTGGTTATGCAAAATCGAAATTTATATGGATTTTTTTTCTTTCACAATATTACAAGATTTCACTCAGATTTAATTTACGCTTAGACCTAATTTAGACTAGATTTAATTTATTCTTTTCTTTTACAATATTATAAGATTTCACTCACATTTAATTTATTTCTTTTTCTCTCACAATATTATAAGATTTCACTCAGATTTAATTCAAACTTAGACTTAATTTAGACTATATTTAATTTTTTCTTTCTTTCACAATATTATAAGATTTCACTCACATTTAATTTAGACACTTGGTATAACCCGAGCCGAAACATTTGTACGTTTCTACCGCCATAACCGCCGGAAACTTCCCTCACGGAACAACACCTTGAGACCAGGTGCGATGACAACCCTAACCGACTACCTGCGACCGCACTATTCCGAACACATAATCGACGCTGATTGGGGTGCTGGCCGTACCCAAGAGCCGTATAAATACAGCATAGTTTTTCACCTGAAACACATTCTAAACTCGAACGTTAATTGACACTAAACCGATACACATTGTTCGCAGAAGGAAGAATATTAACACATTAACTTTATGTTTCTCCTTACAAGCGTGTTGCACTATCCTAATTTACTTATTGAAGTATATTATAAATCATCCCTTTCAGCAAAACGAAGTCCTCGCTGCACAAAGACTATTAAATAAAATGTAGCCATTTAGTTATATTGCTCCTGAAATGAATGAGTCTTTCCTCTCAGCGAACGAAAGAAATTAATAATCAATAACAAGATACACAATGAGAATCGGTTTCAGTTGCTCAAACATTCTCGGTTGACTTTTCCAAAAAGGGAATAAAGAAAATTCCTTTCTACCCGATCCCTTTGATTTAAAAAATCATGCGATGCATCATGAATACGTTGACCGTCTCCATTACGATGCACTCGTGTAATTCCGCGGGAAAGAAAACGCGATGTCACCGCGGCGACGGATTAAAAACGTAATATCCGCGTGCTCGAATATTCTAAAAGCTTTCTTGATTAGCGTGGCCGCGGATCGCGACGTTACACGTCGTAATAACAACGTTTCCGGTTGATAAAAATTGCTGGCGTAACAAGCCCGTAAATTCCCGGCGCTCGAATCCGACGGCAATGCGTCATACGATTTCGTTCGGTCGGAATAAAACATGAGCCCCTGTGTCCTTTGACCGATATAAAGGTCCCAATTTATTTGCGTAGAAACGGCGCGGCGAGCGCGCGGCGTGGCAATCGAACGAATTCCAAGGCAAACCAACTGGTGCTGCCAGCTCCCCAGAGGATTAAGGCCCTCGAACCTAAATCAATTCCCGTTTGACAAATCTTCGGCCGATGCCGGACGACAGCGGATATTTCATTGGTAGTACAATTTCTCTGCTCGCTTTGCGCCATTGTACTTGCACCTTAGCACTGACCACGCGAATTTGCTGCCCCCCCGGGGGTGCCGGCGGGACACGTCTGTAATTTACGTGTATCAGCAAAGCTCGAAAGCCCAAGTAATTGAGGTGTTCTGCCCCGGAATAGAGGTCGCCGATGCAAGTTGATTTTCAACCCATCGCTACAACGGATTCCAATCGCTTTGCCAGGAATCGTATTAAATTTCGGTTTCACGCGCAAACGATGGGGCTTCCATTTCCCGGCTACGCGTATACTTCGCCGGGCTGCTTCCGCCAACTCTGTTTCTAATTACACCTGAACCCACCCAGCGGATTCGGATTATTCTAAGCACATCGAAAAATGCGAGAGAGCTCCGTGAAAAATTACGGTCGCGAAATATTATTTTCTTGAAAAGTTAGAGGGCAATCTTATGGACTTCGACTAAGAGTCGTCTTTAACCGCTTGCATCACGACTAAATATTTTTTAGCGTTCGTCATTTCTTAGCAGGGACATTTCTTAGTACTTTTGGATCCTCCAATGGCATCGATAAAATAGAATTATTTTTTAGTTTCATTGTTAGGAGATTTTGCGCGAAATTCTCGTTACGAGTCTGAGTCGATAAAGTGCAAGGTAAAATTAAAAAAATGAAGAATTAATTCGTTACTTATGAAAATATATTTTCTAAAGCAACGGGTTAATATTAGAACTACCGAACAATAAATCCAACGACTTACATTGCTATTAAAATTTCGTACAATATTTATTGCAAGGTATAGGTCATTGAAGAAGTATATTCGAATATTTCTGATGGAAATATTTTTATAATTTTAATAATTGCAAAGAAAGAAACTAGGGACCAGCCAAATTACTGGTTTGGTAGTTCCAGTGTTAACGATGATGTCAGACCACTTGAAAATTAGATTTCCATTTGAGAATATTGGGGCGGGTACGGCTTCATTAAAAAGTTTATAGAAATCGCGCGGAGAATGTTTGAATTCGGTGATCTTTTGGTTCGGAAGCCAACCACAGTGTCCCCCCACTACGATTAAAACGAAGTGAACCGTAACCGAGCTTTCAAATAATGAAAATTGCTCAGCTCGTAGGAAGCTTGCAGCGAAGATCACTTTCTCATCAGCACGAAATCATTTACCAAATGAATTTCTGGCGTGAAAGATTAATGTCCTGTAATGCTCTGCTCAAGGGGTTCGTTGCTACTTTCTGTAATGAATGCAATTAATATTCAATATATTTTCCCACGCTAATAGCATCTGATTAATTCATTAACACGTTAGATTCGTGCAAGCACTAACATTCTTCTTGTTGCAGCCTATTTCACTTAACCCTTTGTGCGCAAAGCAATTCGAATTCCGAATTTGTAGAATAGAAATAAATAGAAATTTGTTAAATTTTAAATTAATAAATTTTTTAAACTTAAATTTTTACTAACTTCTTAAATGTAAACATTGTAACGTAACAATTGTTTTAAATAATATTCTGACAATTTTTAATGTCGCCTAAGGGTTAAGGGTTTGTCGCTTTTCTACTAATTTCACCGCTATGTCCTCTATGATCGTTGAGAGCTAGACAGTTTTAACTAATAAGGAACTGTTTCCAGAAAAATTTGTACAAAGTAATATACGAATACAAATTAGTATGAATATAGAATCGTTCCTTCTTCGTAACCTCGAAATTAGACGCATCGTGGTGTAATACAGCAAAATATACTATTGGTTCTTACGTTAACATATAGCGTTACTGTTTTAAACATTCTGTAATTAGCTAACTAACTCTACCGAGAATTAAAACTGACTAATGTATTAGGTTATCTGAAAAGTTCGTGCCGATTTATTTTTATATTTAATAAATATATATCAAAACTTAAATTTTCGGACAACCCAATATTATAATATAAAATTAGTTTCAATTCATATTGAGTTTGTGTAATTTTTATTACAATAAGCGATCGACGAAATAAATTTATTCAACCTATTTCTATAAAGGCAATTATATATCTCCAAGAATTATAAAATAGTACATCTGGAAAAAGCTATTTAACTAGCCATGGTAAGTTCAACTCTCGCAGGACGAGCCATTTTTACTATTACATAAACGATAACTTTTAAACCTAATCACTGGTGTATTTATCAATTTTTGAAAAATACATTTTACAGGTACTTCTTACAAATATATTATCCTTTCCGTTGATCCTTGTTAAATTGAACTCCTTGCCATATTACTACTCAAACTAGCGTTGGAGATTTCGAACTAAGTCTAACAAATATAAATCTAACGTCTTTCTTTTTCAACGAAATCAAATGTCACACTTTCACAATGAATATTTCATCATCGAATTAAATGTAACCGTACAGAAACTATAAATTTTCTTTCCTCTACAGCAAGATTTTTCTAGTAACTAAACTTGGTCAATCAATTAATTGTATTATTAATTATTAAATTAAATTATTAATGTTAAAGTATATGCATCATGTCTTTAAGAAAACTAATAATTTAGTTATCAAAAACTCCATCGAGAAATTATTAAAGTTGAAGTATATGCATCATATGTTTAAGAATAATTATAATTTAATTATCGAGAAGTTCATTTCAAAATTATTAAAGCTGAAATGTATGCATCACATTTTTAAGAAAAATTATAATTTAGTTATCAAGATCTTTATTCCAATGTGCTTTGCTTAAAGATTAAGGACAATTTAGTTGTAACAACTGTAGTCGCAAAAAGAATCGCATGGTAACGAGTTAATCGCTAGAATCTCGTGTAATCAAACGATTTTGCTAATCTAAGTGAAAATAAACTCCGGCAGCGGTACTCGGACTGTCAGCAGCCAACCGGAGGCAGCGAAGTATATCTGCGAACGACAATATCGCGGTTTCGTTTATCGAACAATATTCCAGAAAGAGCCAGTCGTGTTTCATTTACGTCACATTTCTCCGACATAAACGGTCCGTCGATTGTCTCGCCCGTTTCTCACCGTTTTCTTTATTATATTCAGTGGGAGCGAGGAGATCTAATAAACAAAATGAATTAGACCCGGGCACCGGTGTCGCGATCATTCTTTATCGCTGACAATAAATTCACCGGTGCACGGTGGCAGGCTACGGGGGAACGGCGGACTCCTTCGAAGATTCCGTGGCATTTTCCTCGCAGAAATTTACCGTTCGAATAATGGGGAAATAGTGAGATATTCCAGGGGCACTAGGTATGAAAGATGGCGGGGGAAGACCGACGTGGCCGGAGCAATGATTCGCTCGGGCAAGTATCAAGACCGAATCGAAGAGAGTTAGTCGGGGGAACTAACAAGAAAAGAAGCAGGGAAAAGGGGTGAAGGCATACTGCGAGAGAGGTAGTGGCTTCAGCAAATATTGCGAAACGTATTACGTCTACGAACCGGTAAATTCAGTAACGAAATTTTCTCCCTCGAGTGAAAACCTTAAATTCGATTCCACGACTCTTTTACCCACAATTTCTCGCCCTTTCCGGGAGCCAGCGTCAAGCAGATAACTGGGAAAAAATATTTACCGCGACGATTGCATACGTAATCCTGCTTATATAGTGGTCTCGGTGCACACGGCACACAAAGCTTGTAAACGAAACACAATATCGAGCGCGAACGCGCTTCCGTGTGCGCGCGCGAAGTTTCTACGCGTTTTTTTTTTTTTTTATTATTATTTGCCGCACGCAAAATATTTTCCGATCAATGCCACGGTATATTTCAGCTCGAAATTGTTTTGCAAATAGTTATCTTTTTTAACTGGTCCAATTTGGGGAATCCTTTCGATTGATTGGTTCGCTGTAACTGGCACGTTCGAGTCTTCGCTGAATTTCAGTTTCGATTGGGAAGCGGTTGTCTGCCGGTAGGTCATAGTTATTGCGAACTTGCGATATGATAAATAATAAAGATAAGTATATTTCCATTAAAATCATTAAAGGAACGTTCCTGTAAAAATTGTTCCGCTTTCTCTCGCCCCGAATCGATTCATCAGAGTGCCAGATGTAAAATAAAGTTTTTTAATATTCAATAGTCAATAATTAACACTAAACCTACCATAAGGTGTCAAATGATCCTTTCCGGATTTCCTATTTTACAATTATCGACGTTATAAAATTGTCTTCGCTGAAATCGATTCGATGACATTTTTTTATTCCAACATAGATTCTAATAAAAATTGCACAAAACCCAAAGAAATTAATTCTTGTCACTTTTATAGGACATTATACGTTAGCCAAGTGTTCTGCTCGGTAGGTTTAGTATTAAATACATTTTATATGAGTTTAACTCTGATATTCTTATATACGAAACGTTAATGTTAACCTCGCGAGATTCCCATTTAAGTGCTTCGAATGCACGCAGCTTATTTTTATAGATCATAGTTAGGATAAATGCTATTATAGACTTCAGGCAATACTTTGCGAAGTAGCTTTATAAATATCTACCGTGACGTGATCGTAATGTTGAATAGAATTTTCCTGTATAATAATAATAATGAGGGACACGTTTAACCTTTCCCAACGTGTGCTATTTTTTATGTGGAGCACGCTGTTAAAATAGTTGAATCTTTTTCTCCTTTTTTAAGACATTTTTTAAAACTAATCGGTGCAAGGGGTTGAATATTTTTTTTTAGATTTTCTGCTTTAACTTTTAACGAAACGACACGGTGATTGTAACCTCTTAGGCACGGTTCAATTTTGTGCGGGGCAGTTTGAAGTTTTTGATAACTAAATTATAATTCTTCTTAAAGATATGATGCATATACTTTAACTTTAATAATTTTTGAATGAGTTTCTTCATAACTAAATTGTAATTTTTCCAAAAGATATGATGCATACATTTTAACATTAATAATTTACTGTAATAATTAATAAAGGAATTGAGTATGCTCAAGCAACTATAATGGCGCATCGTAATATAAGATGACATCGTGCTTAAGAGGTTAACATTGCACGCAACGACAGAGGATTAATTTCGTTTTCATTTTCCCGTTACGGTAAACAATTTTCCAGATGACGACATAAACGTCCCCAGATCGTGCAAAACAATCAACCGGAAGCACACGCGTAAAGATCGCCAGTCCGATAGGAACAATGGCAGTCGTAAAATAGGGTATCAGAAATAGTCCGCCGGGGTAGTTCGATGGTAAATGACGTAGTGCTCCGTAGCTCGCCAAACATTTGCATTCGCGTCGATGACGATACGGATCCGGGGTTTCTTGGAGTTAACAGCGGGGCCGTGCCCAAGATGTCCGAAATTCCGTAGCCTCCATTACACCTCATTCGTATGACATCGCCGTGAACGCAATAAAGGTAACGAGAACTTCATCCTCCCGGTCGGAAGTTCGATCGCAGGCCGGAGCGGAGCGTTCCGGGCGCAAAGTTGCTCGGTTACTCGATCTAATCTAAAAGCAGGCAGCCGAGACAGTACAGCATTACGTAGAAATGCCATTCGTGCGTCAGAGATTGGCCGGCAAAGTTGATCGAAGTTTCCTACGGTTGTCAAACGGTCACGTCGATGAAGCACCGAGTCAAGTTAATGCGGCGAGGTCCCTTGGAACTCGGCTAGACACGAACTATTCCCGATCCCTTTCATTATTGAGCCGGTCGACAGAGACGCACACGTGCCCCTAATTGCCGAATTATGTTTCTTCTTTCTCTTCTGCATTCACGTGGAAACGTCACACACTGATCCGATCGATCACCGATCGGGAATCGAACAGTTGTACGCTTTTACGTCGTTCGGTGCCTCCTCGATGTCTTCGCAGTTTTGTATTTCATCGAGTGATTTTTCAATCACTATTCATTTTCAATGATTTTGAATCTAGGAATTCGTCTAGAGCTTACGGACATCTCTGACGACCACTGTCACGATTTATGCTCTTTCGTGTGCATGAAATTTATTGTTATTAGAACACTTTGATTCTTGCTGAAGTTTTTAGGACATCCATGGAGATGTGAGAATTTTTTAAAATAATAGGTTCGTTTATTAACCTCTTAGGCACTATGCGTCACTATAGTCGCTTTCGCGGATGCCATCTCTCTATTAAAGTAAATTGTTAATGTCAACATACGTGTATCATATTTTTAAGAAAAATTATAATTTTATGATCAAACACTTCATTCCAATGTACCCGTGTAGAGAACAGCATTGTCCGTCACACATTGCAGTGCTGTATCATTACAGAGAAACAGCCCTGCGCAAAATTCAGCCGTGCCTAAGAGGTTAATACAATCTCGCCCTGAGTTGAGTTGTAGTGCTCCTGTACGAGATTATCGAAATTTTTAAACCCTTCGAAGAAGAATGTCGGCATGTTGTCGACAAGTTTGCATAATCAACCGTTAAAGTAGCAAAAAGTATAATTTAATCATACTTCCGTTTTCACTCAGACCTGAAATGTTTAATATAAAATTTAGCTTCCTGTAGAAAGTATATTAACTGTTAAAAACAATTTTAATGCCAAAATCGAGATACTTTTTAATGTATAATTATTTCCTTTCGTTCATAGAAAATTTATTACTATAACTTATGAATGCAACGCTTGAATTTTTACCGACTTCTTAAACGCAAATATAGTGATACTGTTTCAAATAATAGTATGGCAATTTTTAGTGTCTCCTCAGAGGAGCCATTGTAGCGTTAAGGGTTAATTTCGACAATTGCGAAATAAGAAATCTAGAAATCATTATTTCGACCGATGGTGCTAATTTCCGTGTTCAAGTGCATGGAGACTGTGCGGAATTTTTCGCTTATGAACGAAAGGGTTAAGCGGAAACGTCAGTCGAGGATTCGATCGATGACAAACCGAGAAACGAAGCAGCACGGTCGCAAAGATGCAGAGAGCTGCTCGGATCGCCTTCGAAGAATACGAGCTAAGGGCGGAGCTTCCATTTGTATCCCTGTGATCGTGCTGATGAGATTGGTCAATAGAATCGAGACAAGCACGGAGAAATGTTCCAGGGATCGTGTCCTCGAAGCACTATCGGATCCGGATAAACCGTGGAACGTGCCTCATGGCACGAGCACGAAATAATAGAGCAGAGCCAGTTCATCGGACTGCGCGTCGTGCATACGTTCGCCCTGCAAAACTTGGTCTATGAAATTCTACTGCAGACACGCTCCTTCCGTCTTCCACGTGTTTCTTTCAATTAATGCGAGGTGCGAGCATAGAATGACGAACGAAGAGATCGGGAATTCCTGCGGGACCGACAGGAACGTCTTTCCAAGTTCCGAGCAATGATTTTATTCGATGCCCGTTGGTTTATCTGATTCGATGAACGTTTTCGAATGGAAAAATACACGTCGATCGCCAAACGTTCTTTGTTAATCAAATTTTTAAGTTGTTGATAAATTTAAGGACTATGGAGAATTTTGAAGTCGACGGGTCTCCTAACAAATTTTAGAGTTATGAAAAGAATTATAACATTCGCGGGAATTTTGTAAATCAACTTGGAAGAAGGACAGAGCAATGAGAAACTGCAAGAAAACTTCGAAGTTCTGGACAACGATTTGATTTGATTACTGTGGGCTTACCTGATTTAATAAGCGTTTTGCAAACGGTATATTATGGTATGTCTTTTTTTATGCAAACGTAGTTTCATTCTCATAGATGCTACAATGCAGAGTTGAAACGTTGCTACATCGTTCGCGTCGATCTCAATCGAGTTGATACAGGAAGTTTAAATCTGTGCATTATTGCTTGCATCGAACAACTTTACAATTTCAATAATTACAAAATGAATACTCTGGAGACGATCAGTTTGACCAGCTTTTGTTAGGTTCAGCTTTAATGCATGACAGATAGAGCATTGCACAATGCAGCGTTAAAATGTACCTGTGCCGATCCCGTCAATCTCGGTTGGGTTGATCCAGGAACTTTAAATCTGCGCATTATCGCTTGCATTGAACAACTTTACAATTTCAATAATTACAAAATGAACTATCCGGACACGATCAGTTTGACCAGCTGTGGTAGCTTCAGTCTTAGTGTATGACAGGTTTAGCGTTGAACAATGCAGCGTGAAAATGCAGCTGCGCCGTATATGGCAATCTCTGCCGGGTTGCTTTCAGAACATTAAATCTGTACAAAATTGCTTTCATCGAGTAATTTTACAATTTCAACGATTATGAAATAAATAATGCAGACACGATAGAACGTTGAACAATGCACCATTAAAATGTTGCTGTCCTGTTCACATATCTTAATCAAGTTGATGTAGGAAGTTTAAATCTGTCCATGATTGCTTGCATCGAGTAATTTTACAATTTCAACAATAATGAAATGAAGAATTCGGAGACAATCGCTTGACTAGCTGTGGTAGCTTTATTTCTAATGCTTAGCAGGTTTATTGTTTAACAATGCAGAGTTAAAATGAAGCTGTCCTGTTCACATGCTT
>CM052083.1:6980387-7007041 GCA_028453745.1 Agapostemon virescens | reverse complement strand
TCCAGAAAGTTTAAATTCGTCCATGATTTTTCGCATCTTGTAATTTTACAATTTCAACAATTATAAAATAAATAATCCAGAGTCGATGACCGTCTGTATTAGGTTCAGTGTTAATACATGACAGACAGTTGAACAATGCACCGTTAAAATATGTCTGTACCGTTCCCGTCAATCTCGGTTCGGTTGATCCTGGAACTTTAAATCTGCGCATTATTGCTTGCATCGAATAAAGTAGCCGAAATTTCCATCGAGGGATCGTCGGAAGCCCTGCTTGTTCTCGAGCTATCAGCATGAGAGGAGATTACACGGGCCAGAGCCGGTCGTTCCGCTCGCGGTTCGAAAGGCGCTTCCGTTCGCGATGAAACGATCGCGTCGGGTGGAATCCCGGGAAAGTTGCCCGAGAGGAAGCCGTGAGCGTAGACGAAACTAGAAGGCTTAAGGCTCCGCCGGACTAGGTTTGTTACCGTTCCATCGGAGACGGCGCTTTTCCTTTCCTCTCGTTCTTCGATGCAAGCGTATTAAAACGAAGTTTCGAAACGTAGTGCTGGAACGCCGACTAATAGAGGAGTAAGTCAAGCCTCGCAAGTTACACACGATCGTCGGTAACGGGCTATTTAGTCCTTTCTCTGCTCGTTTAACTTTTCCTCCCGCTACTCACCCCTCCTCTCATCCGGTCTCTTTTCTTCGTTTATCTTCTTCTCCCTCGTCTTCGTTTTTATTCGTAAACGGTGGATTTTCCTCTGTGTGTCTACGCTTTTCTTATCTTTTTCCTCGTCGCTTTTGCCGGGAGATTGACTTCTCACTCTTAGTACTCGAAGGGTGACTCCGAGGCGTCGCTAAAAATTGCCACGTTGTTGTTTAACATTTTAACTGTCGAACTAACAACCTCAAAAATTCCACAAAATCAAAGTAATTTATTTAATAAAGCAACAATTTAAAATTCAAAATGTATGGCAAATGGTTTGCTTTCAACCTTCTTGTATTCTCCAGATATCAACTAAATTGAGTGCAACGAATATATTAACGTAAAAATTTATGTTTAAACATGGACAAATAATTCTGTCACCCTCATATGGATGACATGGCAGCCAAAGTGTTAAAGCAATTTTTACAGTACTGTGTTCGTATCTGAGAAATTAACGCAAGTTTTATAAGCACGACTAATGGTAAAAATTTTCGTAAATTGAGAATATTCTTGATTCGAGGCAATTTCTTGATTTTGGAATTGAAACAGCCTCGAGTGCAAAGGATTATGTGATTTCAGCAGATTGTGCAAGATAGATTATAGTTCCGTTAATCGAAAGTTTCAGCCTCGAAAATGTGGATTTAACACTCTCTTTAAAGATAATAATTGTGCAAACCTGAAATTTATAAAAAGACTGTAGATCTTAATACAAAATAAAAACTGTCTGCATCGATCACGGTATTTAATTCACGTTTTTCGGGAAATCGGATTTTTAGACACGTGATTGCAGAGATTGCAGTGTTCCTTCAATTAGGCGATTTGTTGCACATTATCGAGTAACGCGATTACCTTAGAGCAGTAGACCGAATTTTGCTATTGTTTTCTTCGTTGACGTTATGCTTCTGCCGTCCTCCTCCCATCGCATATTATCCTCCTCTTTGCTCCTGTACGGCTAGCTCTGTCATGCGATGGTAATGTCGATACAGTTATAAAGTGTATGACAAAGTGAGATTATGGGAAGGGAATATGTTTTGCTATTTATGACAGCAATTTCAGGTATTGTACTATATTATTTTGGAACCGTTCACGGCACACAGGAAAAGCGCTGACATTCTCAAACGGTGAAATAGTATATTTTTACGGTGTATCGCAAACGAGTACCGACAATCGGTGAAACAGTGTTCGATCCCCTAACCCACCACAGTGGGTCGATGACCCTTTTCAAATTTTTTATCTTACAATTATTAACCCTTTGCACTCGAATGGTGACTCTGAAGCATCACTAAAAATAACCGCAGCACTGTTTAAAATAATTTTTACGATTTACAATTATGCTTATGTCAAAGAAATTCGTGAAAATTGAAGCGTTGCAAGGACGAGTAATGATAAAAGAACTTAGAAAATATTCTATTTTAGAAAAAATGCCTTGAGCTTGAAGTTAAAACAGCTTTGACTGCAAAGGGTTAATAGTTACAAAATTGCCTTCATAGGAATCGATTCGATAGACTTCTTTATTTAATTGTAGATTGTAATAAAAATAAATTACATCTTGTCATTTTGATAATATATACATTCGCCTATTTGAAAGCTCGATAGATATAATATTAACGTATATTTGAATATTTAGCGTCAATTTTGTTATACCGAAATTTCGTCAAACATTAAAATATCGTCACTGATATTGTAATAATTTTACAATCTGTTGGTGCAAGTCAAATTTTTCCTGCCGCATAAAAATATCATAATCATCTATTATTTTGTAATCGACT
Source organism: Agapostemon virescens (assembly GCA_028453745.1). Lineage (NCBI taxonomy): Eukaryota > Metazoa > Arthropoda > Insecta > Hymenoptera > Halictidae > Agapostemon > Agapostemon virescens. Next base: position 7,004,587 of record CM052083.1, on the reverse strand, counting down.
ATAGAATTCAATCTTCAAAATCACATTCACTATCAGATTCTATAACATTTTTCTCTTGCCGTTTTGCTGGTATAATGTCAGATTCATCACTTTCCCAATCACTACAATTTATTTTGAAATCACTCGGGCAATCAGATAAAGTATCATATAAATTTTTTAATTACTAAAATTGTGATAAAAACCTAAATGCCAAGAAAAGTATTTTCTTTATTACAAAGCGGACACGACTAAACACGATGCGCAAAGCTTTTGCAATATTCTATATCGCCGTGGGTTCCATAAATTGAACTAGATAATGCAAGTGCAATAACGAGTTAACTAGTCATCGGTGAACAACGTTTGGTCATGAAAAGACGAGTTAACTGGTCACCGATGTGTTAAATGGCGATTGCAGTACTCTGTCTGAAAATAGACCCAGACTCCGGCGTCGATGAGTTAATCAACGGTACCGCTAGCCTGCATATCGAACGCAAAGCTCTCACAAAGTTCCCTAAACTCATCGACTCGGAACAAAGAGAAAAACTAGCAATAAAAATTCCCTCTAAACCTCATACAATATACAGCTCTCCATTTTTTAAATCCAATGTATAATTCAAACTTCCTACAGTATCCAGATCAAGCGCAGAAGCTTTCACAGAGTTGTTTAGCCTCCTCGGCGGGAAATTCAAAGGCAAACATTCACAGCTTCATCGCGGCGCGCAGCAGACAATCTTTCTAGAGGGATTTCTCTTGGAGACCACACTCTCGAAAACCGAGAACCATCGAACGCGTTTCGCAAAGACCGAAAGAACAGAAAGAGAGAGAGAGAAAGCGAGAGAGAATGGCCTCCGGTTCATCGAGGATTTCACCTCCGGATGATGCTCCGACGTCAGCTCCGCTCCGAAACTCCGGTTACTTAATTAACGGCCTTTCTATCCTCCTTCCACGGCTTTTTCCCCTCGTTGATTACACTTTGATCGGGCGCGTGAGACACGGCCACGGTTTTCAAAGAAAATTTTTAAACGGACGCGGAACGAGTGCCTATCGTCGAGTGGCCTCGTTCCGCGCCGGAGAAAATTGCCCGGAATCGAACCCGCGTCGGGCATCGATCCGAGTCGAGGAAAGAAAATCCCAAACGTGGAATGAAACGATGCCAAGAGAGAGAAAGAGAGAGAGAGGGAGAAAGGGGACGACGGGAAAAGAGAGAAAGAGAAGGAGAAAGGAGAAAAGGAACGGGTGCAGCCCGCAAGTAAGGGGAGGGAAGGGATAAGAAAGACGACTGGGTAAGAAAGGAGCGATTCATCGGAACGGAAAGCGCGAACTTGTAAAAGAATAGCGCGGAACTGGAGATCTCACGCGAAAACAGCAAAAACTAGACGCCGAGATAAAAGTGGAGAGAAATGGCTGACGCGGGTACCAGCCGGCTAGAAGCTTAATATTATATTTTTGCGGTCGATAGAAGATGGCATCCGGCTTTTTTTTTTGCCGGAGAAACTTTCCGAACCGTTCGCTGCCTCTTCCGGAAAGCTGCTCCCGGAGAAAAAAGGCAGTCGGTATAATAGCATGCTTTTACGGTGGTACACGGTGTTCGTGCAAGACGAGACACCGGAGATGCGTGCTGCGGATTAGGCGTGACGCGCTCGTGTCACGGGTTACTTCTAAACTGTGCAACTTTGTGCAAAAATACAAATTTTTGCACACCTTGTTCCGACTAACTCTGCCACCCTCGATTACACCCTTATCTGTAACGGAAGAATTCTTTTTAACGGAGGAAGTTATCACATTGCCGGGGAGAGAGTAGGCTACCGAGAGAGTCATTCTGAAATTTTAACAATGCTAATTTTCTTTAATGGGATGGCTTATTTTTTGTTTGTCGTGCGAAAAGGAAATTAGCACTGAAAATCTCGCATGTAAATAATTGCAGCGGGAGATACTGGAAAATTAATCGTAGAGGAATAGTGAACTTTATAATCGGTTTATTATATCGGTTATTGGTTTAGTGTTTGTGCAAACTACATACACTTACTCAATTTTAATATGAATGGTTGTCCAGCCAATCCAAAGACCAAGTGGAACATCGTCTTAAAGGAACATCTTTTCCAAATTAACCCTTTGCACTCCAAGCAATTTTAATTCCTAATTCAAAACATTGTTTTATCCTAGAATAATTCCATTGCACGTGGTTCATTTCCTTTCGTGCATATCAAATTTCTTACTATTAATCGTACGTGCAACACTTCAATTTTTACTAACTTCTGAAATACAAACATTGTAATGTGAAAATTGTTTTGAATAATATTCTGCCAAATTTGAATGTCCCCTCAGAGGAGCCATTGAAGTGCTAAGGGTTAACATAGGCATGTACGAAATTAATGCATGTAGTGGCTGTGAAATAGTAGAAAGTCTACAGAAATTATATAAAAATACTGAAATTATTAAAGAAAGAATGAAATTCTTAAGCGACTTCTCTTTCTTGAACAGTCGCAGACAAATGTTATATTGTATAAAGATACCGCAGTAAAATTATTAGTATGTCTTCTATATTTTTATTGTAAACGGAATTAATGGAAATGACGGATTTTTATTCGGGAGATTGTTTTGTGTATTTTAGGTGACCTGGTAAGTCAGTGTGTTTTTAAGGGAAGTACCAGAGACGTACCGATGATGATCGTTATAGCTGTCACCACCACTACTTGTAATTCATGTGCTGCGGGTCTTGAGTAATTGGAGTGGTATAGACAACTTATGAGAACATCTGTGTACCTCGAATGTCTCTTTTGGGAAATGGGATGCATCTGCGAACTGTTATTGAATCTATTAGCTACATTACACTGCAGATGATCCTACATTGCGTACAGTATACTTTAGTTTAAAAGAAAACAGAACTTCTATTTGTCGTTGGACTTCGTTGTCTTCTACTGTTTAATTATCAATTAAAGCACTCGGGTTTAATTGCAACCTTAATTACGTATCGTTAATTAACCATCGAACGCAGAAAGTGAAGAATTACGAAAGAAAAAAATACAATTTGTACTGGATGAAAAATTGAAGAATTGGAAATTATGTGAGTTCGTAAGTGAAAATTTGAATTATGTTGTCAAATGCAATCTGAGCTGCACGATAAAGTTAAAATTTGTGAATTTGAGTTTTCAAGTGAAAAATTGTTTTTATCAAATATTATTTTCTCAGGTTGCAGCAGGCATTGTTAAAATGATCAATTAATCCTTTTTTTCTGGCGCACTTGAAAATAACCTATAAATATATTTTGTTTTCCGGGCAGTGTTCACGTTACGTACAAAATCCGTGCGTTTCTATTTCCTGCGCACAGTATTTGCAATTTTGATATTGATGGCTGGAACGAATATTTCAGACAAACCCTGCACACGAAACTTTCTGTGCATTTTAATTACTTTGCATTTAATTTCCTGCAAAATCGATACTGGTTAAAATTCATTACATTCAAAAGACTCCAAATATTTTCTAGAAAATGAGGTAGGAGAGCTATATTATCGAAACCGTTCATAATTATTGGACGAATCTAATAAATTCTTCGAAATAGCGAAATCGTTTTAATATTACAATATCTGGGGAACTTTGAAATGGCTGATGCCAATACTAAATGAGGAACGATTGATAAAGTGGTAATAGACCGAGTTAAGTAGATACTTGGACTGCGATTGATTGAAAGCAGGTATTTTCGATATAGCTTTGAGAAGCGATGTTTTCAATGATTGATGAATATTTTATGGAATACGAATGACTAAGTGGCTGACATCTTAAATTGCTCTGAATTTTGTATTTCTCGGTACGGAAATCGGACAAGTTCCCATTTATTAAATGCATCAATCTATTTTCTGATTATTTGGTCAATTAAAAAATTATTGACATTAAGTGGACTGAAGTGTCGTCAAATTTACATATTTCATAATCTATATATTTCCTGAAAATTATCTGGCATTGCATGAATATTCAAATTGTGCACAACTGAAATATTCCAACAATAAAACAATATTAAGTTATTTTATACAATATTGCAATCATTTATTTCAATAATTAAGTATTTTCTGTCAATTTTAGTGTAGTACTTTTCTTTTGTTAATAATATATAAAGCTCCTAGAATCTCGGTTTGCATTTTTATCGTTCGAATAATTAAAATTAGTAAACATTTACAATTCGTCCATGTAAAATTCAATTTTATTTAATTTGTTGAAATTTTCAAGAAAAATTTGGCGACTGAGATAAGGAGCAAACAAGATGGTTCATATTTCATCGTTCGATGTTAGGTGTACCACCGAACTGTAAGAAGATAATACTTACAAGCCTTACAAGTTTACATACTTGTATAAGTTTACATACTTACATACTTACAAGTTTTCTAAGTCGCTATAGCTCGACAGTTCACGAGATTATGTTGCAAATGCGAAAAAACGTTTTTCGTCCTATTTCTATATGTATCTTCATTCTATTTCCAGAACAAAAAGTAATCTCAGCGTAGATAAAATGGCGTCGCGTCGTTCCCTGCATCACCGTATGCTCTTTTTCGGATAGGAGCTGGAATATGCAGCTGGAAGCCGTTACTGGTTTATTGCCACGTGGTTTCAGAATTTCACGCAGGCTATATTTTCGCCACGGTACCTATAGTTTGCCGGGAATATATTCATTCCAGCATAAACGCCGCTGCATCATCGTGCATCCCTTTCATTAAATCACGATGCAAGGAGTTCGACCAACGACAATGGCCATTCGGTTCTACGAAACCAAACGTACTTCAGACGATTTGACAGTACATTGCTTTAACTTATATTATTTTACATTGCATTACATTAATTTATATAACATTATTTTATATTACATTTTATATTACTTTTTGCGACGATGCCTCACATTATATTACTTCGCATTGCATTATTTTACATCACGTTGCATTACAGTGACGACTAACTCTTTAAGCACAGCTTTTAAAAGTTAGTATCTCTGCTAAAATTGACTCAAATATTTTCAGTTTGTTTTTTAAACGTTATAAAGATTACCAAATAATTTTGTTGGTCAAAATTGTGAGAAAAGAGTGAAGATCGTAATTTCTAGCTTGTAAAAATATGCGTTTAATCTTGCATCGATCAGCCAGGTTTATAATTTTTCCCTAATTGAGAAGAATAAAATGTAATTAAAAGTTTATGCAAAAGTGAAAATATTTCGGAGTCGAATGGAAATCTGTTCCTTTCTTTGGTCGTTGGAATCAGTTGGCACTGATGCGTTGATTTTCTTAAGTTCATTTAATCGTTTCATTGTTATAAACTTTACCATTGCCAATGCACTAAACTGAGACAATAAAACACCCGAATATATGAACTTCGGCTTGGTAATAAAACATTCCTGTCTCTAAGAGACATTTTCATAAACTTTTTGGACACGCACGACGAACGTCAGCTACAAATATAGTTCCTCGAGAGAATCTTCTTCTTACACCCGCACATGTCGGTCCGACGAGTTTTTGTTTTAAACACAGCGTTCGCGCTATCTGAATATTCAGACTTGCTCGTTTCTGCAGCAGTTTCGTTTCATTTGCTTCGCATTCCTTTTAGTATTCGTGTACTGGTATTTTCATTAGTTTTCTAGCGGTCTTGTCTGCACGGTTTACTTTTGCAAGAACGTAGGCGGCGACGGTAGGTGGCTTAAAAACGCGAGGAAATTTTATGGGCTAATTTTTTAAGAGCTTCCCTTCTATTAACACTATTTGCTCTTATTACTTTACACACTTCTTGCTACTTCTTGTCCAAATGCACTGCAAGTCTTAACTATAACTAATTGGTCAGGCAAGTTGGGTAACTGAAACAACTTCCGTATACACACAACTATAACGAAAGTTCTGTCTAACAAAAGTTGAACGAGATTAAAAGATTACTATCCTACGAATTCGTTGTCTTATGAATGAACTAAATACATGTATAATATAAATAATATATAGAAACACAATGAGTACATGAAAATACACTACTCTGGGGCTTTAGTTAACGAAGAATTTTGTCATAGCAAAAATTCACGTTCACCTGTGTTCTTCTTACGTTGCAAAAATTGATCCTTGCGACCAGAGATGAGAAATTTTTTCCAAGCCGATGTAACGGTTTCAGGGGATCAGTCTTTGCAGCATCAATCTTCTGTGTACGCCATTTTAACGCGAACGATAATACTTTGTCGCCGGGATTTTTTTGAAACTTTACAACATGGTATGAACCATAAAAACATATCAGATAAATTTTGTTACACTTTTTTCGCTCTGAAGTGTGAAAACATCCCTCGAAGCTACGTACACGATATTGTCGTTTACCTTGAAGCCTGTAATGGATGCGAGAAAAATTGCTAAATAAAAATAAAATTTAATCGGTATTTAAAACGAAACCGTCCAATGGAATTATTAAAAAATTTCCTTCAGTTCACATTTATGGGAACCAGTTAATTTTTATTACACAGACGTAAAATGTTGGGTTAACATTGGATTAATGTTAAACGCAATGTACATCTTACATCAACATTAGATTAATATTAAATGCAATGTTCAAGAAACAAATTTTGAAATGATGATTTTGGGATTGAAATTGCTACGAGTGCAAGAGGTTAATATTAGTCTTTGTAGTTGCTTGCAGTGCATCGTACATTAACATTACATTAACGTTAAATGCAATGTTCAAAGAACAACTTTAGAAATGATGTTTTTGGGATTAAAAATTGCTACGAGTGCAAGGAGTTAATATTAGTCTTCGTAGCTTTTTACAGTGCATCATACATCAACATTATATTAACATTAAATGCAGGATTGAACAAACAAATTTTTAAGTGATGTTTTTGGGATCCAAAGTTGCTACGAGTGCAAGGGGTTAATATTAGCCTTCATAGTTTTTTTCAGTGCATCGTAGTTTTGGCCTGACAAGAAGTGTTATAAAATTTATATTGATGGCACATGACATTTCTGTTTCACGAGCCAATTAATAGCGGACAGCGTAGCGGATGGCACAAAACGTGTCGTCGTCTAAAGCGGCTACTGATTTGTGAGAAATGAATATGATGCATATTTTAAGAAGCGGCGTGGAAGTCTTCTCAGCCCTCGATAAGATGTGTCTTGCGGGTGGTCCAAGCATGAAAAGGAGATATTTAAAGATCGACGAGGCAGATACTATTGCGCTTCTTTTCCCCGGAGTCTTTAGCTTCGGCTTTTGATCCCGGTCGTCCTTTCAGCGGGAACGAATACGTAATCGGATACGGAACCACTGTGCGTGTACTTGTGGCTAATGCACGACAATAGCTTTCAGAAATAGATTGCAATTAAAATTAAATAAACTCGACGAAACGGTTCTTAACAAACCATGGGAATTTCGTGGTGGATAATAGCAAGCAGAATAAACAGTTCCTTCATTTTGCAGATATTTTAGCGTACACTGTACTCATGAATACTTAGATTACTGAGAGGTCAAGTTTACTGCGAACGTTCTGTCGACCAAACGAATGCTAACGATTCGAAGCTTGTGGCATCGGAACGACACTGGGCAATTTTTTGATCATTCTAATGTTTTAAACTTCATAAAAAATTGACAAGCTGCTTGAGAAAAATAATAGTGAATTTTGTGCATTTATTGTATTATATTATACTATAGTATTATTGCATTGTTTCTAATTGTGTAAAATTATTAAGGAAGAGAATAAATGGCTACATCATCCTAGTATTTTGCAAGTAACACAGACAATTTTTATGTTACATAAAAATCTACAGGTTACGAATTGTAGTTCCTTTAATCTTCCTCTAAAGAAGTAAAAAGTGAATGTTTGATTTAAATAGTTATTGTATAACTTCCCAAAAATCGACTAACAATATCATTCTCTTCTTCACAGATCCCCTCGATGACCAATTAATTTTATTCACGCTAACATTTGTCGACAATAAAATTAAATCCATTTATTCGTTTATACTGTATTAATTTGTATTGCATCTGTTCCTCCACGTTCTAAATATTCCAACGTACTTTCGCATAAGTACGTAACCAAGATTAAATTAGCAATTAAAATAGAACAGAAGGATATGATTTATAAAGTTCGAGTAAAAGCGATTGTGAAGTGATTATTAATTTTGTAAATAAAGTCCAGCGAAATCCCAATTAGATTAGAGAATTTGAAGGTTACGGATCTCAGAAAAATTCCGCTGCAAATACACGGAGATCCGCAGTCTAATAGTTAGAATCCACGTGGATCCGTAAATCGGTAGGAATATATTTCTACGTCGAAGTTGAAAACTGCAAGCGTTGCGGTGAATAAAAATTCGCGTCCGTCCACAAACCCGTGGCATCGAAATATGCAATTTCTCATTGCGATGAAGCGTCGCGCTGACCTGCGGGATATATTCCCGATTTTCCATGCAGCAAAAGAACGCTTGTCCCAAGAAATCCTGCAGGAACCAGAGATTCGACTTCCTTCGAAGCCACGGATAAAAGCGGGACGGAGAGATTTCCCTGCTGAAAATCATTCGAGGGCTATCCTGGATTCCGAAGATAGAAACGGAGCTTCCGATCTTCTGGATAGCCGGCTATATATTTGATACAAACGCTATTTGTTCTTGCCAAATTTGTTCCCTGAATACGGACGTATCCTTCGGCCACGGTGGAATGCAATTTTGGAGTGCATTGTTCGCCGAACAATAAGACTGCACGATTCCGGTAGATGATATTTGCTGGCCAAGAGTAGACGATCGTTTCGATCCATCTAGCTTGAAATTATTAACAGATATCATTTTCCATGCGTAACATATTTTTATTGACAAAAGAATCTCTTCTGCCACGAAGGAGAATGTTTTAACACATTAACTGCCCAACTGACAACCTGAAAAATTCCATAAAATTAAATTAATTTATTTAACGAAGCAACGATTGAAAATTTTAAATGTATGGCATATAGTTATCTATCAATCTTCTTGTATTTTTCGGATATCGGCTAAATTAAATGCAACGACTATATTAACGTACAAATTTATTTTTAAACATTATTATTAATTGGCTGCGGCTTTGATGCGTTTAGGAGAAAATTGTAGAATCGTTGGCGGGCTTTAAGAGTATGATTGTTGTGTGCATATGTGCGATAAAGAACGAAAATAAAATATAATGAGTGAAAGAAAAATATTTGAAATAATGGTTGTGCGATTAAAGAAATGAGAGCATGGATTTTCATCCGCCATTTTGAAAGGTGGCTATTATTGATCGTTTTGTTTATTTATATTAGTTTCTAATTAGCGTAGACATAATATGTTAAATACTTGGATATTTAGTAATTTTAATAATTCCATTCTCTGTGCCTATAAAATTATATTATTTGAAACTTCTGAATATTATTAAATGCAAGATGCACAGAATTCTTATTTCGCAGAGAGGTCTGTATTAAATTGCGATAAAGTTATTAATAGATTTTAATAATACGATTATGTGATTAGCAATAGAAATAAATTTGAAAATATATTGCAGAAAATTTTTGCAGGTAATAATCAAACTGTTTGACGGAAGTTTAAATACATTTGGAAAATGTTTAAATTTCTCATGAATTTCGGTAATATTCGCCGCGGCGTATTTTCATGAATATTCGATCAACTTCTGTATTCTGTTCACAAAGAAAGTTTCAGCTTTGTGTTTAATTCAATTGTAAATAGATCTGTCACTGCATCTCGAATTCCCTTCACTGAATTCCGAATTTGCATAATGAGAACTGTACGTATAATATTATCTTTTGTCTACGAAGAATATTTCTATGGATGGCGAAGTTCTGTTTTACTCCGGTCCCAACCAGATATTTGCATAAACATCTGCAGTCTATTTGTCATTTGAAAGTAATGTACCGCACAAATTTCGTTTGTCGAGCTTCGACTACACTGCTGATTAAATGCTCTCGTTAAGCCTTATGCACATTTGCAGACATTGTCTGCAGACAGTCTACAAACAGTCTGCGCACATTGCCCGCGGATATTGTATGCTGACGGTTATGTCATGTAGCCGACACAATGTCGTGTGTCCATAACTGGACTGATATTTTGATGTCCCCAGTCACGTCGTTGAGTAAGCTTGTTACCAACCGTTTATCTGCAATATATAAATTCGAATTTGCGCGCGCCAGTATTACGCGAAAATGTTATGCGACATCCGACCTTCCACTTGGAAATCGTCGATGTATAAGAACGATCTTTCCAGAAAACGTCAATTTGAAACACGAGTTTCATGTTTTACTAATTTATATTTAATTGTATATCCTCCAATAAACGATTAAACTTTTTCATCCGACCATGTGTTATCAAGAGAAGATAAACTCGAGTTACGATACTTGTTCATCTGTCTATAACTCGAAGTTGTAAAATCAAATTTACATACAGAAAATAAAAAGTATTCTCGGCTGGGAATCTATTTTGTTGGGTCGTTTGTGCACGTTTGGGATTGTCGATGTATTACATCTTATTAATAAATCAAATAGATCGTCGATAATACAGAAACTTTGAATAATCATTAAACTGCTGAATGTATGTATTTGTATAAAAATCTTTCAAACAAAATTTTTATATTCGAAGGCTCAAGCTTGCTACAAATGTGTACAATTTTTTGGAAAAAACACGTCATCAGTTTCGCGCTTATTACATCGTCAAAAAAAAAATCGTCGAATAAAATGAACAATCTATGACGAAAGTAGAAGTTTACAGCTTTAAAAAGAGCTTCATTTTATTTTCGAGAGATTATTTCGTACAAAATGATCACAGTTTAACACTCAACCTACCACAGAGGGTCAAATGTTACCCTTTTCAGATTTTTTATTTTCCAATTATTGAAGTTATAAAATTACGTACATACGAATCGATTCAATGTCTGTGTTCAACTATATTTTGCAATGAAAATCGCAAATAATCCAAACAAATGAAATCTAGGCTTTTTATAAGTCAATTTTAATGCTCGATACCTTTACTGTTAAATACATCTCATTTTCCATCCTGGCTCGACTATATGCAAGCTTTAATGTCAATTTTTTATCATGTACATATATACGTGTACACAAAATCTAGAAATCTCACTCCTCTATAAAAATGATAATCTACGACTGCGTCGACCGGTGAAAGCTAGTCAGTCTACAACGTAACATTTTAAAACAATAAGTCAGCACTCGCTAAAATGCCCACGCACTGCGAGAACTGTCACGGATCACGCTATCAATATTTTCAATTAAATGATCTCCGTAAAGTTCCGTTTGTTCGCGGTCGGGCATTCAGTAGAACGATTCTAAAATGGCGGTTGTCTAGTTTCGCGTTGCGGCAAGTAACAAGACAGTCGGCGGGGACTTTTGTCCGGCGTTTCAGTGCAAATCAAAGGACAGGCTGCACGTAGTCTGCAAAACTACTTGGACAGTCTATAAAAGTAGGTGGGCAGTCTACGAACCTAGGAACGCATGGCTGCGGACAATGTCGGCAAAGCGTGCGAGGCTTTAGACCCCTGTGAGCAGCGGACACGTTGTCCCTCGGGTGCATTAGCTCTTGATGTTCATTTGACAATTCCGATTGTGCGGTTACGAGCGTCATTGGCTTCTTGTCGCAGTGCACCTGAACGCCGGGAGAAAAGGATTTGGGCGTAGGAGAGAATGGCAGAGGTGAGGAAATACGTTCGAGGCTAGACAGAGAAGAGGCGGTTGGCTTAATAGGCAAGATATCCGACGCATTCGAAGGGAAAATGCTAGCCGGGTGGACCGCAGTGGAAAAATAGTAGTCGGCTGCTCTTGTTCTTCTTCTTCTTCTTCTACTTCTTCTTCTAGAGTTCTAGAAGGTGAAAGACAAACGCGCAGACAGATGAAAGGGCAACGGAGGGGTCGAAGTTGGCACGCGTCTGGCATACGGCACCAAGCCGTTAAAACCTGCCAGCGTAGACACCAAATACTATTCTGTACACGGTTTTACGGTTCCTTCCGTCTACCCGGTGTCCAAGAGAAAACAGTCCGTTGTCTAAGCTCCGATTTTTTAGAGGAATTAATTATTTACACGCTGGAAGCCTGTTAACGTCTTAAGGTCTTATCTCCGGCGAAAGCAGAGCGTTAAACTCTTGCCTTGACATATTTCTTTGCGACTATAGTTGTTAGAACGTCTTCGAGTTTATACGGTTACGTTTACTTCGATGCTTAAATATTATTATGTATATTAGTAAAATTTGATTACGTGGTTTAGATTTTTATCGCGTTTCAAATTTTGAAAAGTAATAAATTTCTTTTGTGAATTACCAGCCATTAAATTACTAAAAAATTGGAGCATGTTTTATTTAAGAAAGTTTTTAATTCACGGTGAATTTAAAATAAATATATTCGTGCAGGTTCGATGGTGCTGTTTTTATTCGGATTTGTAGATTATAAAAATTCTGAGAATTCTGAAATAGCTCAAAGAAAGTTTTTTGATTAGTCGAACGTTTGATAAAAGCTAGGGAATTGGAAAGGCACACGAAGCAAAGGATTTATTTTTTCAAATTAGTGGTACTAGAACATCAAAGGATTTTTTATTCGCGAGAGGGTTGCTCGAGTTTTATTCCCCTTAGTTTTCCATGGTTCGGTTGGCTAATCAGAATGTGTTTACTTAGTGGTCAATACTGCGCAGTCTAAGCAAATGAGTACTCAAATAAACATCAACCAGAAAACATACATCAGCATTGGTCAGTCGCCCAACCGCTCGTAATCCTACATTCACTGCTGTTGGAACATCAGACAACTTTTCCTAAAAGTCGTGGTTAAACCCTGGAAGCCTCGTACGTTCCGGGTTGCGAACCGTTGAGAGCCGAATATTTGAATAATTTGCTAGGATTTGATGGGCTGAACATACAATTAAAATTCCAGTAATACGCTTCGCATGATCGAAAGCATAACGAAACCGTCGAAAGTCATTCGCTTACCAAAAAGCTGAATCGAGACGATGCAATTTTCTTAACACTTATCACACGTTTACGAAAACTGAGTTTATAAATTTATTGGAATCAAACATAGAGATCGAAATTCTTTTGGAATTTTAGTAATGCTTATCACATGATCAGAAGCATAATTAAACTGTCAAACGTTACAAACTTTCGATTTACCAAACAACTGAATGTTTGAAAATTTAAATTGAGTTTAAAAATATATTAGAATCAAAAATGAAAATCAACCAAGATTTTGATAAAGTATTAGATTCAATTTTTTCAAAATCCAAGCATTAGAAAAGTGTTGTCACTCTCTGATACGTTTTAATATTTAATGTAATTTCCTGCTAGTTCGAAAACACACGTGTTTTATCTATATTAGCATGCACAAATAAAATTAATGTAATTCATGGTGTTTTCTCTGACAAATATTATAAATTATATTATAATGTCCCTGTACTACAAATATTACAATATGACACGCTGTATTTAATAATTAGATAATGCATTTGCCATTGTATAATTCATATAGAATGCTACGAAACGGGTAAATACAAGGTTGACATATTTCACTAAACCTTCCTCTACAATACAGTAAAATCAAAAATTTTAAATAAACCAGGTACAGACAATGATAGCTGGTATGCATATCATTGTTCTAACCAAGTGACAAGTTAAAAATTAATACAATTTCCACGACAATTTAAAAACACGAGCAAAATTAAATAAAATAATATCCGATTTCTTTCCATACATATACAGTTGTTACTATAACTTGTACGTGCAACACTTCAATCTGCATCGATTTGTTTACAGCAAGCACAGCGATGTAAAAATTATTTGTGTCGCCTAAGAGGAGCCATTAGAGTGCTAAGAGTTAATTAAACTAGCCACTAGCCACAAACCAGCAAAGAGAAGAGCAGAACTCATACGGTCCACCGATCTGAAATTTGTATTTCCTGTCCACTAATTCGCATTAGTCCGACAAATCGCGTTCAAAATTGATTTTCTCTTGCCAAATTTCATCCGAAGCTGGCTCGCGTGTGCTTTCTCGAATAAAGCTCAGTTTCCTCAGCACAGGAAAGTTTAATGGACGAAGAACGATGTCTCGGTCAGCGACGCGAAATACGCGGGAATCGTTGCACCGTTGCAAAACCGAGGCAGCGAGAGAAAGAGAAAGAGAGAGAGAGAGAGAGAGAGAGGCGCGGCTATCAGGGTCTTCTTGCTGCCGGTATCGCGGTCTTATTCGTTTTATCCTGGGATCGGAACCGTAATTATAAACTGCGACTTTTTCACCATCGAAACCAACAAAGTGATTCCGCCTTGGCCGTCGGACCCTACGATAACGAGCGACCCGATAATTGCGCTACGCTCGAAACGACGTAATTGCGTCTGCCGCGCGTGCTTCTTTTTACTCAGGAGACGTTCCGCGATTCGCACTTCTGCATCCGAGATCGCGACTAATCGATAAATCAACGCACGCATCGGTTCGAAAACCCGGTATCAACCCTGAAGGAATTATTTGTCCCGCCGAACTTCGTTTTATCTCGAAATGATTATCGGTACAGGCCGAACGCTCTGCCAAACTTGATAATACCTATCAAAATCCGTAAATTACAGGCCGTTTTATCGAAACGCGAATAATGATCGTGTTGATGGCTGGCCTCAAGCACCTCCCCGAGGGTCTTATAATTGTGGTGCTCCTCAATTTTTGTTAGATTTATTAGGATTTTTTATGCTGTTCGAAAGGACTGGTTCGAGTCCGGCGTTGATGATGGTTTATGAATGTTTGGGGAAATTAAATTCTTTTTACTTTTCTTACTAGTTTCACTTTTTATTTTAGTCGTTGCTGTAGAATAAGGTTGTACTTTAATTTTGTTACGAAGCTCAAAAAATTAACTCTTAGCACTTCGAGCAATTTTAATTTCAAAATCGAGACATTTTTTGATTCTAGAATACTTCCATTGTACATGCTTCATTTCCTTTCGCGCGTAGAAAATTTATCGTTATTACTCGTACGCGCAGAATTTCAACTTTCGCCGACTTCTTAAAAGCAAACATAGCGACGTATAAGCTGTTTTAAATAATAGCGTAGCAATTTCCAGTGTCTTCTCAATGGTACCATTGGAGTGCAAAGGATTATTATTAAAGAAATATAATAGGCCACTAATATTTACTGTATTATCAGCTACATGCCAGTAATCAATATAGATTATATTCAAGTTTTCTGGAATTTTGTATTAATTGTGACTTTGTGCGAAATTGAAGCATAACAAATATGATTTAAGATGTTTGATGATAATCTACTACTGTCAAAATGGAAGTAGGGTCAATGAAAATTGTGACTAATCTCACATGATTTATTTTCCTTTTTATTGACTGTTTTATTCGTACTTTACTATTTATAGTATTGTAATCGTCGATTTAATATATCGTTTCTAATAATTAGTGTAGCCTACTATTGAAAATTGTTGATATCATAAAACCTGTATTTAACAAGGTAACCTGTATTTATACAAAATATATATTTTATATATAAATTTATTACGAAAGGTGTAAAGAGCTTAACGCGTAATTATTCCTAAAACACTGCATTATGTAATTAGTTGAGGTAGTCACCCATTAAACTAAAATGTTCCACCCATTATTAGATCAACCTAATTCATTCTCTCCTACACAAACTGCATTATCACTATCCGTTCTACCGGCTGTTTACTAGATATCATGAAAATATTTTTCAATAAATTTTACACAGCACCCATGACTGGCTCATTATTTTTACGAACAAGTAATGAATATGCAACTATAATTATGCCATTCTACATGCACACACTTGTACAAAATAATTGTGACAAAATCCATTTAACACAACCAAATATTATGCAAGTTATTACAGCAACTTTTAATGCATCCCAACAATATTCATTTTAATACAAATTGCAAGAAATTTTAATTGACTCTCTGCATTTGCAAACGTTTTTCAATAATGTACTTGATACAACAAAAAAGATTGTCATACCTATATTATAATTAATTGTAACCTACATGGTCACTAATGATTTCGAAGTTAATGCGACCACGTTAAAACAAACCAGAAATAAATAAATAAAAGAAGATTATGCAGAATAATCCATCAATTTTTAATGTCTTGCAACAATTGTCATTCCGATACAAATAATTCGAATATTTAATTGGCTCGATGCATTTGCAAACTTTTTTCAATAACTTATTTAACACAACGAAATATTACCATACCAATATCAATATTAATTAATTATACAGAATAATACATCAAATTTTAATGTCTCCCAACAATTGTTATTCGAATACAAATAATACGACTATTTAACTGATTCGATGCATTTACAAACTTTCCACAATAATCTACTTAAAACCCAACAAAAAAAATTGTCATACCTATATAATAATTAATTCTAACTCACATGGTCACTAATGACTTCGAAGTTGATACGACCACGTCCAAACAAACTAGAAATAAATAAAGACGATTATGCAGAATAATCTATCAATTTTTAATGTTTCTCAACAATTGTCATTCGACTACAAATAATACAAATATTTAATTGACTCTCTGCATATACAAACTTTTCTCAATAACCTACTTAATACAACGAAAGATTGCCACGCCAATATCACTATTAATTATATTACAGTAAATTGACTACGAAGTGCAATTTTAATAAACTCGTTGCATCTGGCAACGTTTTCAATTAATCCAACGAAAGCTCTAACGAAAGAACTGAACGGAAAGATGCAAAGATGCAGTGAGAACGACGTTGCACCGTTGCGGAACGTTAGCCATTTTGCATGGGACTACACGTCCGGTTGGTCGATATCTGGCGAATTTGATCCGTGGAGCATAAATTGTGTGCAGGGTGGTCGTATTACATCGGAGCAACTTATTCTTCGGCCGCTCTTTAACGGCGTTCAAGTGATGTAAACCTTCCCTCGGACCCCCGTATACTGTGAAAGCTGTCAGTCGTAAAAGGCAAGGGGGCGGAAGACTGTAAAAGAAAGGACGAGGTTCGATAGGTTTCATCATCGAACTTTTTTACCGGCCCATAAAAGAAAATCGGTACATCTTGGAAACAAGTGCGAGCGGCACTACAGGTTATTCGAGTGGAAATATTACGATTTATGAGAAAAGTTCGCCTCCGATCGTAGAATCAGCTCGATCGTTTTATGGCCCCTTTAATTGACCATTGTCTAGGCTGCGTTTATTGTTTACAGCTTTCTTTATGCCGCTTTGGGAACACTGTCCGCTCTTCTGCCCCTAGAAACTTCCCTGGCATACAATTTAGTAATACTTAACCGTGTGATAAATGTCCGTTCACCTGCAGCACACCGGTTCCTTTGTTTCATCTTCCTGCAATGTGTCTCACAGACACTCGATCACTATACCTGACTGCATCCACGTCATTCCGAGACCCTTACCCATACAGGCAATCTCGTGCACGGATAATTAACAACTTTTATGGAGTCTTTCGTGCATTCTGGTACGCATTCTGTATATCACCGAATTATTATTTTTAATATTCATTATGCCACAGAGTCGGCGCTCTCCATTTAGAATAATGCATCAAATATTAACTCAAGAGCTATTTTCATTACTCCGTACGGGCATTAAATTATGGGCTGAATAATACCGGTATTAATTAAATTGAAATATTAAATTCTACCATTTTCAAAATTACCATCGGGATTTTCCTCGGTTAATTATCATCTTCTTTGACATCTGCAGGTGGTTTTATAAAACGAATTAATTCGCTGATTTTAAACTGACTCACTTCGGTTAAGATATAATTACATTGATCAAGAAACTCCCCTAATCGTAGTTGTTTTCTTATTTGCAAAATCTTAAAATCTTGATTTTTATTACAGCATACAATTATTATAGTTTTATGTACTTTCATAAAATGGTAATACGTTATCTTCTTATATAATTCATAACTTTCTGGGTTTTAATAAAATTTCTAGCACTGACCTTTAAGCACACGGTGCTCCATTTAGCAAATTAACTGTATTTTTTAAAACGACGGAATAAAACGGAAAGAACAGAAGCGTCTGAAATCGCTTCTCGAAATCGGCTATATTTTAATAGTTTATAATTTGTTGGAAACTCGGAGTTAGTAAGTTCTCCAGCAAATTTCGCGAGAATTCGATAATAAGCGGATCGATTATAAATATTCCGAGCGTGTATGGAGCAGTGAAGAATTCTCGCGGGTAAGAGCACTCTTCGTTGGAATTGAGAAGCAGCGTCGCAAATTCGCGTTTCATCGTGGATTATGGTGTTAGAGAAACTGTTCCATAGGAGACGGTAGTTGTCGCGTCGAATTTCCATGAGTTTCTACGCGGCAACTTTCATGTTTCCCCAGAAATCGAAGGGGGTATCCGAGATCTAAGCGGCGGTTTAATTAAATTTGGTAAAACGTCCCGTGAACGGAACACCATCACTGCGTCGTAAACGGTAAATTACGAGGCCCTGTAAAATGAACCGACTTACGTGTCGATGAGGGGATGGCCTATGGGGGTAACGTTGACACAACGTATATTTTTATTTCCCCCAGGCTCTGTCGTCGATTAATTTCTTCTTATTTCAATGCCGCACGTGTCGTTTTACGACTCTCGACTCGGAGGCTCGCGCCAATGGCAGCGATTGCGATACCCTTGCGTCACGTGCGGAAATGTGTAGGGTGTCCCATGGACCTGGAAGAACTATGTACAAATCCCTTGGGTACTGTTCAAGAAATCATCGCATTAACCCCTTCCCATACTTTAACGAGTATGACTCGTGATGAAGATTTTAGTCGAAACGTGAATAGCACGAATCAGACTCGTGAAATGATTTTTGGCAAGTTACAATCGTGATTTAGTTCTTACCAGTAGGAAGAGGTTAATATTTCACGAATCAAACGAGGTCATGATCGATGTCCAATTAAAGAGTCGCGTCTAATGAACTGTCCGTAGAATTTATAATTTTTACAAAGATTTCTTTTAAAATTAATAGGGTGATTTTACATAATGAACTTGTTTAAATGTACCTACAGTATATAGCTCGTAGCAGTTTATTGTGGAAGATTAGAAAATGGCTGTGAAACGAACCCACTCTTAGAAGTTCTTTTGCAACGCTAGATTTAGACTTGTCAAAATGATACTTTTTAACATTTTTAATTTACTGGTACTGGGATCCGAAGCTTTTGCCTTAAGAAATCTAGAGGAACATTAACCCCTTGTCTGATAATAACGGGGCAAACTAACAACGAAGATTTCAATCATAATTTATTAAACATGGCTGTTATTAATTCCCTTGAATTCCTAATAAAATTCTATTTCATTGTTGTCGGCATACAGCTATTTCAGAAATAAATTACCATTCAATAAATATAAATTACCATGCAAATCCAAAACTGCATCCAAAATCGTAAAAATCGTAGCACAAGA
Source organism: Agapostemon virescens (assembly GCA_028453745.1). Classification (NCBI taxonomy): domain Eukaryota; kingdom Metazoa; phylum Arthropoda; class Insecta; order Hymenoptera; family Halictidae; genus Agapostemon; species Agapostemon virescens. The sequence continues at coordinate 6,985,213 of CM052083.1, read as the reverse complement.
GGTCAAGTAAAAAAGAGGTTAGGAAATTGGAAAAGATGTGGGATGGCCCCATGGATCGGTGAAGTAGTCCGTCGACATTCCTGGTCCGGTACCCTCGATTTTTCTGTGATACTACATATATGACAATCGATTTTAGCGTTTGATAGATTTGCTGTTTGGAAATTGGAAAAATTGAAGTATTTTACTATTCTGGGTCGGAAACTGTTTCGATTAACACTACATTGGCAAACCAATAACCTCAAACATTCCAGAAAGGCGAAGTAATTTCTTTAGTATTAAGTCTACTAATTTAATCAAATTTTTTATCGCAACAAATGCCCAATTTAAGAACGGCGGGGACTTATTTGTACTTCCAATATAAATCAATCTTTCATGAAAACGTCGTAACAAGCGGCTTGGCACGGACCGTGTTAATATTTTGTACAAAAATATGCACTTGCTGGATACGATATATTCCCAACAGTATAGTGACACTTAGCCACATCAATCTCTGCTTGACCGAGTAAGATTCGAAAAGCAATCGCGTCCGTTGCAACACAGGCCGACCTGCCTATTATAAATATCGAACAGGATAGCTATGAACAGAGACACACACACACACAAGACTGGACCCACGTAGTGCATGCACGAATATTGGAGTGTATAGGAGAATTCGCTCGCGCGCGCGCGTGCGCATGTCGTAACTCATACAGGAGATTAATGTCTCCGGCGGAACTCGAGAACTGTAAAGCTTCGCTACAGAACTGTTCTGTTCTATACGAAAGCTGTTACTCGCGGTGGAAACTGACGCGGGGATCGTGATGCGACTATGGAATGTCATAAAGAGGTGCCTTAAGTATTCAGCCCACCGCCTTTTCGCGTTTCCGTGGAAATTCAGGCTTTCTTATTGATAGCCGTGCGCGACGGGGAAAAGGGGAAATCGTTTCCAGATACGTTTCTCGCGAATAAAGCGATGAATAGAGGAAAATAGGCGCCGTCCTTCATCTCGTTACCTTCCTTCCTCTTGTATCCGTGGCCCCTTTCATGGATTTTTAGATTAGAAATTTATATCCCGCCGCTTTTCCGTCCGCAACTCTACGGATCTTCCCGAGTTCCCGCTGCGTATCTACATAATTTCAATTCCGCGTCCGCTATAAAACAACAAACTAACCAATCGACTTTGTGATTTCTACGCGAAACGCGAAAATGCTGTATTAATTGTATCACATTGGCCCCGTGATACTGCGGGTTTTCTAAGTCTCTCTTAGAAATTGAACTTGAATTGAATTTGAAAGCTTCGTCAATTTTGTTTCCATTAAATTGCACATGACGAATATTCAATCAAAATACACTATTTTACAACAATGTACAAAGTTTTAAATATTTTACTACTCATTGTTCAGAAACAGGCAAACGAGCTCATAATTAACCTCTTAGGCATGATGGGCCAATATAGTGGCTTCAGGATGCCATCTTGTATTACGATACGTCACTATAGTGGCTCGAGCACACTCAATTGCATTATTAATTATTAAACTAAATTATTAGAGTTAAAGTATATGCATCATATCTTTGAGAAAAATTATAATTTATTTATCAAAAATTTAATTCCAGTTTGCTCTGCCGTGCAGAGAAAATTGCCATTTAGGCATTTCTTTTTTTTTTATTAACACTAAAATTACTAAACCAGTCATTTTCACTGGTCTCCAGTTTAAAACGAGAATCACGGATCACTGAGAGTAACTATTTCATATTATCCTGTAAAAATGAAAAGAATGTGTAAATCCAAATTTTTAACCATATTTTAAATAAATCACACCCAAAGAAATAAATTTATCGACTAATACCTCTTGGATACAGGTTTACGGTCCCAATAATCTTACTTTCAACATATTAGAACATTTTAACGCGTTCCGCAAACTTATTGTTCATCGGTTGGGAACAGTACAAATTCTTTTTCGATTCCTTCAAATGATTTCAGTGTTCTGCAATTGATTTAGACATTTTCATTAGAGCCACAGAAAATACTCAGTCCACTAATCAGCACCGAGATTTATTCCTTGCACGCGGTACCATAATTTTAATTTGCATTAATTTATTACTTTTGTTTTTATCTTCTTGTTGCTGTGAAGAATGATCAATAGGCAATATATTTATTCGTTCGTATAATAAACTATGGGTTTAACATAAATTAATTCTTTATTGAAGAAGTAAACTATCTCAGTATTCAATAAATAAAAATTTATTTCTCGAATTTATTCCCAAATAGAAGTTACTTTTAATAATTCCAGAGGGTCAAAAATATTGTAAGAGTATTTCCGTACGATTCTAATTGTTTTTATTGCTTGTTTCAACGCTTAAAACACAACGCATTTAAGTTTTAATATATATTTATTAAAAATAAATATTAATCGGCACGAACTTTCCGAACAACTCAATAATTTTGTACGGCATCATTTTGAAGGATGGACTTATTACAATGTATGTAGAGTATTCTAACGATAAAATAAGTGCGTCAAAACCATTCGAGAAAATTGAAAAGTAGGTCAGCCATTTAATTTGGACAGAACAAATTGAAAATTCCATTCCGAATAAAGAAACGTACCTACTTTGGCTGTACGAGTCTTCTTTTCATATTTCACAGTTTTCGAGGAGAAATATGAATTTCGCAAAAGCGCAGGATAACTTTGGGAACACAGTATACAATTCAGTTCGCGCGAATCTCGACGAATTCTGGGGATATATTCCTAAGGAAAAATGGTGTTTCCTGTAATCCTTTGCGACCGAGTGAGAGGAGTCTCGTAGCTGGGCTCGGCATTTCAAGCTCGAATCCCGAAAGAATTTGCAATGCAGTTTGAGGACGGTCGGGCGTTCGCAGGATACACAGCGGCGGCAAACTTTAAAGTAGCGTCAGTAATTACATGGATATATTTTGTGCGTCGATTGTAAAGGAAAGAGCACACGTCTTGACAGTAACAGGTTCGTCGGCAAATAGGCTTTGAGTAGTTAGTAAAGTAAATCGCAGATATACATAATCTCATACCGGGCTTGGGGATCGTCAAAGGGAATCCATAAAGTCGCGACAACTACCTTGTGCACAGGGTGTCTCTGAAGTCCGCGCACCTGTGCGAGTCCCGAGTAAATCACTTCGGAACACGATGAATGAAACGAACCACTGATTCATGCAAATCGCAGGACACTTCATAATTTATGATGCTTTGTTTCCCCGTGCACTCGTCGCAAAAGTTGATCTACACGAGGGAGATTGTTTCCGCGAACGAAAAGACGATCTCTCTTAATTTGCGAAGCTGCGGCGTTGCACTGCGTCCGCTGATTGTGGATATTTAAATATTTGCGAGCTGCAGGGATCGTCGGATAATAATCATACAGGAAATCGAATGGAATCGAATCCCATTTTTAACACTAGAACTACTAGTGCTAAATACTAAACTTGACTAGTGTAGTCTGCTGTATAATAACGGCAAGGCTGCATTCGTTCAGATTTCGCACAATTTTTATGTTAATATGCACATCACTAAAAAAGTTCGTTTAAAAAATAGCTGTGAAAGAAAAAATCAGTTCTAGTATTAAACTTTTTAAAGTATTGCAATTCGAAATACAATTATTCCTTGTGGTACATGCATTATTATTTATTTATTTATTTAATTCGTATGCGTTACATGTTCTCTGGGTATAACTGGAATTATTCGTTCTTTATTTTTAAAATTGCTCGTGAAAAAGGTATTTCATGTTCTATATTACTGAAATGCGATTTTTATGCATTTCTAGCAAAAATGATTGGTTGCCATTTCATAAAATAGTTGTATTTTGTACAATTTAACGAAATCACTAAAACAACGAATGCAAACAATTTTTATTTAGTTAAACTTTCGATTGGTTCAATGAAATGCATATAAAGAATATAACGTTATTATTTTATACGAAGAACAATTTCGAAAATATGGTATCACACGGATTAAATTATTGCAACTACAGAAAATATATTTGTTGCATATATCACAGATAATATTGTCTACGATACCGTTGAATATATATTGTTTATTAAATACCGTACGATAAAACCTTACGCAGACAAGGAGAATATACTCTGGCTAAACTTTCACGGAAAAATTGATTGTTCTACTGTAAACTTGTTAATTTACGTAATTAATTTTAGTAGTTTCATCATCCGGCGTATTACATCAGATGCGAAAGAAAAATGGGATGAAAATTGTGAAGAAAGCGATGGTACGTTAATAAAACAAAAATAAAAAAGAAGAAGAATCTCCGGTTCTTGTTAAAGCTCAGCTAATGAAAAAGTTTTCCACGTTTTGCGAGGTAGAAAGGGGTAAACAGATAACTAATTTCCCGAGCCGAAACCCGTCAATAGAGCCGCGGGGGGAGAAACGGGAAGACGATTAAAGCGGTTACATAACAAATGAAACATTCACGATTGAAATTTACGGGGAACACAGGTAAGCTCGCAAGCACGGCTTTATTTACGCGAGCCGAGTGCCTACTTCCCTCTACGGTAATTACTACGGCAATTACATCGCGATTTACAGTAATTACAACTTTTACTGGCTGAGCGGAACCCGAACTGTGCCCGTCGCGGCATTCTATCCCAAGCAGAGCCACCTTTCCCTATAAAAAGGTTTCCCGAGCACCGGTAGAAACCATTAATCTACCTACTACGTTACCGAGCACAATATATCTAGACTTAACATAGAGTCGTCTTTGCCAGCCAGAGGATTTTTCTTCGAAAACCCGCCATTTTAATAGTCTCCTACGTTTTTTCGCTCGCACAAAGGAGAATGTCCCAGGTCGAGACACATAAATCGAGCGAG
>CM052083.1:6964361-6975109 GCA_028453745.1 Agapostemon virescens | reverse complement strand
TAAAATAGAATAGTACAAAAATTAAAAGATACAGAAATCCAAAGTATCCGTCACGTTTGAGAGATAGCTTATTCGATTTCGTCGAACAGTTATGCAGCAATCCTATGCTAGTATCTCGAATGCAACTATTTCGGAGGAGCTTACGAGGGTTAAGAATCCCTCGATGTTATTTTTTAGTCGCAGAATTCGGCTGTTCACGTTGCGGGTCGGGTCGCCCGGTCTTAATTACCTCTACGTGGGACAATTTGTCTTACCTTGCTACATTCTGGTCGGGATTGAACGGCGGAATACGGTTCGTAATTGATGAGCTTTAAATTACGCCAGGCCAATGAGCAACAGAGTATTGCTTGCGGTTCGTGACGTGAATCCTATATCGAATAAACTCTTACCTCGAGGCGGATGCGCCGAGGGTTGAAGCACAAGGACCATTCTTCCGGTGAATTCTTTCCGCCCATGCTCCCCGACACACTCGAAATTGAAGTTGCATCTCGGATCTTCTTCAGAGCGCAGCCGAGTCAAAAGCAAAATCTATAGTCCGGTACCAATTTGCCGCGAGATTCGAGTTATGCTTCGATCTTTCTCTTTTCTTCGATTCTCGATGAAGCGAAGCTACATATTGGCTAGAATTCGAAGAGTCACTCTTTTCAGAAGTATTGGCAAAATCGTGGGTAGCCGCTGAAGCTAATCGAAGCACAATGACAAAAGCTTGTTACCTTGCAACTTCGTGCGAAACTGCAATAAATTCGTTCACGATTTTTATATGAAAACCGATGTGTCAAATATATTTATTTGACGTATCGATATTATATCTTGTGGGACATTTTCACACTCGTTGTTTCGTCATTAACACTGAACATATTGCAGTGGGTAAAATGACGATCGATACGCGAACGTGGATAATTTAAGTCGTGAAGGATGATGGCTTCAACGCTAAACTTACCACAAATTATAATTTTATGATCAAACACTTCATTCCAATGTACTCGTGTAGAGAACAGCATTATCCGTCACACATTGCAGTGCTGAAACAGCCCCGCGCAAAATTCAGACTTACGTAAGAGGTTAAATGACAGTGTTCAGAGTTTTTATTTTACAATTATTGAAGTTACAAAAATGCTTTCATAGGAATCAGTAGATCGCTTTCTGTATTTATACTTTGTAATGAAAATCTCAAATAATCCAAATAAATTAAATCTTGGCATTTTTATAAATACACACACGAGTCAAATTTAATTTAATTTGATACACTTTGCCGAATTATTATTCGCTTGCGATTTCACATTTTATATTAGCTTGCAACTAATTTGTCAATACGCTTACAAGAAAACTGTAAATGTTAACACGTTGAACCGGTGGTCACCGGTGACCGTCGCCATTGCGCTTTTTAACAATGATTATCGTTAGATTAACAACATCTAGCAGCAATTTATATTAGTAGTGTAAGGTGAGAACTTCATTATCCAGTAACTAACAATTCTCTTTAATAACGTTGATCGCTTCTGTGTATGAATTAAATGAAACCGGTCCGAAGCGCGCAAAATTTGCTCAGTCAACGTGTTAAATATATTCGTTACGGGTTGAATACATTTCTATGATCTGTAGTATATTCTAAATAATAATGTTAATAATTGTTGAAATGCTCGTATGCTAGTTTATGCTTTCATTCGCAGAAGAAATTGAGTCTCCTTTTGTCTTTCAGAGAAACTTACTTTATTTCTTCTCCAATATATTTGCACAGTGGATAGAAACAAAATATTACAACAACTCTGTATAGAGACCTCGCACACGTGTTACTTATTTGACCGCTCGCGGAAGAAGAAGGAACAACCGCTACGTGACCTTATTATATTTACGCTCAATGCTAACTTGAATTCAATAGATGGCGCAATCAGCCTGAGTATCTCCAACAATAACAATATAAAAATTCTATCAACTCAAAATATTAAGTCGAAATTTAATCATTGAAAGAACGGAACGGAACGATTGAACGATTTCAAATGATAATATTGAGAGTGTTTGCTACGGTTCTCGGATAACGTGAAATGGACCGTATCAGAATTTTCCCGAGGAGTTTCCGGTTAGGAAAAACTACGTAGCCGGTGGAATAAGTTGTGCAGAACATACGACGTGTGTACGAATGATCGATCAGTGCTTCGATACTCGTCATTAGCTAATGGGAAGCTGAATCGCTAACACCCGATAGGAAACTAATTCCAACTTGCTGGAGAAACGGCACGGGCTGTCTCGTGTCCCAGTTAAGCGGGTGTGTAGCGTGCATCGTAATTTGTTGCCGAAGAATTCTGAACGCCCACGACGTTCCCGGTACCTACGGATCGATGCCGCGACTCGTAGGGTACATAAATAACCCTTCTACGTGGAAAACGAATCCATCAACGGCCGCTCTCCTTAACTAGCCAATTCGAGGCAACATCAAACGCAACGGAACCCCGTCGTCTTTTTTACCCGGGCACCCTGCGCTTCGGGAACTGGCAGGCCCGTAAATAAGTAATCTTTCCGTTTCCTCGAATGCACGGCCGGTTCTCGAATCTCGAAGATGATCGCCCTGCCGTCGACTGAAACACCCGCGTAGCCACCCACGTTTATTTTCCCGTTTTATTCGACACGTAAATTTCACTGTCCCTATTTTTCATCGTCTTTCGTTCCGCCGCTGCGAGCCATCAACCAATGAAATACAATCCTGCTGGTCTCTCACGACCTGACACCCTCCAACCGCACTTTACCGATGCTAATTTGACGTTGACAGTTCAATCTCTAACCTATCCGTGCACTTCAACAAAAGTTCTTTTAACCGGTTTGCCCCCGGGCCCTGCGAGATCCACGAATCGCACCTGCACTGCGGAGATCGGTTTCCTTAAATTATTTTAGAATTCATTGACGCGCTTTCGTTTAGGTCGCACAGAAATTAAATCTCTTTGCTCGATTATACTTTGAAAATCGCAAATAATCTAAGTAAATTAAATCTTTGTATTTTTATATAATAATATGCACAAGTCTAGTATTAAACTATTAAATAAAGTATTCCTATGCCAAATATAAATTTGAAGAATTAACTCTCTAAAGAAAGCTCTTAAATAAAAGCAATATATTCAATATATTTTACTGCACAGTGCAAAGAGAAAAAACAATTGAAAACTAAAAAAGACTAAATTAAATTGTGTTTTAAAAATATCCAGACCTAACGATCCAGACTACGATGCGCCATTATAGTGGCTTGAGCACACTCAATTCATCAAGAATTATTTGTCCATGTTTAAAAATAAATTTGTACGTTAATATATTCGTTGCACTAAATTTAGTTGAGGTCTGGAGAATTCGTGAAGCTTGAAGGATAACTGTGTGTCGTACATTTTAAGTTATCAATCGTTGTTTCGTTAAATAAACCACTTTGATTTTGCGGAATTTTCGAGGTCGTTGGGTGGGCAGTTAAAGTGTTAATAGAACTTTCAATAATTGCACTTTACAGAATGAACCTTAGAAAACTACTTTCACATTGTAGTTTGTGACGAAATTATTAGATAATGTTACTGAAGATGCCTCGAGGATTCTTAATAAAAATTCCCGTCATCATTGAAACATCGGTTGCAAAGTTTTCAATCATGGACAATGGACGTTGAAAAATTCTGAAATACTCGCCGGTCGGTATAGTGTTAAGAATAAAATTGCTCGTACGATGAATTTGGAAATTAGTGTCCGCAGAGTTGTCTACTTTGAGTGTCCGACAGAAGTGGTCAGATTTTGCTAACCGCGGGGTAAATTAATAAATGAATGAAGGAGAATTTCACGTCGTCGAGTAGTCGGTGTCGTGAAATATCCCTGATCCGGCATTCTTCGCGAGCAGGTATCGCGGAAAATGTGCTAACAAGGATGACGGGTCCGTCCGAACCCCGGGACGGTTTCCACGCTAATACACTCGCCTGTCGCTGAACGCAAGTGATATAACGACGAGGACGACAAAGAAGAAGCGACTCACCCTCGGTGCCTTCCATTTTCCAGCGTTTCCCCCGATCTTCTGCCTGGTTACAGGCGTATCCCTGCGCGGCTTTTGCCCTCTCCTCGATCTTGCCAGAATGTATGGTGCGCTCGCTCGCGAAGTTTAACCGCCATTTTTCTCGTGATAAATGAAATTGTTCCGTACTAGGCGAGCGTGGCGCTTGTCACTGGAAACGTCTCTGCAGCATGCGTTCTTCGGGCCGGGTCAACAAACGTTTTCCGTACACCGCATTAAACGGAACTCGCGATCGGCTGCCCCTCTACTCGCGGACAATAATCGATAAATTTGCTACTGTCGCGATAAACGTTACTAATATGTACGCGGTAACTGCGATAATATTGCAGGGAGTTAAATACTCTTGTTTTGGGTCCGAAAGTGGCATTTATCTTGGGTAGATCGCTCGAGATCCCTGCACCCTTTGTCCTTTATTATTTGACGGCTGCTGATATTTTATGGAGAGAAAGAAAGAAGGAAGCGGAGCAGCGTTTCGTTCTGGATCAGTTAGAGAACTCGTCAGTAAGGCTGACTAGCAGACGATATATATGTATATGAATCGGTGGCGGATCAAGTACTAGCGAGAAACTCGTCCTATCGTTCCTCTGTCGGTGCGCGCCAGAGGTACAGCCGCCACAATTATTTTTCTAATTTATTGTACACCCTTTACTCTTTGATTTACAATTTTACTTTAATACCTTTTATCGTCTATGGGATCTGTAAATATTGTCTAAATATTATATCGTCTTTGAAACTCGCCACGACTGTGCTATGTGTAATTTTATTATTATTTGCAGTATTAATATAAATGTACAGTTTGAGGATTTAGAAAATGTAATAAAAGGGAGTAATATATAATAAATAATATATAATAATAATAAATGTAATAAATCACCATTCTACTTTTCGATGGACCAAACGAACAGCAAATACATGATTGGTGAAGGCACTTCCGAGATGTTAATTGCAACTGGAAAGAACCACTTGAAAAAAACGAAGCTTTACAACGTTCTTGCAGAATATATTTTAGTTTGACTTTTTAAAATTATATTTACCTCGAGTTATGTACATTTCCGCTTGAAACAAGCGCTGTAAGTGGTCATGAAAAGTTGATTGATGTTTAACAAGCCCGCAAGTTACAAACTGGCTCTCGATTGCGTAAAGTCAGATTTGTAGGAAACTTTGCGGAACGCATTTCTCAATAATTCCGTCGGAAGTACATGAAGAAGCGGAAGGTACTTTTGCCGACGATAATATGCCTCGAGTATAACTTAATAACCAATCTCGGCATAGTGGAAAGAAACTATTCACTCCGAGGAATACCAAAAATTTAATTAAATAGATTCTCGTATCGATTCCCCGTTGAAGAATACCAACGGGATTTCGTAAAACTCGGGAATTTTACTCGATTCTCTGCTTACAGACAAAATATATTCCAAGAAATTACTTGCTAATCACAAATTAATGAGCCTCGCTAAAAGACCTGCTTCAACGACGAGGGGAAACTTTACTCGTTATACTTTTTTACGCTTTTTAAGCAGAGCGGCGCGTTGAACTTGACAGCGGAGTTTATAAATTTCGCGATATGCGGAACGTAATGTAGAAAGTTCTGCAACCAATAATATTCATTCAGTCTTCGCGACGAAACTTCCGTGATCCGAGATACCCGTCGGAACTGTTCTTCCGCAAATTTCCAATCTGCAACCGCGGTGCTCTTGATTCGTCAGAGTCTGACGAAAACCTTAAAACACGCCTCAGTTAATTCGAATATCGGTACTTCGGAATTTTAGAGGCCGCCGATCGCAAACTCAATCTCAAAATTTCTTCAAATAATCCGATTGATCAAAATTTGATTTGAATTCTGTCTTTCGGAACGTCTCAGCCACTGACGCACATTAGAATTTTTAAATTACGAATAACTTCGTCTAAGTTCATATCAAACTTCACTAGATTGTAGGAAACAAATAATTTTATACAAAATTGCTGTTCGTTATATATATTTGAGTATCAATTTGGGGGGACTATAAATTTTATAATTTTTTGTGCATTTCTTCAATAAGGTTACTTTTATTTTTTAATATTTGAGGGTTTCAAAGAAGACAATAAAGGCAACAATTTTTAAGTTCCTTTTATTTGTCTGCGGTGAAAATTTGGAAGATGCTTTTTACAGATTTAAACAAATTGTGCACTGCGGAATGAAATTGATTGCAAATAACAAATATTGTTGTAATACGCCAACCGAACATTCGTCTCAAAAAGGAATCTGGTGCATCAATCCGAGACACATAATTTCCAGGGTTTTTCACGTCCTTTGACGGTAGTTCACCGTTTTGTAATTGTTAGACGACAATTATGCATTCATTGTACAAACCCTTCAGCATTCAGCTAGGCGTGTACAGCTTTGAATATCAAACGTTGGCGCGAACTTGAAGAACAGAATAACAGGCGTTACGAAATTCTCTTCGTTTTTCTCTTCGCCGCGAGACAAAGCCAAGAACGACAGCTTCGAGACAATAAAATAATTAGTAAAATTAATTATTTCTTTACTTGTCACCATTGCGTCGATTTGATATTCGAGGCACAATTATCACTAGGTTTAATTAAATAAAATTAAACGAGAATGTCTCCATTCAAATTTTTAGCCATTTATTTTTTGGAAGTAGAAGTTTGGAAAATTTAATATTACCACTTCACCTAAACGTTCAAATTGGCTGGTGTATATTGTCTTATAAAAATGCCAAGATTTAATTTATTTGTATCATTTGCGATTTTCCAAATGAAGTATAATTTAACAAAGAGATCTATTAAAAAATTCTCAAGGCTTCTATCCTTCAGTATTATTTGCGATTTTCCTTATGAAGTATAATTTAGCAAAGAGATCTATTAAATAATTCTCCACATTCTGTTCATGACGTTTGTTTCGATTACATCTTGTATGACATTTCAATATTATGTTACATAATAAATAATAATCTCAAGGCTTCTATCCTTCAGTATTATTTGCGATTGTCATTATAAAGTATAATTTAACAAAGCGATCTATCGAAAAAATCTGAAAAGGGTCATTCGACCAGCTGCGGTAGATTTAGTGTAAAAAAAATTGGTATATGTGAGAAGGAGAATCGTTGGGAACGAACGAAAGTTGAAAGCGTACGAAACGAGCATGAAATCTCAAAGCTTACCTTATTATCTATTATAGACAGTACAGGCCCATCATTTCTCACATTACATATCCACAGAGATAAATCTGTAATCTCTAATCTATAATCTTCTATAATCCGAAAGTCCGCGTGTTAAAAATATGAGAAAGCGCCATTTTATCGCGTCCCGTGTACTCAGCGTCAAGTTTCGAAAATGAGGAACGGTATATGGGGCTAAAGAAGAGTCGATTGTCTGCGGTTCGGGGCGCGTTTAGGCAACTCGAGGGTAGACATTGAAAGTTTCGGTGAAAGTGTCGAAGCTTCGTGGGCCAAGATGGAAATCTGTGGGTTGTCGGGCTGTTCCGATTGGTTGGGCGAGCGGGAACAGTGATCGATGAGATCCTTGGGAGCGATCGGTCCTCGAGCGTCCTCCGGACGATCGTTGATTTCGGCTGACAACGCCGACAAACACGTCACCACGGGACTAGATAAGAGGCGACGCCGGCGCGTGGGTCGGCGAGTAGCTCGTTAAAACATGATAACTTCATCTACATGTAAATCTAATAGAGTAGACAGCACCACGAGGACATCAAACCACCGTTAACCACCATCTACACCGGAAACCAGCAAGACGACGCGGCAGCGGGCACCTTAAGCTACCTAGGAAAGCCACGACCTTAACCGTCAGCGCGTACGTCACCGCTAAATTCTCCTGTAATAAGATCTAATCCCGAAGGATGTCTGCGTTTCCCCCCTCCCCCCATAGCCAAGAGTACCTTGCCAGTGTCTGTGACAAGATTCCTCCCGGCGTGAAAGCCGTTTCCGCTTAGAACGAATGCGGTTAATTATGTCTACTCGTACATACAAGTATAGATGGCTTAATAGGATTTCGAGAAGCCTCGTGGTTTGCAGATCTCATCCGAAACTCCCGGGAGGACCTTGCCGATAGTGTTTCAACTCTTTTGATGATAATTGGCTGCCCACTTTTAACTCGAACTTTACAGTACCCGCGGTCCCGTTGCCAAACCGTTTTGGCTAATTTTACGGACCTATCTTTCTACTAATTTGTAATTTGTCACCGGGAACTTTATGAAACGAATATGGTTGCGCCTTTAACCAGTCAACTGTGATTGACGAGTATACTCGTCATGGAGAAGTGGCACGATTTTGTGTATCGACGAGTATACTCGTCATGCATATAATTTAAATTGTAATTTTTTAGAAAAACAAAACATATTCTCAAATTTCAAGATGTTTAGAATATTTTGAGGCCATGGCGGAATAAAACAAGCAAATAAAAAATATAAATAATATGAGATGAACTCATGCGTCCCCGTATGCACCGGCTGAAACAGCTTACCAGTTCGCATAACGAATTTATTTATGGGCGATGATAACGTTTTTTAGATGTTAGCTTAAAAGGGACAAAGGCACCGTGGAAGCCACTAAGGTGGCGCATCGTGCCTAAGAGGTTAAGTCACGGGAACTTAATGGAAATGTATTCGGTACTACCGAAAGTTTTCTTTCGCAGTGTTATGCATCGAATACGATAATTTCGTATCGACGATTAGAGCTGTTAATCCGTTATTATTGTTTATCCGATAACGAAATTTGCACCCTGCGATGTAATCTAGTTCGTTTCGAAACGAGTACATTAATATTCAGTGCGGCTAATTTTATGATAATCGTTTTTACTTCACTGCCTAAACTTCTTTTTACATACATGTGCAATAACGTTCTTAAACGCTAAGTTGAATTTACATAGTGTACGTCCGTCGAAACTTTTCGGACAACCTGGAATTTTTATTGTATTGTCTACTTTGGTGTGATGGACATAGTGTTTCTGTTTAGAATTACGCTCGCCCATTTTTGCTATGAATGCACAAAACCCACAATTTATTAATAATATAGAAATGTACATTACCAATTAAAAGGTAGAAAATCTTTATTTTGAGGGTTATAGAAAATTTATTCGATTATTATGCGAATGATTATATCTGGATCTAATGGGTTTAATAATATGTGCTGACGTCTTTGAATTAGTCTAGTTACCACATGACCACAACCTCCTTATTGTTATACTATCATTTAAATTATGAGAATACCATAAAAATGTGTATTACCGATTAGAAGCGAGAAAATCTGAAACTTGTTGGGTTTTAGAGAAAATGTGTTCAATTACTATTCGAACGATTACATTTCTGAACATCAGGGACCAATAATATGTGCTGATGCGTTTGATTCATTTAAATGACGCTCATTTTATAGAATACACTGTTTTACAATAGTTTTGTTACGGAACAATTATATTTCATTTGTATATAAAATATCAGGTTCACAAAGAATAAATTATTGTAAAATTAATTTGAATTCATTAATATATATGTTTCGCCATGAAATATATTATAAATGTTGCGTAATTTCAATTTACAGTTCCAATCGCCGAAATCAGTGGTGTTCTGGGTGACAAGGTGGAGCTTCCTTGTAACATTCGTTCCATCGACAACGACAGAGTCAGCATGGTCTTGTGGTACAAAGGAGTAAACGGGGAACCAATTTACAGGTAAACAATTGCAAAAATACTCTTCATTCCTACTTACAACTATTTTTAGATCCTTATGTCGATAACTAAAATTTTCTACGATTTTAAACGATCGAGTATTAACCCCTTGCCATATTCTGACGAGTCAGACTAGTGTTAAAGATTTTAAATAAAGTCTAACAAATATAACAATTATGCCTTTGAACGGCTTGAACGAAACGGCACAGAAATTCTTATTCGCGCTTAACGTGTTCAACAGGAAGGTTTGGGGAAGATTTTAGCGTTTGAACCATGTCGATAGCTCTAATAGTTTGGCCGGGGCACGACTTCAAAGATTTGCCAAATATCGACGAAAATCGCTAAATATTGAAGGTAACCCCCTTCTCAATATCGCGAAAAATCGCGAAAAAATGATAGGTCTCCGATTCTTTTGTAATTTTGGCTACATGTTTCTAGACACGTAGGCAGAGTGTATGCCAAATTTCAGCTCGATCGGAATCGAATTGCAGCCGTGGCGCGACTTTGAAATTTTGGTGCTGGTGAAGATCGTGAAAATCGGCTAATTGGGGTTGATAAAAGGTAGCTTGCTGGATTGTTCTGAAATGCTAACCCCTATATTGAGTAATATATGTAAAGAGGAAGGTTTGGAGAAAATTTTAGCGTTTGACCCATGTCGATAGCTCTGATAGTCTGCTCGGGGCACGCCGACAAATATTCGCCAATATTGAGGGGATGCGCCCCCCTCTTTGAAATTTTTGAATCATCGATTCGTTTGTAATTTTGGTTACACGTATCTAGTGACACGGACATACTCAAATGTCAGCAAATTATTTGTGTCTTCACGAAGCAACAAAAGCAATTCTAAAGCGCTGGCTGCAGGTTCGCCAATAATCTAGATTTTATTACCATAATGTTAGCCCTCTGCACTCGAAGCTGTTGCACCTCCAAGATATATCTTCTGACCTAGAATATTTTTTATTCCACATGATGTACGTTCTCTTATGCATATGCAATTTTTTACTGATGTCGTTCTTACAACATTTAAATATTTATCAATTCG
>CM052083.1:6921059-6939175 GCA_028453745.1 Agapostemon virescens | reverse complement strand
TCGCGAAAAATCGTTAGGTCTCCGATTCTTTTGTAATTTTGGGAACAAGTTTCTAGTCGCTCGGTCAGAGTGTATGTCAATTCTTAGGTCGATCGGAATCGAATTGCAGCCGTAGCGCGACTTTGAAATCTCGGGGCGTCCATCGCGAAAATGGGAAAAATTGGGGTTGATAAAACGAAGCCCCCTGGATTTCCCTGAAATGCTGGCCTCGATATTGAGTAACATATTTAAAGAGGAATGTTTGGGGAAGATTGTCTCGTTGGAATCGTGTCGATAGCTCTAATAGTTTGGTCGGGGGACGCCTTCAAATATTGCCAAATATTGCCAAATATTGAAGAGACGTATCCCGTCCACGGGGTACAGCCGTCAACGAAAAGTGTTCTACAGGGTCACGAGTCAGCCGAGCGAATTCAATTTGTCGTCCAGCACTGTGCGTTCAGTTAATTGTCCAATCTGCTGGTAAAAGGTAGCGACTTTCTATAAATACGATCGCGCGAACAAATTTTCGCTCCACTTACAAGCAATCTGAGCGCGGAAGTGTGCAAAGGGTTGGGCGCACTTCGAAATAACATTAGCCGGTGCAACCGGGTCTAACCGAGGTCTGCTCGAGCACGTCTCACGAATCGGCCGGGTCTGGAAGTTATCGTTATATCTCCCATCGCGGTTAAACAATTCTCCACGACGATTTCGCGGCCGAGGGAACGGGTCACGTAGCTGGTGAACGCCTTTTCACGTGGTCCTGACGGGACAAGGTGTTCACGCGCTGAACCTATTAGTCGTCTGCTTGGAGATCGCCCGTTGAAGATAACGGTAGCGTCTCTCGGCAAGACGGATCAGTGGATCGCGTGTCCCCTGGCCTCCGGTGTGCCATGTTCCTCGAGGAGTTGTTGCGTGGTTGTTCCATGTTCCAGCAACGTTGTCGGTCGATAGAAACCGGCCAGGCGAACGTGTGCTGCTGCTGCTGCTGCGAGTGTTCTTTACTGGGATGTGTGCATGTGCGCGCACACGTTTCCCAGCGGCGCTAGGAGCTCGAAGAATCTGCGACTGTAAGCGTGCTGGGGCGTGTCTAGGTGTTTAGAAGGTGTTCGCCGTGTCGTGAGGTCGTGTAAAGACTCGTTGGGGGATGTTCGATTCGCAAGGACTCCGCCCGGCTCCAGCTGCAAGACAACCCCTTCGAAACCATACACGCGCCGGAAACTATTCGAATCGGGCGATAACGATAATGTAAACACGCGTAAAACCATTACCGACCCGAGGCGCTATTTGAGTGGTGTTTACTCGCGGTTCGCCGACCGGTCGGCACTCACGCACTGTGTTTAGGCTCGGCGCGGGATTAGGGACTTGCGAGTTGGCATGATCGAGCGAAATGGCGATCGAGGATTGATCGTGTTCTGATCGGTCGGAATTGCCGCTGGGAATTTGTGTAAGAAGGTTGTGTTGGTTGCGCTTGTTAGTTCCGATTGTTTCGCCGGTACGGCTGTTCAACGTCGAGTTAGAAAAGAATCGGGGAAACTAAATTTTTTGACATTTTCTGGAGCTGGAATCTTGAATTGCCATTTTAGAATCTCCACTTTGCAGATTGGCAT
The DNA here is from genome assembly GCA_028453745.1 of Agapostemon virescens. Taxonomy (NCBI): domain Eukaryota; kingdom Metazoa; phylum Arthropoda; class Insecta; order Hymenoptera; family Halictidae; genus Agapostemon; species Agapostemon virescens. Next base: position 6,937,589 of record CM052083.1, on the reverse strand, counting down.
CGTATTTTCCCTTATTCGACTGCGATCGACTTGAAAATTGGCATACACTCTGCCTACGTGTCTAGAAACGTGTAACCAAAATTACAAAAGAATCGGAGATCCAACATTTTTTTCTCCTTTTTCGACAGGAGGGATGCACCCCACCCCCCCTTTTAAATCGCGAAAAATTGGGGAAACATTTTTGGATAGAACGATGTAAAATAGATTATCACATACATTTTAAGCAATGGTGCTTCCAAAGCGAATTTGAACGATTTGACATTCGAATATGATTTTTCTGTTAGTGAAACTATTCTCTAAAATTGGATTCAAAGTAAGTAATTACACGTGCACATAACCTGCCCAATAGCAAGACTTGCCAGGCAATTCTGTAGTAATTACTAGTCTTTCTAAAGTTAGTGAAGTTACCGAGGTATGAAGTCAAAGCAGTGCATGGTAGAAGATTGACGTGACCGGAAAGTGTTAAATTGGATTTTTCTGCTACTATTCCATACATTATTTTCAATGCCTTCTGATTGTTGAAATATTTTCAACTAGGGTTGTTCGGCCTTCTACGATAACACGTTTCCTTTGGTTTGGGACAGAAAAGTTCGAGCTGGATCATTTCTGGGTAATGACACTATTATGCCACACGCGAATGCGGAACTTTGTACCTTTCTAGGTTCCACGAGTATTACAATGTGTGACTCAACTTTATTGCTCGAAAACATAGGCTACTGTCGCAATGTACGATTGCAGTGATCAAGTTCCGTTTCAAAAATTGCTTGCGGTTTCCATGCCTTAATGAAAACGCGAGATAAGAAAGAAATGATTATTCATTTAAATTTGAAAGTTTTCGTAACTTGCAACTTCTAATATTATTTTTCCTATATATCTCCGTGTTATATTTTATTAAGCCCTTTCTCAATTATGAGTTCTAATTCTCTCAACTAATTTCACGTTTTCGCTTGACTACCGTGTCACCCATATGCGGGTCAAAGAATAAGTCTAATAATTAAAATAATTCAAGTAATCTTACTTGTCCATGTTTAAACATAAATTTTTACGTTAATATATTCGTTGCACTCAATTCAGTTGATATCTATGGAATACGAAAAGGTTGAAAATCAACCATTTGTCATACATTTTAAATTCTAAATTGTTGCTTTATTAAATAAATTACTTCGATTTTATAGAATTTTTGAAGTTGTTAGTTCGGCAGTTAAAGCGTTAAACAAACTGTAAAATGCCTGCATAGTTTTATATAAAATAAAGATTGTATTTGAATTTTTTTTCCTAAAACTTGTTACGAGTTAACGACAATACGACAGTAGTTTTAAATTTACTCATTTTCCACATAAATGCCTAAACCATCAGTCTATGCAGAAATATCCTGAAACGAACCAGAAACAAAATATAAATTAACTCTAAAAATGCTCAGTGGTCCCAGGAAGAAGGTAAAACTCATTGGACCTTATTAAATTTTTCACAAAATTTGTGATGTGATTATACCTAACTTTCCTGCCAGCAACATCGAACACACCGCGGTCCTGTAAATCAAAAAGACTTAATTGGAGCTTTTTAAACGTTTTATTAAACGAAATTTCGAATTCCAAAGTACGTCAGAATTTCCACAAAATCTGCGACGTGATTGTACCTAGCATTCCTGCTAGCAACGTGAAGCACGTTTGATATTCTAATCCGTTTATCAAATTCAAGAGTGACCGAGGTATACTCGACGCAAACTAATGCAATTCGATTGATGAGTTTCGAAATTTCCCTCCTGTCTCATTAAACCGAACAGGATTTGCGCCTGCTTGGAAATCAATTATCCTCTTGCAGTCTACTCGGCCTCGCAAAATTCTGGCTCGACGAGACCGTGCGTAGGCACGGAGGTACCCCTAAAATCTGATGTTTGATTAAGTTCGAGAATGCTCGGAAATAAACTGAGAATCTGTAAGCAGGTATTGTTCGTGGCTCGTCGATTCCGAACGCAGGTGGTAAAGCGGCTTCGCGGAGGCAATAGGCGTGTGCTGCCGTGGATCCGCGTACAATTTCATGCGATCCCATGGGGTCGGTTGCCTATCAATTCGTGCCAGTTCGAGCTGTAGCAAGTTTCATTCAATAAAACAAATAATAATAAGCAATCGTGTTCACGGCTCTGCGAGGAACGCTGTCGATAAATTTCCGCTTAATTGCACGCCGCCCGCATTAGTTCCTCCGTTTCAATCGGCCGCTAAATGATTTTAAGCGATAGCTTGTTCAACAGTCGCTGAAACTTTACCGTCCTCCGCGTTTCTCCTCTTCATCTTCATCTTCTTCCTCGTCTTCTTGCGGCATAGTCAAACGATCGAACACTATTTTTTTGCACGACCCCTGAAGTTCCCTGATCGAATCCAATTAAATTTTCATTCATCTTCCGGAGACCTGAAATCGTAGACCGGATTATCCATGAACTCATTACAGCGGCGAACTTTTATACGCTGATTGCTTCCTTTACTTACTAAAGGCACATAGCTGTCTGCATTTAAAGTTGTTCGTTTAACGTCGAGGACACGTCGGAATTGTCCGCTGTTTCATTTGCAGTTCCCTTTGACGCGTCGTTACTGTCAAATAACAATCGGTATCGTGTGTGTATTGTTTTATAATTTATATTCTTTGTACGAGAATATGTTATTCAAACTCAATTACTTAATGGTTTTGTGAACAAGGAATTATAAATAAGACTCTATTTTATTATACAGGGTCTCGTATTCGTAGCAACAAAATTATATCATATTTTTTAACATTATTTTATAACTGCATTTTTAAGATCAAACTTAAATAAGACTCTGTTTTACGATACAGGGTCTCTTATTCGTTGCAACAAAATTATATCATATTTTTTAACATTATTTTATAACTGCATTTTTAAGATAAAAATTAAATAGGATTTTGTTGTATGATACAGGGTCACTTATTCATTGTAACAAAATTATATCATATTTTTTTAAGATCATTTTGGGACTGCATTTTCAACATCAAAATTAAATAAGACTCTGTTTTATGATACAGGGTCTCTTATTCGTTGCAACAAAATTATATCATGATTTTCAACATTATTTTATAACTGCATTTTCAACATCAAAATTGAATAGGTCTCTTATTCGTTGCAACATAATTATATCATATTTTTTAATATGATTTTGTAACTGCATTTTCAAGATCAAAATTCAGTATATGAAAATTGACCAACAATTGAAGTTACAAAATTTGATGGAGAATAATGTTCAGAGGAAAACCCAGAATCGAATGAATGACTGGCACATTCGCACACCGAATGGTCTTACGTTTACCGGTGTGATTTATTACAAAATAATATTAATGATCTTCTAAATCGTTGTTGCTGCTATCTTTCCTGTAAAAGCCAGTCGCCAAACCGCCACGATGTAAGTTATTCGCGGGTCGAGTCAATTTGCCTCTCGAAACACGCCATAAAGCTGGCTCGATGCAGCGCAAGACCACCGGAACATTTTATTTTACGATGCGACTGACAAATTTGGTTCGGTGAACTATGATAATATTTTCGGCACAGGTGAACGAAATTTCGGGCGTAGATATTACAGGCAGATAAGACAAGTGGCGCTAACAATAGGCCAGCCAATTAAAATAACTAGCTGTTTAGCTAGGGGGAAATTGATTTTTGGCAGTTTCCTTCCCATCGATCCCGCGGCCATTACGCGACCGATTAAAATGATTCCTAACAGATTTAGAGCGACGGCATTAAATTTCCTGCGGATCAATAGCACGCGATACGATCGCAAAAGTAAAACAGGTCACGTTATAGGCATCTCGAATATGTTACACGGAAAACATGTTTCGCGTTAACGGTATCGGCCTAATTCTCCGGCGAGAGAGTTTAGCAAATAATTGCCCTTTTAATAACCGGCCAATTTAGCCAACACACTACCAATTAAGGTTTAAAGACTGACCATAAACACCCGTCATATAATTAATGGGTGTCGCGAATCCTGCCGCCCCGCTTATTCGCATCCGGTTTGATGTGTACATTCATGTACGAGTGACATACGCGCGCGCGAGAGTCAGACAACCCGAATGCAAGCAGTTGTCCGTGACTGTGCAGACAGCCCGGTATATTCGCTCGCAATATTTACTCGTGCTCACTGATATGCGTCGAAACTGTTCACAGAATGATAAGTGATAACGGACACGACCAACTTTTTATCGATGCACAAATTATTTCGGTTGTCGGCGACGGATCATTTCGACGCGAACGATCCGCCGAAACCCGATGTCCCGTTCGTAATGGCGGTAATGACTGCACCCTTATTGCGCGCATTAACATATTCAGTGACGAACATCAACATCCGAAATCTCATAATGTCAAAATAATTCTGCCGATACCGAATGTGGACAGTTCAAGTCCCGGAGGATGGTACTTTAACACTATACTTGCCATGGCTGGTTAACACTAGAACTACCGAACGATATACATTGCTTTGTAATAATAATGAGACTGCATCTATTAAAACTTCATATTATCCTTATTGTAAGGTATACGTCATCGAAAAAGTACATCCAAAAGTTTCTGATAAAAATATTTTTATAACTTCAATAATTGCGAAAGAAAACACTGGGGAACAGTCAAAATGACTGATTTGGCAGTTCTAGTGTTAAACGATAGTTTTCAGAATTTTTATTTTACAATTATTGAAGTTATTTTATTATAATTATACTTTGTAACGAAAATCACTAATAATCGAGATAAATTAAATATTGGCATTTTTATAAAACGATATACACTAGTTAATTGTAATGCTTGGAAGATTTAGTGTATTAAACCCTTCACAGCTGGTTGAATGACAGTTTTCAGATTTCTTATTTTAGAAATATTCATGTTATAAAATTGCTTTATGTAATAAAGATAACAGCAAATCTAAATGAATTAAATATTGTCACTTTTGTAAGACAATCTACACTAACTTTAATATTCTTTATTTTTTAATAAACTTTAACAGAAAATTTTGTGTTCACACATTTTTGTTTTACAAAGTCTTGCATGATAAAAATAAAAATATTCCAATAAGTAATTGACATAATAGTCAACACAGTGTAACAGTGTGTATTACATTGAAATAGGCATTTAAGAACAAGATGAAGAATGCATTTACATAAGACATTCGATTGTATTTAAATATATTTTCTTGAATAGATTATGAATGAATATTTAAAATGAACAATTAATAAAGATTTAATACCAACGATTAAAAATATTCACTGTTGTGCCAACACATCAAGATTAAAGTAGCAAGTCCGATTTTGTTAAAAAATCTCTTTTTAATAGCATATCTTGAATATAAAAATCATTAAAGATGATCAATTCATAAGGATTTAATTTGAACGATTTAATACTCTCCGCTCTTGTTTCAGCACACAAAAGTTAAAGTGTATAGTGTAGTATAGTGTGTCGGATTAAGTTCAAATATGTCTTCTTGAATAGAAAATCTTGAATATGAGAATCGTTTAAAATGAACAATTCATAAGGATTTAATTTGAACGATTTAAACCTCTCCATTGTTGTGCCAGCACATAAAAATTAAGGTAGCACTTTCGAACCCGCCATGAATATTTTCCTGAAGGTTTTTATGTATAGTAGTAGATATTGGCCAAGCACTCAGGTCCCACCATGTCCATTCAGGTCAACGCAGCTCGTTTTTATCGGATTTATAATTCAGGTCACCGTAAAGTCGGTTTTGAAGGGTGCACGCGGGGGTGGTTCAATGTTCTGAAAAGAAATGCGTGCCATTCGAAGGAATGTTTATAAAATACAGGGCGGGGCACGTATAATGCGCGTTAACTCGGTGAAAATTATAGAAAATGGCAGACAGCACGTGGGAACGTTGAAGCAAATCTAAATGCGTTCGTTGTGCACGCGTGTTGATTCATTACCCCGATTGTTAAATCGCATTAATGCAAACTGCCCGACGTACCATTATGAGTTTACAATTTGTTCATCACGTACGATGTTTACCGACTCGAGTTAATATTAATCCCGCGCAAATTTTACTGTAGACTCGTTCGAAAGAAAAAAACGCGCATTGTCCATAATTGCGCACGTAACTGTGGTAGACTATAGTCAGCCCGGGTGCTTGAATATTTGATAATGTAGTGGCATGTCATCGCGAGTGTAGAGAAAGGATCCATGGAAACTGAAATTTCGTTAATGCATAGAATCCGATTCAACGAAAGAACATTCGTAACATGTTCCTTGTTTTTAGGTAGTTTACAATCTATTAATAATAACAATGTAAGAAAATATATTCGTGAATAGAAATTGTGTAATGACAAATTAATATACCAGTTAGAATTATATTGGAAATAATGTTTAAACAATTTGTTATTGTTAAGTTGCTGACACAACTTCATTCTGTAAAATTTTTCATCTATTTTTCTAATTATGCAAAATAAATAATTTCTTGGCCCATTGCAAGGATTTAAATAAAAGATCATGTCTTTCTTCAATAATTATTTGTTGTATTCCTTTTTGTTACAAATAAATAAAAATTCCGCAGTCTATTTTATTTCACGTACCATCACTAATATATTCGAGTGTTTCATACAATATATTTTTATTTCACGTACATTACAATTCGTAATAGCCTGTTACAATTTTTCATCAAACGCATAAATTCCATAGAAAATCCGTCCTCTTAAAATTCCATTTCAATTAATAATTAAAAATAAATTCAAAATTATTCCGTAGCTCGTTGATTCACTATTATACGTGCACGCGTGCATAAATTCTCCAGGACGTTTGTTCAATCATAGTGGCAGCTATAATTGTGTGTTTCTGTCAAAATTCGGCAAACCAGAGTACGTCAAGTAAATTTCCTGATTTCGTGGTACACGATAAATCAACCTAACAGGAAGGCTTTCGGTAAATACGAGGTGAATTTTTGAGACCGTGATTCGACGGTCCCCTCAATCATATTTCTCTCTTAATTGATCGTAGATAGTTCAGTCAATTTTTTTTTTAGTTCTCAAAAGGCAGGAAGGCGTGATCACGTTTGTAGCGACACGCGATGCTTCGTGCGCCAAACGATACACACATACACACACAGATATATATATATATACCTCTCTCTCTTTCTCTCTCTGACTCCAGTTTTGTCGTTCTTATCGAGGTTTGGTACGTGTTTCTGACATGTCTCGCACGAAACGAACTTCTGCGATTTTTGCACATAATTCCCCTAACGTCCGAGTGTAATTGAAAGTTACAATCGGCGGTCTTCAATCTGCGTTTTCTGGCAGTCATTTTGATACTTTAACATGTCATGCTCCATTTAAAGTTCGTCAAACGTTCCCGGCTGCGCTTTCAATTATGCTTGTGTTTAATGTCGCGCTATCTGCGTTTCGTGCTTTTATCTGTAAATATAAAACAAAATAAATACGACTTGCCGTTAGGCTGCGGATTTTATGGATTTGTAGCAGAAATGAGTGGATGTAATTTTAAAGGGTAGAAAGATTGAATCACTTTAAGGGTACGTCTTTCGTACAATCGAATCGAATCACTGAACAGAGAAATAAATTCCTACATGGTTTCTACTTCTAGTATGTAATACAAATAAATTTTATTTTCCATAAAAATCCATGGTCTATTGCCAAAAGAATAATTTTTCGCAGGAGTTGATTGATTTTATAAAGAAAAAGATATTGTATTGGATAGATGAGAGTTTCTACTTTCTCGATTTTTCTACATAAATTTAATTTATTATGTAAGACAATTTCAATATTATCTGAAAGTATAAGATGAATATAAGAAGGTATAACTGTGTTTGTAAAGAATATTTCGTGAAATTGTTTAATACTAAACCTACCGAGTATTAAAATTAGCTAGTGCATATTTTCTTACGAATATAACATTTAATTTATTTAGATTTTGCATATCAATAATTGTAAACTACAGAATCTAGGTTTATTACTATTCTCATTAATTATAATCGCATGGCGGATCCTCATGGAAAATAAAAATTGCCAGCATAAATGTCAAGAGACAGATATACGTTTCATTCGTTCATTAACAATTTTAACAAATTAAAAAACAGTGCAATGATACTCTTAAACAATTTAATCTTCCCAATGTTTTAAATTGCATTCGTCCACTTTGGTTATGAATGTATAAAATCCGTAATTATGATGTTTAATTGAAAAGATGTTCACGAACACGGCAGCTAAACTAACTAGGGGTATTGTGTTTCTATGTATGACATTTATGGTGGTTGCGTGTGAGGAGCATCGACATGAGCATGCAGCACGCCATTCTAGTCTTTTTTTGCATGTTAATACGTTCCCTATCTAAGTTACACATATGTGGCGATCATGATACCGCATTTTGCGTAAAAAAGTGGAATCACTACCAAATGCGTTATTGTCTGCAATCATAATTCGTATCATACATTCACTTCAATGCTTAAATAAGGATTACAGAAGAATAAAATTGGATTTCGTCTAAAAAAAAAGGCATAACGAATTTTTGTTAGAACATTTGTTAGACTTTGCTTAAAATCCTCAGTCCGAAGTTCAAAATATTCTGTGGATGTGGACTAGTTCATAGTTCAAAATGCTCTATAGATGTGTGCTAGTTCGAAATTCAAAATGTTCTACAGGTGTGTACTAGTTCATGGTTGAAAATGCTCTATAAATGTGGACTAGTCTGAAATTCGAAATGTTCCATGGACGTGTACTAGTTTATGGTTCAAAATGCTCCATAGATGTGTACTAGTTCGTGGTTCAAAATGCTCTACAGATGTGTACTAGCTCAAAGTTCAAAATGCTCTATAAATGTATACTAGTCTGAAGTTCAATATATTCTACGTATCCATGTATTCTATGAATCCTTGTAACACGTTTCACAAAGATCCCTCGTTCAAGGATGTTCTCCTCAAAACTGATGTCGCCTTTCCGTTGTGGGTGGGTCTGCGATGCGTCGATCGTCATTGAGTGGACTACGGCTGGTCTGTTTCCCATTTCGAAAACAAAATGCTTAACTTTCAGCCGTACCCAAATCCGTAACTAATTCTTCCGGCCAAGCACGTCTATAAATATCTCAAAAAACGACAGTATATCACTTGATCGCAGTACACACCCCGAAGCTATGTCTAGACAATTCTAGACACCGCAGCAACCGTGAAATAAATCGTTAGGCAAGGGGTTAAGGGTCGATGTTCGGAAGACCATTGCCCAAATGCCAGAATTCATAGCGGTGAAGCGGCGTCCGACAGTTGTTGGAAACAGCCAAGGTATACACAATCGGCGGCGAACTCGTTTCCGTCCAATTTTAAGCTATTAGCCTGACCGCGCCGTTTGAAATCGGTCTTCTAATCGCGACCGCTTTTTCCCGGCAGCCAGGGAATTCCGTTTAGTGTACGAGAGATCGTCCATTCCCGGGAATGAAGATCTTTAGAAACGCGAATGCACGAGCATGTATCGCCTATGTATGTACGTATCCGACTAGCATAAGATGAAAGGGATTGCGGACGGCCGGGGGTAACGGGGGTTGAGGAAGAGGGGTTGAAGGGAGGTCAAGAAGGATCAGTATATTGGTGCACAGTGTAGCGGATAGGCCACGAAACGGAACGGAGGAACCAATTTCAGAGAAGTGGCTACTGGCTAATGGCAATTAGGGGTTGTACAAGTGGCTGGTTGCGGCGGCGCATAAGCGTGCGCTGGAATTTACGAGGTAGCCCGTACGATGGGCAACGTGGTATTACAAATCTTACCGGATACTGCTAGGCTTTTGTTTTCGGTCGCGATTGTTATTAAATTTTCGTCGAAGGAACGGGCGAACGGAATTGGCCGCCGCGGGAAACGGGTCTCCCGGGATTTTAGAATGCATTCGGAAACATCGTTCCGATGGAAATGACTCTGCCCGCGAGGGAGGAACGCGGATCGCAGTCGCGCGAATATACTAAAAACTGTCGCCGGTTTTTCTAGGGAACAGTTGCGAAAGTCGATCCTGCGCGAGCCGCGTGTTAATTAAAAAATAACAACTACCGTATCGCACGTGAACATATTCACTGGAAGTATCTGATCGTCCCATAAGTTCGCCTCTTGTACTGTTTCATTATTTAAATTAATGTTCGAAACCCTACCTTTAACCTCTTAGGCGCGGCTGAATTTTGCACGGGACTGTTTCTCTGTACGGCGGAGCACCTTGGAATTAAGTTTTTGATAAATAAATTATAATTTTTCTTAAAGATATAATGCATACACTTTAACTCTAATAATTTAGTTTAGTAATTAATAATGCAATTGAGGTTAAAGAATAAGAGGTTAAAATCGGTCCACTGCCTTGCCACCTTTTCGCATAAAGATATGATACCGTCGCTATAAAATTTTCTATGGCATTTCGTTTGAAACCGCGTACGGCCTGTAAGCATGTCCGTGACACGAGCTTATGGGACGAGCTAATATAAATATGTGATGCGGTCGTATGAATAAGTTGTCGGTCACCTTCGAACACAATGAACTCGTTGGAAAACTGTCGCGAATAGTTAGGCAAAACGCGGATTTTGTATTCAATCATTTGAATACGTCGAAAATGGTGTGACAACGTTCTTAACCTTTTGCACTCGACGCCATTTTAATTCGAAAATCGCTTTAGGCTTGAATAGATCCATTGGACATGATACAATTCCTTTTGCGTATAGAAAGTTTATTACAATCACTCGTTCGTGCATCACTTCAAGCTTCACTGATTTTTTTAATGCAAGCATAATGATGTCAAAATTGTTTGGAATAACAGTATGACGATTTTTAGTGTCCCTCAGAAGTACCATTGCAGTCCTAAGGGTTAAATTCTTTCAGTGTTCTCATAATTCGGGTTTCCACTCGTCCCTTTTTCATTTTCAGCAAAAGATGAATTTCAAACTATTTAGAATCAGTTTCAACGACTTTTAGTTAGATAGTATGAATTTAACCCTTTTCCCTACAATATCGTATTATACAAGCGACGTACCATAAACTCTAAATAGAATCTAGTATAAATGTGTATCTTATTAACCTCTTAGGCACGGTTGAATTTTGTGCGAGGCAGTTTCTCTGTACGGCAGAGCACATTGGAATGAAGATTTTAATAACTAAATTATAATTATTCTTAACACTTTAACTGCCCAACTAAGAACCTGAAAAATTCCACAAAATCAAAGTAATTTATATAATGAAGCAACGATTGGAAATCTAAGACGTATGACACTCTCAAATTCTCTTTTCAAAGAAATTCCAATCGCTACAATGGTAAAATAAATCGCAAGACAGGCGACGAAAGAAATTAAAAATTAATTCTTTGCAAAGTCGATTTTTCGTCAGCATTTGTTGTGTCCAGTGAACAATGCAGTTTGTCCATAATAAAGTGTAATAACATACGGAAAACAATTTAGAGTAAAGTGCCGAGCATCTGTTCACGCGAATGCTCGTACTGCATGAACAATCAATCACGCATTGTCGAGAATGATTGATAAATACCTGTGATCGCTCATGGGTCACATTAAACGTTCGCACGTCGTGTAGAACTCGCTGCACCTTAACCATTTCAAAATCCAACCAGTCTTTTTTTTCTATTCTCTCTACGCGTGTCACAACTGATTAACTTTTCGAAACCGTTTATATATTTTCGCGCGAATAGTCGAATCGTTTGTATTAAGAGAAACGTAATAACCGAATTTCGATCGTTCGATTTTCCCTGTTTTGTTTCCATCCGCGCTATTCGCGTTTGCGGCTATTTTCGATACGATTTTTTATTCATACAATAACTTATCGTTCTCGTTATTTTTCCGGTTTCGACGCGGAGGCGCGGCATTCGAGGCTTTTATGCGGGAAAAAATATCGAAAACCGCAAGCGGTCGCGCACCCGTGGCCCACATCGGATGACGAGAATTCTCTTGGCTCTCCGAGGGCCACGGCAAACGCAATTTTTCAAGAAACGCGATACCAAACGGACGCCGAGAATTTATAGTTCGCCGCTCGAGGATTTCTGGCGTTGCATGAAATTTAACTTTGAACCGCGCAGGATCAGGAGCACTGGGAAATTACCCGGATTAGCAACCATGAGGCTATTAGATCGCGAGAGGAGTGTTGCGAATGAAAGCGAAAGTGAAATTGGCTTAAGGTGTTTTAATACCAGACACGCCTGGACTTCGAGAGCTTTATGAAATTTTTGTTAAAAACGCGGAACCTGCTAAACTTTGCTAAGTGTGCTTTTTAAAGTGCCAGTTTCTATGCTGCGCATAATCGAAGCGATCATCTAATAATTCTTACTTCAATTTTCGCTCAGACTTTATAAATCGAATTAAATAAAACTTATTTTTTAACGAATTCAATTCTTTTCTGGATTCCATCAGTTTGAATTATATTCAAATTATATTCATTAAAATTGAAATGTATTCGTTAAAACAATTCAAGAATCAAAAGTAGAATTGTAGAATTTTTCGTAGAAAGTATAAAACGAAGATTAGAATTTGTAATTAATTTCTTAATTTTTCTTAATTTTCTAAATTTTTTTAATTTTGTAGAATTATAAGATTGATTTGTAAGAATTTGTAAAAATTCTCACGTTACTATTTACAACACTTTTTACATCACCATATTTGTATCTAAAGAATTAATATAAATTTAACTGTTGCAAGAACGAACAATAATAAAAATGTGCATAAGAGAAAATAAATCGTGTAGAATGAAAATATTCTAGCTAAGAAGAAATGCTTTGTATTTTGAAGTTGAAACTTGAGAATTTTACGTTGAAGTGAAATATGTTTATTTTGATGCATTAAATCGTTTCCGAAATGTTTAATCGCCAAATTGTAGCTAGACGCGTGAAAACGATATTTTTTCCTGGTAATCCGTAATGGCGTTTGAAAAGATCGCAGCTGCACTGACTCGCGGGAATGCATAATTAATGGCAAGTAACGCTCTATTGATCTTAGATTATGATAGCATGCCTTATTCTGCGTGATTAAGGCAGTCCAATATTGCACGCAATAATTGCAATCAATAGACGTTCCAAGATTTATAGCCGATGGATATGGACAGGTACCAGATATATGTATTGACCATGACAGATGTATGCGTTCCAACCTATGAATTTCCGTAGGTAACGTGCAAGCGATGACATTAATAGGAAATTCAATATTCTCCATCGTTCGCCACGCAAAATTGCATTAGAAGTAGTTAAAGTGATTGCAGTTCACAAAGTCATGTTCGATAAGAAAGAACATGCATTTACTTTCGCAGCAATCGAAATTTTAATCGAACACTTCGGAGGAACAATTTAAATAGAAAAATTAGTTTTCACGTGGAAATCACACGAACGCCTTAAAATTTTCCTGATTTATTATTTTCATAAATTACTGGGCTAACTTATTATCGAATCTTTTATGGAAAAGTAAATTCTGCTATCTTTAACTTCGGACTTGCAAAATTAGAATGTCATATATTGGATTGTCCGGAAAGTTCGTGTCGATTTCTTTTTTCGGAAGTTTGAAAAGCAACGCATTTAAGTTTTGGTATGTATTTGTTAAAAATAGAAATAAATCGGCCTACGAACTTTCCGCACAATATAATATTTTGACTGACAGTAACATTCCATTAACAATTTCAAAGATTAATTCCTGCCATGCGAAATAAGGATAAATATTTTATGAATATTTTATCATTTTTAAACGTTTGATTAATTTTAATATTCGCAGTTTAAAAATTGAAAGCGTTATACGCTGACGATAGTAATATTTATAACTGTATAATTCACTTATGAGTATATAAAATTCCAAATAAAAACATAATTGTATATCTGGAGAAACTAGCTAATAAAATTTGCAAATCTGTTAATTTCATAGTTGGTAAGTTGTTCGTTAGCGCAAACGACGAATCGGTTCATAAGACGGCTCTGTTGCAATAGAATCAAGCGTTTCGAGGACACGGGCAGGATATGACTATACATTGTAAGGAGACTTATGCAATTCAGTAAACGCTTTCTGCGAATGTTCGTTCTTCGCAAAATTAGACATTCCCGTCTCATAGACAGCCGGGAGAGTCCGGCCGTTTTATCCAGACGACGAAAATGGAGCGAAGCTCCAGCGGAATAATTTGCAGTTTTCACGAACTGCGGAGTAAAGAGGATAAGTTCGGAAGTGGCGGTGCTCACATAAGTTAGTTAAAGTTAAGTTGTTCAGAGGGAAAATTTGTTTTTGCAAGTAGGTGAAAGTTGGGCATATAATGCGCTCTATAACGATCTACGACAAGTTAGGAATTCTTACGAGATTTTAATACACACGCCGCTCGCCTAAGTCTTCGCACCTTCTTCCCTCGCGCGGACAAAATTATTTCGCTGCCTGACCCCGACAAAATTCTACGCCGTTCCACGATACTTCTCTCTCCGTTTGTCGTTTCTACACATTCCTCGAATCTCTGTATCCCAAGCCTTCTTGAACGAGGAGACCCAGGAAACTTGGAAAATTAAATGACTTACAAATTCTCGTATCGCACCTCCTCATAATTATAATGTCACGTGCAATTGCTTACACGGTTCGAATACGTTGAATGCCAAGTGGAAGCAATTTTTCTTTTTTAGCACCATTGAATAAAATGCACTAGCGCAGTCTATTCTTAAAACAGAAATTATACTGTATTTGTAAGTTTTGTTTGTCTAGAAAAATAAACATCTTTGTAAATTAATTTTCAGTGAAGGCAACTCGCAAGAAAGTGGAAAATCAATTTTTATTTGTTGTTTGTTTAAAAATTAATCCTTTGCAGTCGAAGCAGTTTTTATTCCAAAATTAAGACGGTTCTTTCAACAGATGTATGTTTTTATTTGATGGAATCGTTTTTGCTAGAAAAATAAACATTTTTGTAAATTGATTTTCAGTGAAGGCAGCTCGTAAGGAAGTGGAAAATCGATTTTTATTTGTTGTTCGTTTAAAAACTAACCCTTTGCAGTCGAAGCAGTTTTAATTCCAAAATTAAGTCAGTTCTTTCAAGATTGAACATTTTTATTTTGTGGAATCTTCATTATATCGTGTACTTGACGTTATGCCTATTTTCTTGTTAAACAGTTAAATTTTCAGCAATTTGTAGAATACAGACGAATTTGATAATGTGAACACAGTATTAAAAAATGGCATTGCAATGATATTTGCAAAAGTTCCATAATAATTTTCTTTGCTATCCGCGTGTAATTTAGCACCGTGTAAAAATTCGCATTTAACGTTTGATGTTAACCCAGCGTTGATTATGAAGAAGAGAAATAGAGAGGAAGCGAGAGAGAGAAGTTCCGAGAACGGTCGTGTGTGTTACACGAGAGAACAGATAATTGAGGAAGTTGCAGCTGTCGGCGAGAAGACCTTGCCTTTCTCGCTGTTGTTTCTTATCAAACTTATACTGAACACGATCCATTTCTTTTTCCAGTGAAGCCACTGGTCGTACAGATTTTGACGAAGGAGCCTCGAGTTTCCGCTGACAAGAACTACGACGTGGAGTGCTGGACAAATGGTTCCAGGCCAGAAGCGGTAATTACATGGTGGAAGGCGAACAAACAGATTAAGAGAATGGTGAAGAACGTAAGTCCCGCCAATATGGCTAAAAGTCATTTCATTTTGTAAACGTTATTATGACACGATCGAAACCAAGATGACTCGACGTTTAACTTTGCTTGTACAACAAGTAGATTACTTCACTCAAGCTATTACAAGTCCAAACAAAATTATAGAGAAATGCTGAGAAGCTGAGTCATCTTATTAATACCGCAATTATTAACACTTTACGGTCCGAACTGTATTTTCTCTATTTTGTTACAAGTCAAAACAAAGCTAAAGAGATGCTCAAAGAGGCTTTCCTCTGTTCTATTGCAAGTTAAAACCAAATGAAAATGCAGTTCAAACAAACGGAGTTGTCGTGTGTTAATATAACAATTATTAAATCTTTGCGGTCAGAAAATTCTTTTCTCTGTTTTATTGCAGGTTAACCCCTTGCCATATTATAGCGAGTCAGACTCGTGATGAAGATTTTGAACAAAGTCTCACAAATATAAAGATTGTGCCATTATTTTTAGACGAAATCTAATTTTATTCTTTTGCAATCAATATTTAAACATTCAAGCAAATGTAATAGTATAAAAAACATTAATTGTCTTTTCTCTTTTGCAACATTTTAAGGGATGAAGACGTTGTAACAACTTCAGTTACAAAAATAATGGTATTGCAAGGGGTTAAAACCAAATGAAAGAGAAGTTCAAAGAGGCTGAGTCGTCGTGTGTTAATACAGCAATTGTTAGCTCTTTGCAGTCAGAAAATTCTTTTCTCTGTTTTATTGCAAATTAAAAGGAAATGAAAGAAAAGTTTAAAGAGACTGAGTCGTGTGTTAATACAGCAATTGTTAGCTCTTTGCGGTCAGAAAATTCTTTTCTCTGTTTTATTGCAAATTAAAAGGAAATGAAAGAAAAGTTTAAAGAGACTGAGTCGTGTGTTAATACAGCAATTGTTAGCTCTTTGCAGTCAGAAAATT
>CM052083.1:6907852-6921049 GCA_028453745.1 Agapostemon virescens | reverse complement strand
TGTTTCTCTGTTTTATTGCAAGATAAAACAAAATGAGAGAGAAGTTCAAAAAGACTGAGTAGTCATGTGTTAATCCAGCAATTATTATCTCTTTGCGGTCAGAACTGTTTTCTGTCTATTTTATTACAAAAACCAAACAAAATTAAAGAGAAGTTCAAAGAGGCTGAGACATCGCATGTTAAATTAAATCGTGTGATTTTCATAAAATTATACAAATTAGCCTCTTTTAATGCTCAACCCCTTTTAACACTTCGACTGCCAAACTAGCAGCCAAAAATTTGCATAAAGTCGAAGCAACTTGAAATAAAAATTGAAAAACTAAAGCCTATGACACTGAGTAGTTTTCCGACCTTTTTGTATTTTCTGGACCACCGTCAAATTGGATACAATGAATATATTAACGTAAAAATTCATTGAAAAATCGCACAAATAATTCCGTCACCCTTATGTGGATGTCGTAACAACCAAAGTGTTAACTAAAACTCTTCAGACGTTTTTCTCAAACATTTAAGCAATAATTTTTGTTTTTAAGTGAGTTGGCCGCAAATGACAGCCTCGTTTAAATAGCGCTTTGTATCGAATGCTCTAACTGGCCTGCAGATCTTTATGCACAGCTATCAGAAGATTTGAGAAAGCAATAAAGGTGTAAGGCTTCGATCCAGCAAATATAAAATTCTACTTCACCACGTTTACGCCTGTATCAGCCCGTAAAAATGGGGATTTGCATGAGCATCAGCAGTCTGATCATAACAATAAGACGTCGTTCGAACGAACATACTGTGCTACGGTGTAATATAACTGCCGAACGCTTTTAGCAAAGCGTGTCACAATTCTGTGGGGTATGGGCTCGCTAAATATTGACCAAGGTTGAAAGAATATACGGGATGTACCGTTAATGATGGTACGCCGGGGAATCGAGTGATTCTTCGTAAAAACATAAATCGAAAAACATAAACCGAGTGAAAGTTACGCGGCGAACGTTGAAACATGTTTTCTTTGAACCACAGTCGACGGCAATGCCCTGTTTAATAATTAATTTTCGCATTAACAATTGCGTGTCCGCTCTTTTATGTGCCGCTGTCATTTCAATCACGCATAATAATTAATAAGTCATTTTATCAGTCTCGTTCACGTGACCTTTTTATCAACGATCCGATGTACAATGGACTGCGTATTTTTCATTGTTTTTATCCATTTAATGGCGGCTATTCTTTACTCAAAGCTTTGTTTTTTAACAGAGAGTTGCTCGCTGATGGTCTTTGCGGAGGCTAAACTTTTATTGACATTTATTACTGTTACATCTCGGTTAAAGTTAACAATAGGATACACGAATTAAAGAATATATTTATTTATTCAGATAAATAAATATTTTATTTATTATTCTACTTATCGTTTGCATAAATATAACAATGAATATTCAATATATATCAAAATAAATTCGTTCCGTGTTACTGAGACTATTTGCCGTTAATGTTAAGCATTATTTTACTTGAATGTGTACAGCAAGAAATACAGAACGAATTCGAAACGTTTTTATACGTCAAAGGATTAATTATAGGTACTTATAGCCCTTTGACCGCTTGACCCCTTAATTACTTGACTCCTTGACCTTCTTACCACTTGTCCTCGTTTTCTTTTTTATTATTATGGCAACAGGTTTTATGGAAGTACAAACGATAGTTGTTCGTGCACAGACAGCAATGAAAAAGAAGTTATCGTGTGTCGTTAGACGTAACAAGTTGAGTTTTATACTGCGCGTTAAATAATGAATTTTGAGCAAGTAATTTATGTTTAATGATTTCATAGTATAATAAGTAATAACAAATATGTTTTTACGAAACTTTGCGTGTTTTTAATAATCTACAGGCAAAAGGAGGTGTAATAAAATATTTATTTAAAATGTTCTCTTGCGTATACTAAAAGAAACGTTGTTCCTTGAGTAATATGTTCATCAGGATTCTAATATTTTATAGTAATATCGGCTTATTACGTATTTCATGATTTAATATTAAAACAGGTTGTTCTTCTACAAAATTTTAAAGTGGCAACATGGTCAGTGACTTTACATTCAGGTAATACAATTTCTCTGAATTGTTAAATACAAAATTATTATTCTGAACGACTTATAATAGAAAGGAACTTAAAACTCTTCTTTTAAAAAATTGCAACGTATACCTTCCTGAGAATAGCCAGTTCATTTTAGACCGAAATTTACCACTGTTTTTTAATAACTTTTCAAGAAGCCCTCGATGTTGAATTACACAGTTGAAACTTTATTAGCCATAATAAGTTGAGAAAATTCAAGAAAATTCAATTGATGGTTGCTATACGAATTTTCCAGGGTTGATGGCGATTCGACAGTGCATCTTTTGCACTCCACGCAATTTCGATTCCAAAATCGAGATATTTTTTTACTTAGAATAGTCCCATTATACATGATTTTTATAAAGCTTATTACTATTACTCATAAATGCAACACTTCAATTTTTACCATCTTCTTAAAATATTAAGTAACTATTGGAATGTAAAAATTGTTTTCAATAATAGTGTTACAATTTTTAGTGTCGCCTCAGAGGCGCCATTGGAGTCTAAGGGTTGATTACAGCGTCCGATGCAGCGAGTGAACCCTTAGCACTTGAATGACGACTCTGAGGCGAAAAATTGTCACACTATCATTTAAAACAATTTCAACATCGCTATCTTTGTGTCTAAAAAATTTAGAAAAATTTAACGGTTGTAAGGACGAGTAATGGTGACAGAATTCTATATGCATAAGGTGAAAGTATTCATATAGAATGAAGATATCTTACCTCGGAAAAAATGCTTTGATTTTTTGGTGGAAACAGGCTCGAGTGCAAAGGGTTAACCGTTCCCGAACATACAGCGGATTTTATGGTTTCCTGGGCCCCGTTGCCATCAACCTGACAGTTTCTTTTCAGCTGACGGAGGGAGCGTACCTTGACGAATCCACGGAACACTGCCCTTGGTCGCCTTTTACACTGCTAAATTGCAGAAGACCGAACTTTGACCTTTCCGGCGATCGGAGATTTTTCTGCTTTTATATCGCGGGAACGGGTTTCCCGAGCGTTTAGTCGCCCGTTTACTTTGTCTTCGTAATCGCTGGGCAGCTTGAAAAACAAATCCTTCTCCTATATCTCTCGCTGCCCTCCTTATCTATATGCTTTTGAATCGGCTGCTGGCAAGGAAAATCCGAAAACAATGAAACTCGATTATCGGGTATCCATTAATTTTCGGGCAAGAGGAAATTTACTTGTTCGAGTCCCAGCAAATTTAGTATGTGCGGGTAATAGTTTCGTATCGTTCGTTTCGTGCCATTAGAACCTTTCCGTGGCGGAAATACTGAAAACAGCCTTTGGCTGAATTTAATTTCGATATAATCTTAAAGGGGATGGTCCGAACTACATTCTTCACGTTTTCAATTCGTTGTTATTGGCAGAGCATCATAACAGTTTACCAAAGTACACTGTAAATTGCGAGTAAAATACATTTTTAAGTCACGTGTTCTAAAAACAATTATTATCGAACAAAAGTATTGACACATTCTTTGAAAAGGAATAATTGTTTAAAAATTGGATCAAATAACTTAAATTCTGTTTTAATATTAGGGGAATTGATTTACTAGCCAATATGAAAGTGGCCAACGTGGAAATACGTACACTACAATTTCTTGTAATTAGATCAACTCTCTGATATTGTACAGAAGACATTGAAATTGCAACAATGCCAAACGTTCTCAAACTACATATTTAAAATACGTAAAATATTTATGACATATTTGTAACTTTAATCGAATTTATTTAACAACGGTTCCCTAATGTGCTTCGTCACCGATTAATATATAAAAATCAAACCATAGGCAACATGCACATACTCACGAAAAAAGTTCGTAAAGTTAAATCAAATTTAATATTGCAAAGAACATTCAAATGGTTTGAGGTCCCCAACGTATTTGCACAAACCCATCGATGCCAAATATCCTCAAACAACATACATTAAATTCTTCCAGTTTGCAAGGTGGGTCAGGAAATATTTGTAACTTTAATCGAATTTATTTAACAACGGTTCCCTAATGTGCTTCGTCACCGATTAATATATAAAAATCAAACCATAGCCAACATGCACATACTCACAAAATAATTTCACACTTAGGTCGCCTCTCTGACATCGTAACAAAAGACATTGAAATTGTTTTGAGGTTCTCATCGTGTTTGCGCAAACTCAACAATGCCGAACGTTTTCAAACCGTATACATGAAATCCTTCCATTCCGCAAATTTGGCCTGGAAATATTGCAAAGAACATTCAAATGGTTTGAGGTCCCCAACGTATTTGCACAAACCCATTGATGCCAAATATCCTCAAACAACATACATTAAATTCTTCCAGTTTGCAAGGTGGGTCAGGAAATATTTGTAACTTCAATAAAATTTATTTAACAATGACTCCCGAATGTGCTTCCTCACCGATTAATATACAAAAATCAAACCACAGCCAACATGCAGATACTCACAAAATAATTCACACTTAGGTCACCTCTCTAACATCGTAACAGAGGCCAGTGGCACGATTTAAGGTTTCCATCGTCTTCGCGATGTCCCCGTGTCAAACACCGTCAAACACGAGTCTCGCAATTGCTCGTACGACTTGCAGCGGCTCATCGATCCCATCCTCGTCAAAAATAAGGAATGATAAACCGGAAGTGGATCGTCGCGAAGACGTCGTAAATAGCCGGTACCGTTTTGATTTATTTTGCGTTCCTCTCGGAAGAGAGGCCCGCAATTTCTGCGTGGATAACTTTCGGCTTGTGCACACATTCACCGGCGTAATCGTGACGGCAGTCCGTATACAATCTCCCGGCAGGATATATCGACGGTACTGTTGGACTGTCCGAAGAGCTTTATCGGGAAATTCGATCGCGTCCCAACGAAGCGAACCGAAAGCGGTATACAGTGAAGCTTGGCCGATGGGGTTGGTGGGGCTGCTCGGGGGTGCGTGGGGAGGATTTGGTTGGAAATGAGGGAGAAAGAGGCGGGCCCAGGGAAGAGGGACGAAAAGTGAACGACAGAGGAAGAACATCGAAAAATCAAAGAGCCGCAGGACGAAGAGGGAAAAAGATGGCGTCGGCGGTGGCGGGAAAGTCGAGGAGGGATCCATGATGCGACATTCATCCTGACGAACCGTTAGTTCCATTCATCGTATTCGCGATACTGATATGGATACGTGGTTTTTTTCCTCTCCTTCTCTCTCTCCCTCTTTTTCGCGCACGCACCCCTTCCTCGATATGCATGCCTTGTGGCGCTATCATTAAAATGACATCGCGGAAACGGAAGGTTAGAGATCGAGATAAAGAGAAACAGAAAGCTCGCGAAGGGGTGGCCATTGGGGGGAGATAGTCACCGAGCGAGCTCCACGGTCTACCTACACACACAACCCCTCTTTCCCCGTCGCCCTCCATTTTCCTCAATTCCGCGCCGCTGCATCATAAATCTCGAAAAATCGTTAATCTCGTTCGGTCCCTTTATTTTCTCATCTCTCTTCTGTAGCAATGCGTACGACCGCCGAATTGATTTTCATATTAAACGCATGACAAATTGTTGAGGTAGTTTCGTTCGCAACCGAGAGGTGAAATCAATTCGACCTGATCTCTCTCTCTCTCTCTCTTGCTCTTTCTCTCCTCCTCCGCCAACTTCTCCTCGGTCCTCCTCTTCCTCCCCCCGCCCCTCCCCAAGCGCCACGTTTCCTCACTTCGACACGTTTGATTGAATTTTCGAGACGTTAATTTCGAAACAATTCGAATTTCGATTATTGAAATTGTAAGAGACCGGGCCGCTTGATAAATGCAGCACGCGCGCGCGGCGAGCTCGATGTTTCGTCATGGAACATCCATTTTTCTGCGTTCTTCGTGGGGTGGGATGTTTCGCAACATTGTGCCTGCAGGTTGTTTCGCGTTGAGTTACGTTGAGTGAAAGGAATATTTGAATTTTAACGAAAATTTACGGAATTGTGGAGCGACGCGTATACATTATCGTGAATGGAATGCGTTCTTTGATACGTCGGGCGAATTGTTCACGTGTCAGACGATCGTTTTAAAATTATACGTTTCCGATATAAATATTTATTTCAATCCTTCGTAATCCTTCTATGTTCAAAGAAAAAATTACAAACCAACGAATATTAAAGCAATTTACGTTTGTTATAATAAAAAACAATCGTGGAAGGAATTTTATCGTTTCTCAAAATGTTTAAAAATATTTGATTGACCAGAATATGTCTGCAGTACCGTCTATTACAATATGTACGCATGTTATTTGTTTTTAGTAATTCTAATACATTCAGACCGGTCATTATGCCACTTACCAAAAATTGGCAGAAACTTTCAGGACAACCCAATATAATGCAACGTAATGGTTTGTATCTCTCGAAAGTGTATTTAACACTTCGACTGCCACGTTACCCATATATGGGTGACAGAATTATTTATTAATGTTTAAAGAGAAGTTTTTACGTTAATATGATCATTGCACTAAATTTAGTGGAGATCTGGAGAATGCAAGAAGGTTGAAGGATAACTATGCCTCATACATTTTTAAGTTTTCCATTGTTGCTTTATTAAATAAATAACTTTGACTTAATTTACAATAACAGTGGCTAGACTTTCTTTGTTCTCTGCAGAACGACAAAAAGGAAAGGAAACGATAAAAAATTGAATAGAATGTTAGTTACGTTTAAAGAAAATTAAGGAAATACATGTTTAAAAGATTCAGTTCGAAATCTTGATCACAAGTCTGACTCGTTGTTGTAGGGCAAGGGATTGAAGTGTTAATATTAGCGCATTCAGGTTGAAAATTATAATTGATATTTATTTTTCAATACTTCTTTATTGAACTATTTATTTTGCTAATAATCTCCATTATTGTCTCTGATAGTTTGTTATTTATTCTGTAAGAAGCGTCAAGCGAATTTTATTAGCAGTCGGTTAATTGGTTGATTAACATTCTACCTGTTTAGCGAAGCTTAAACAATATAGTTAATTACAGAGAGTTCAGCATAAATTCAGTGAGTGCACTCAGCGTTTTGTTTCACGTTACCGCGACCTCTATCTGGATCTTGGCACACGTGCGTGCGTGTCGCACCCCTCGCAGTCCTCCTACGTCAGTCTCATTATAGATCGTTCACCCCGTTTGTATGGTACGCCTAATTTGTCGACACATGCCACTCGCGTCTCCGCTGTGAAGTCATCCTATCCGGTGTGGAATACGAGAATCGTTGGCAGTCTCACCTACTTAAACGTTCTTGATACTGCTTTCAAAAATCCTACATATATTGGATAGTCGAAAAATCTTTCAATAGAGATTTTTGTCATTTTTCGATTGAATGATTCTTTTGTTCGAAACGAATTTTATTCCATTTTACCATTTTTGCCATTTTTGGGGGGTAAAGCTATAATCCAATGGGAATAGAATTTCTGTCGTTTATTGGCTAAAAACTTGACCGATTTTCACAGTCCTTTTTTTAATCCAACTTTTTACCATCGAGATAGTTTTGCAGAGATCGAAGCAAACGAAAATCTGATGGTGCAACGTTTGGGGCTATACGGTGAATTCATCAAAACTTTTCAGCCAAGCTCAAAAATGGTTCGATTTCATTACATTTGAACAATGATTGGCAAATGGAAACTCGATCCATTAAATTTTTCTCTGTTAAATCATGAGGCACTCAAACATCGAGCTTCTTTTTATATCCAACCTTTTGCAAATGATTCAAAACGGCTGAATGGTGAATGTTTACTTGCCTAGCAATCTCATGACTGATTGTATGCCGATCTTGCTCAACCATTTTCATTATTTCATCGATTTTTTGAATTTTCGAAATTTCCAGAACGGAAGCGAGCAAATCATCTACACACTGTTGCATTTGATAAAACATCTTGACCGTAAACACCACAAATTTTTTCCCGGGCTTGTGCAGCGTTTTTGCCTTTTCCGTAGTTAAATTGCAAAATATTGCGAATTTTTTCCGAAATTTCACTGATTTTCACAGTAATATTACTTTTGACACGATCGACGAAATACAAAATTGTGGACTGAAATTTCACCTCTCGAATGCGCGTCAGTATGGTGCAATTTGATTAGTGTTGTCAGATATACGATACCAAACAACATCTAATGACGAAAACCTTTCAATAATTTTCCAACTATCCAATACATTTGTAAAATCGTTTTAATTCATTAGCGATTCTCGGAACAAATTTTCACTATTTTCGTCGACGCATTACAACGCGAACGGACACAAACTAGTTCTAGACTTTACGTGTTTATAATTGTAATCTGCTATCTTGGGAAATATGGGTTGCGTGACAGTAAATGTGTTTCTCGGGTAAATTCTACAGCGAACGGTGGTATTTGTTCTTGCACTTCGAAGAACTGCAATCTTATGTACCTCGTATAATTGAATTTTTCGTAATTGAATTAAAAGTTTGTTCTTGCCATTATTTTTCTATTTACTTCAGTTCGTTTCCCTCGCTGTAAACGAAAAGTATTAAACGGTGATGGCAATTTTTGGGCAGCGTCTTGACATGATTTTGTGAGTTTACAGTCAGTGCAAAGAGTATTCGGTTGACCTTTAACAACATTTTTTAAACATGTACCAAATATCTTGATCTTAGAATCTTGATATTAGAAGAATTAGTTTACTAGCCTTTTAAATTTTTATTATATCATGGCTTTTACTTTGTCGGCAATTGTGACCAATAACAAATTAATTACTTAGTAAATTAACCCTTTTGATATCTAAAAAAGAAATTCAAGAAGTTTGATCCACTGTTAAAAAGGTTTTTGAAGAGTGTACACGAATACTTTTTACACTGACTGTATGTTGCGATAAGAATTTAGTTCTATTTTACGCGCAATAAAATTCTTAACCCTTTGTGTTCTGAATTAGCATTCTTATCTTTTAACCCTTGGACCTCCAATGGCTCCTCTGGGGTGACACTAAAATTTGCCACATTGTTCTTCTAAACAACTTTTACATCGTTGCGTTTGCATTTAAGAAATCGGTAAAAATTGCAGAGTTACAAGTATGATTAATACTATTAAACTTTTTATTATTTTAAACTTTACTATTAAATTTATTAAACACACAAAAGGGAATGAACCACATAAAATGGAATTATTCTAGGTTAAAAAATGTTTTGATTTTGCAATTACAAATTGCTTCGAGTGCAATGAATTAATAGTATCGTGACTTCAAATACTTGAATAATAAAAGCTTTTATCAGGCTAAAAACCACGTTTTTAATGTAACTCGATTACATGGCACGTTAAATTGAATTAAATGTAGAAGTCAATGCATGTAATTGCTTCATGGTCGAACATTCATGAAAGTGGGATTTTAATCTACTTAAATTCTAGAAAGGATCGACTGCATTTCACATATCAATGTAAGAAATTACATACTGCAGCGAATTACAAAAATTTAATCACCACTGGATACTCATTCAAAGCTTCTCCGTAGAAAGGTATTTCAATTTAATATGAGCTAATTTGAATTCTCCGGCGATAAACTCCATTTAGGATCTAACTAGTCATTAAGTCTTTCACTACGGATGATCACTGTTGTGTATATTCGCTAATGCTAGTGCCCGTACGAGTTTCCACTGTGAATTGATGCGGTTCAATACGCATTACCTGTCTGCTTGACTGATACATAAATGTAAATGTTTTTACATAATGTAAAATCGAATTACTGATATTAACTTCTCAATCTGGCGATAGTATCATTTATCTCTTAAGCTTCTTTTGAATCCTAATATCGAAGCAATAACGAATTTTAAATTTCCTTTTACAAAACCAGAGAAAATAGTATTATCATCAAGTGTCAAACTGTCTCTTTCGAAAAAGAAGAAACTATTACCGAAGCAATAACGAATTTTAATTTTCCTTTTACAAAACCAGAGAAAATAGTATTACCATCAATTGACAAACTGTTTCTTTTGAAACAGATGAAACTAATATCGAAGCAATAACGAATTTCAATTTTTCTTTTAGAGAAAATAGTATTACCATCGAGTGTCAAATTGTCTCTTTCGAAAAAGAAGAAACTAATACCAAAATAATAACGAATATCAATTTTCCTTTTACAAAACCAGAGAAAATAGTTGTGTTATCATCAACTGTCAAAGGGTTTCTTTCGAAACTGAAGAAGCTAACACCGAAGAAATAATGAATGTCAATATTTGTCTTCTAAAAGCAGAGAAAGTAATTTTCACCAAGTGTCAAACTATTCCTTTCGAAAACAGAAGAAACTGTAAAAAGAATTAATAACAAATATTGATAAATAATTTCTTCTTCGATAGTTCACAGATTAATCTTAGCAATCTCTATTGCTAATTTCCTAGTCGAAAGTCAATCTGACCATGTTTCGTTATCATTCCCCTTTCTTACAAACAAACGAAACGACTCTCGAATGTGGAACAGAGAAAACTATGCTTACCTAGCAATAAACGTGCGACATATTTATCGATTAATAATTAACGTTGAGATCGTGTGTTATTGGCAGCACGCGTTGGAGAACAACCAGACTCTGAGCGTCCTGAGCTTCGTGCCAAGTATTGTCGACGATGGCAAGTATCTGACGTGTCGTGCCGAGAACCCCGTCATCCCGAATAGTGCTTTGGAGGACAAGTGGAGACTGGACGTGCAGTATCAGCCGCTGGTGACTCTTAAGATGGGCCAGACCTTGAATCCAGATTATATCAAAGAGGGCGATGACGTATACTTTGATTGTTCGGTCAGAGCCAATCCGAAGGTGTACAAACTCGCCTGGTTCAAAGATGTAAGTTTTCTACAGAATTTTTCTTACGTCATTGCTTTGCCTCTTAGGCTCGTCAACGAATGGACAGAAGGATAAAAGGGCGTCCTTTCCAGGTATTACCTGGTCTGTCATTGATTCCTATATACACACTGTTCTTAATTACCTGTCGGTGTCCCATCGTCTAACACAGGGCCTACTGAGTAACCTTGCCGACGAGTCCTTGTTTTTCTTTTCTCTTCTCACACTACCTCGCCGTTTCAGCCGCTGCCAAACTATATTATGTTGATGTAGTCGACATTCTGAAGGACCATACCGGTGCTCGCGTCATCGAACGTCATAGTGACCTTAAAGTACCGGTACTTCACCGGAATTCGAAAAACCAATTCAGTTTTTGTTACGAATAGCTTAACCCTCGAACGACGGTCCGTATTTACAATTTTATAATCTGTGACGTTTAGGATTATTTACTGCTTTGTTTATCAATGTTTTACATACATTTTCGGTGGTACCTCTTGCAGGACATATTAGGCGTTAGTCCTAGTTCAACAGTTATTCCTTTAATCGAACTGAATGAATACGTAAAATATTTGTTTCTAAATTACTTTTACAAGTACATTTGCAGATGCAGTTGCAAAGAGTATACTTTTATCACTGTCTTCTTCCTTGCTTTCTACAAATAGGCAATTTCTGTAAACATAGTACAGCTACAAATAGATACACAAATGTGAAGTGGGACCACAGAAAATTATCTTTAACTTTCCAAACGACGTTTTCAAACAACATGGAGATTTTGAGTGTTGAGTAGATTTAAAAATTGTAAATACGTGATCGATCAGTATTTACAGGTTTGCGTGTCTTCGTGATTGCAGTTTGTATCGAATGTTTGCATAGAAGTGACTCATAGTGGTTTGAAAGGACACTTAGGGTTATTTCCCTGTTCGGAGTTGTTAGGTTGATTACCCGTCGTCACATGTAGACAAAAAAATCAACTGACGTCGTAAAATGGCTCTATTTGTTTCAGGGGAAAGAGTTGAAGAATAATGCGACTGCGGGTATAGTGCTAAGCGATTACTCTCTGGTTCTCCAGGGCATAACTCGGTACTCTGCCGGTGATTATACTTGTCTTGCTGTGAACAGTGAAGGAAAGACGGACAGTAATCCTGTGGCTCTTCAAATAATGTGTGAGTATGCGTACCGAATGACGAGTTTATTAATTCAGTCGATTTTAATGCCATTATCTCTAAACACAACTCTTCACAATTATACCAATTCTGCATTATTATTCCTCTTATTTATTTTAACACTAGAACCACCGAACAATAAATCCAACGATATACATCGCTTTGTAATAATAACGAGACTGCATCTATTAAAACTTCATATAATTCTTATTGTAACGTGTATGTTATTAAAAAAGTACATCAAAAAGTTTCGAATGAAAATATTTTTATAACATCAATAATTGCGAAAGAAAAAAGTAGGAACCAGTAGAGATCATTGCTTTGATAGTGTTAAATACAATGTACAAAATCTCATCGTCACTTTTCACAGATTCTTCGCATTTAAACGACAGTTTATTTCTTCAAAATAACAAAGCACCAATCCTTAGCACCCGAAGCATTTTTAATTCCAAAATCAAGCCACATTTTGATATGAAATCTTTCTATTCTATTGGGTTGTCCGAAAAGTTACTGCCGATTTACTCACCGGAAATCGATTGATTGTCGATTCGTTTTGGTATGTATTTATTAAAAATAAAAATTAATTAGCACGAACTTTCCGGACAACCCAGTACATGAATAATTTCCGTGCATATCCAGTTCGTCGCTGCTTCACGTGCGTGCAACACTTAAATTTTTACCGACTTCTTACTATAGAAGTATATACTGGTCTTAAATGTAAGAATAGTGATGAAAAAGCTGTTTCGAATAATACTATGGCAACTTTCAGTGTCGCCTCGAAAGCGCCATTAGAATGCTAAGGGTTAATTTTCGATTGTTGTACAAGACCAGGAATCTATAATTCTCTAACTTAGGCAGGTCGAGAGGTTTAAAATTAGACTGTAGTCAGGTTCACAAAAAAAGGAGAAAAATGTATGTAATAGGGGGACCGGAACATAATGTCGTTTCTGCACATGTTGATATTCTCTTGCCATTTATCAGCTCATTAATTGTATACTTCAAAGTACACAAAATAGGTAAAAAAAACGACATTACTTTTCTACCTCATTAATATATGGGTCAAAAAATTTAGTTTCGGCGATTCTTATCTAACTCTGGCTACAAGTAACTGGACACGTAGGCAGAGTGTATGCCAAATTTCAGGTCGATCGGAATCGAATTACAGCCGTGGCGCGACTTTGAAA
>CM052083.1:6870222-6902416 GCA_028453745.1 Agapostemon virescens | reverse complement strand
TCAAATTTGTTTTTGTTAATCGTACGGCAACACTTCAATTTTTACTAACTTCTTAATTATAAATATTTGTAATGTACAAATTGTTTTGAATAATAGTCTGACAATTTTTAGTGTTGCTTCAGAGGAGCCATTGGAGTGCTAAGGGTTAATTTTATGCGTTCTAAAATTTTTGACACGATGATCTTTATAGAAATTCGTTTTTGCGTCTGTGTATCATAGATTTATGATATTTTTGTGTATTTTTAATTTTTCAAGTATATTATAATTTATAGATTGGAATTATTTTTGCTTTGATTCTATTTAGAACATCCTAGCTTAATAACGTTAAATAGTAGATCTGTCTGATCCCTTTCCCTATCAAGGGATAAGCATTTATGCTAATAAGTGTTTCAGTAATGACACGTATCAGCCTCAATCAATCCCATGAATCAAGCTTCATCAATTAATTCAGTCAACACAATACTGCGTGATAGCTACATTGATGTATTCAATCTAAGCGCAGTTACATCTAGCATCAACCGTGCGCATGCAGTAATGTATACGATCAAGTATGCGATTACTTACAACTGCTCAAATTGTAATGACACGGTACCATGCATTTACTTTTAATCATTTTCAATTCTGTAATCAGCCAACGTCGATGTTGTACTATTTTGTGTTGCATCATGTAATATAGCACATGATACTAATGTATTCACATAATGCAGCACACTAGACAACACACTAACAACGTGTCAAACATAAATAGTTGCATTTTCAAATTGTCTGCTTGCTCTTCAATCCCAATTTTCACACTGTGAAGATATTAATTAATTTTTCATAAAATATTTTAAAATTAATCTTGCATTTCTGTAATGACATATATACTCACGTTATTCCTCAGACGGATTCAACGGATTTTGGAAATGTTATGAACTCTGCTGATGTCTCTGAATTAATGAAACCAAAATGCTGTACAAAATAATCCTCCAGTATTAAATAAAATAAGAATAAATCGTGTGAAACTAAGACCGAGTAAATAACGCAATTAATTAGCATTAATTATTGTAGATAGGAAAATATACATCAAATTATGTCGCATTTAGTCTCACTTTTATCAGAAAAAAGAACAAAAGAGCCAGAATCCATTCGCTGTATCCGTGCTGTGATTGGTCCATACTCTTCCGTAATAACTCAAAAATTGGGTTTCATAAATTGAAATAGATAACGCAAGTGCAATGACGAGTTAACTCGTCATCGGTCAATAACGTTTAGGCATGAAAAGACGAGTTAACTCGTCACCGGTCACCAATGTGTTAACCCTAAGCACTCCAATGGCTCCTCTCAGGCGACACTAAAAATGGCCGAACTATTATTCGAAGTTATTTTTACATTCCTATGTTTGCATGTAATAAATCGGTAAATATTGAATTGTTACACCTACAAGTAATAGTAATAAATTTTTTATGCACGAAAGGAAGTGAAACGTGTATAGTAGAACTATTCTAGATCAAAAAGTCTCTCGATTTTAGAATTAAAATTGCTTGGAGTGCAAAGGGTTAAAATAATCCCAGCAATATTTCCCTTCAGGAAACTCTATAATTTTCGGGACACCCTGTAAATCTTACCTCGATCTATGCTACATTTTCCGTTCGAATGGATACGTCGATCTTCTGCAGTCCTCGAAGAACATACCCCGCGGTAGTGGGGATAAGTTGAGTGCACTTACCGTGTACAGCCTCGTAGCATCTATCGCGACATTACCGCATCGAAGAAATCAAAGCAGTACGATGAGATGTTATAAACTTACGATTCCGCAGGTGATAGCTGCCGGACGACCATACGCTCTGCATAATTGCACCGTGACGGAATTGTCGGCGCCATTGGACACCGAGGAGCTCGGTCTGAAATCAGGAACCGGCCTGTTGGTCCGTTGCCTGGAAGGTTACGACGGTGGTCTCCCGATCTTCAGCTATCAGCTGGAGGTGGTAGCCGACGAGGACGGCGGTCCGATTCTTCTGAACAAAACTGTGCCAGCCACCCCTAACGGTCCGACGTTCGAAGTCGCCGGCCTAACCACGGGAAGAAGCTATCGACTTTTTCTCTACGCGATTAATGCAAAAGGGAGGAGCGAGCCTGCCATTCTCGAGCCGGTGACCCTGAAAGGCGTCGCCATGTACACGACCGGTGAGTACATTGACTTTCTAATATAACTGGCATTCAACCAACGCGTTTGACACATGCTAAATCGGCTTATCGATAAGAGACGCGCAGTCATTAGATGGATTTCCGTGGATATTTCCGACGTGTCTAACTCAGTCGGTGCGCCGGGCTCGGAGTTAGAATTGTCACTCTCGTGACGAGCGTATTTGCTAGGCGAAATCCGGCGAGGTTAACACTCCTGAGTTCGACGACCACGTATTTTCGGTCTGGACTATCTATTGGATCGGAAAATGTCTTCGGGCAATCGATGAACGGATTTTATTGTATTCCTATAAAGTATTGCCCACTTTTTTTTTGCCTCACTTTCGTCATAGTGAAAGTTGTCCGGTTTCTGGACAAACACTGTTGTGCATGTTCTTTGCAGGATTCCGGAGGCCTGAAGATTTTTCGATTGATTTCGTAACGATTGCAAAAATTTCGGGGTCAAAAAATATTCGAAGGGATGGGACAGTTTTAATAGCACCGTGCATCGAAGAATTAACACGAGGCTACAATTACTGGTCGAACGATCCTTTTAAAATTTGTTATTTTGTAATTATTAACTCTTTGCGCTTCAATGGCGCCTCTGAGGCAACACTAAAAATTTTAACTATTTAACACATTTTACTATTATTTAATACATTAATTGTCAAACTGACGTCCTCCAAAATTCCATAAATTCAAATTAATTTATTTAATGAAACAACGATGTGAGACTTGAAATGTATGACATACAGTTATCTGTCAACCTTCTTGTATTCTTCGGATATCAACTAAATCGAATGCAAGGAATATATTAACGTACAAATTTATTTTTAAACATGGACTAATAATTCTGTCACCCATATATGTGTGACATGACAGTCAAAGTGTTAAAATAGCTTATGCATCGCTATAATTGCATTTAAGACGTCGGTACAAATTGGAATGTTACACTTACGAGTGATAGTAATAAACTTTATATTCATAAAGGGAAATTAATCAAGTATAGTGGAGCTGTTTTAGGTCCAAAATATGTTTCGATTTTAGAATTAAAATTGCTTGGAGTGCTAAGGGTTAACCCTTTGAACTCAAAGCCATTTATTGAAGCAGATATTGTAATCAAAATGGGACAAGATTTGAATAGATGCAGTCTTGTTCTAGTGTTAAAACAGCTTTTGCATTGCTCTGTCTGCATGGAGTCGATAAAAATTGATATTGCACATACGAAAAGAAATGAACCATGTAAAATGGAATTATTTTACGTCAAAAAAGATGTTTCGGTTTTGGAATTAAAATTACTTGGAGTTTCATCGAAATTAAATATGCTCTAAAATTACGCAGTTTTTGTTACTAGTCCACAATTATTTTCGATGTCAAAATCGTTTTAAATAACAATATGGCAATTTTTCGAGGCGCCTCAAAATCAAACTTTTCATCGCCGAAAAGCGAAATAGTAATATCTGCAAAGAAATGACAACTATGACGAAGGATTTCGCTCTGATTCGCGGGGAAACTAGACGTCCGCTATCGGAATGCGATAGTTTGCTTTTCAGATTCGCTGCTTCGGCTGGGCACCAAAGTTATTTATATTATCGAGCTCCTGGAAGGTGTCATGAAGTTTTCTCGTTACCGATGATGATTGTTTTCGTATTATCTCGAAGGCGTAACGGCAAAAAAAAGGCGCCCCGAGAAAACTGGGACGCCTCCCAGAGAACGAAACTTCTTGCTATTGACAAAAAAAAAAAACAGAAGGAAAGGGAAGAAGAAAGTCTCTTTCTCTCTTGCTTCCACTCTTTCTTTTTCTCCCCCAAGCAACGATACCCCGTTCTCGATCGCCGGGCTCTCTGTCCGATTAAGGAAGCAGATACTTATTGAGATGAGCAATAAATTGGAAGGTATAATTGGAGAAGGAATCCAGGTCTCCATATTGAATATCGGACCTATCGGATGGATACTCTTCTCTGATCATTATTCTTCGTTAAAGACTATGTTGATGAATGTTATCGGGATTCTTTGTTCCTTCGCACTGCATACAGTCGCTACTAGCCCAGTTTCAATACCAGCGTAAAAGCGTTCAGTCGAGTCGTCTTTTATTCAAATATTCTATTATATACGTACGATCCGATACTCGAACAGAATACACTCTTCATTTCCTTATTGTTTGTTGCATTTTTTCGAATATCCATCTGTAATCGTTCATGCTAATTCCGCTGGCATTGAATCGTGCATTATACAGTTTCGGTTTCAAACTATATCCCTCCTCGCGAAATTAAAGGTTCGAGACATTCACTCGTTAGTTGTGTAGGCTCCATTGTTCTTAATCGTTCTTTACAATTTCATTCTCAAATAGATCAAACGTGGACAACACAAGGATTTATTCTGAAACTTGGCTACGCAAAGACCTACCGCGGAATCTAATAACACTAAAACAAAAACGTACACATTTAACACGTTGAATGCTATGTCAGTCCCTGGGGCCTGACGGTGTCAAATTTACAAATTAATATGTTATAGATAATTCATATAATATTAAAAAATATTTATACTATTTCAATAGACTCGATTGAAACGGAAAAGCGCAAATGGGGTAAGCGAGTCTTTCGCTTATGCACAGTTGCATTATTTCGGTTTAAAGGTAAATAATTCTAGAAATAACCACAATATTTCAGAATATACAAAAACATACTAGAATATCCCAGAATACACTAGAATAAAGCGAAATACAATGTGACGTGAAAGCTAAGTAAAATGGCGCCGCATTCAACGTGTTAACCAGTAGAGTATTTAAAGATTTACGGCACGTAACATGTGAACGGAAACACAGAAAGAATTCTTCGAGTGAGATTCAGTGAAACCTGATTGCGTTGTTCAAACAAAATAAAGAACATATAATCGATAGGAATATTACCGTGAAGGATCGTAACCTTGTGTTTGACATAAAAGCGATGACCACCGTCGAGAATTGCACGAGCCTCGTTAAAGTCTCGTTTGAGCGGAAGATACAAAGCAGCGTCGTCGATAGTCGTTTAAATTTTTACTTTTACTGCGTCGGCGGGAAGCTGTTTAATTTGAAACCCATCGCCGTAGCACAATCAGAAAAATAATAAACAACGGCAGCCGGGGCTGTGCGCACCGTGAAACAGGGCGGCGCGTTGTTAATAGTCCGCGCGACAGGTTGGCGCGAACTTAATTATTAAGCGAAAACAAAAAAAAAAGCGTCGCGCAACAGTTACAGAAATCAAATGCGAAACAAAGTGAACGGGGGCGCTCTCTCTCTCTCTCTCTTTCTCTCTCAGTATAAATTTGCGGGTTTCGTTTCGACGGAAAATTCGTCCGGTGGAGAGGAGAGGGAGAGAAAAAACGAGGACACAACAGCCGAGGCTCTTCCCTAACAACCGGGCGACACAATGGCGAGCGGTGGCTTTTGAAAAATGATATGGCTGCCAGAAAAACGCTGAACTCCGGCTTTTGACGGTCAATTAACGTGCGCGCGTGCCTCGCGGCAACTTCGACCACGCCTATTATGCCCGTGATAGGTGACACAAGGACAGTGGATATGATTGCAATTGCGCAAATAGTCCGTGCGGACGCGTCAGTACTGCAATTAGTCGGTTAACCGACCCTCAAACCCATCCCGTCACCGAACCCACTCCCTTCCCTTCGGCCCCTGTCACGATCCTGTGACCCCATAAGGGAACTTGGATGTGGTCGGGGTTGTTCGAAACCCGTGCACACCATCACCGAAGGAGAGAGAGGCCATGGGGGCCCGGAAACTGGCGGCTCGGCTTGTAATGCTGAACGCAGCGCAACGCAACCACAGGTATCGAACTCTGCGGACCTTGCAATTAACAAAACAGATTACACTCAATCAACGAACACCTATATCTCTCCTCTCTGTCCATGTGTCTCTGACTGTTTCACCAGCTTTCAATGCCCTTCCACGACTACGAAACCACCCCCGGCTGCCCTCTCACCTCGCACCAATCCCGCACCTAACGCTCGGCTATGTTAAATACCCAACACCTACGGATCAAACGTCCATTCATACCTGGCCCATGGTTATTTCGTACCTAATTCCTACCCGCGAGAGTGAACACAACGAGCAAACGCCTTTAACAATTCCGACGATATCGTCACGCAAGGACTTCCGGTGCGGCCGGAAGAACTCGAGTCTGTATACATGAAATCGGAATTTGCCCATACGCGGCGCTAGCTGTCAATGTAGTTACTGTTAAACCGCGTCATCGACGCCATTTTCTTGTTTTGACATCCCATCAAGATTTGCAACTCGCAACCATACAAGTTTCATACAACAGCATGGATTTTAATAGCGTTGAACACGTCGAATTTTGTGACTGAAAACTACGATTTACGGACAGCATTGATTTTCTGTTAATGAAAAACAAAAAGATATGAAGAACTAGAAAGATATACATTTCCTCGTACATAACTAGAAAATTGATGAAACATAATGAGACACATCCTGCGTTTAAATAATCAACGTTCTATCTTAATACCACTGCAACGAATCTACCCTAGTAAATATTTCTTTGCTCCACTGTATAGTACAAGAAAACTATACACTTCTCCGCACAAACCTAGAAAATCGACGAAAACTTCTGAGACCCATCGTGGCGTTTTATTAAACGACATTCTAGTCTATTTCTGCTGCAACAAATCTGCTCGTGCAAGTGTTTGTTTGCACCATTATACAGAACTAGAAAGATATACATTTCCTCGTACATAATTAGAAAATTGGTGAAACCTAAGAGACACATCAATTGAATACGAGAAGCTATCTTCATACGTTTCAAAGCCATGGGAAAGATCCAGAAGATAAGAAAATGGGATTAAAAGGCAACATGAAGTGATTTTGATATTGTTGAACATGTCGAACTTTGTGATTGAAAACTATGTTTTCCAGACAGCATTGATTTTCTGTTAACATTTGATAAAAATTGTTGCAGAATTGCATCGAATGCTTGTGGAAGCTTACGACGAGCATGCTCTTGGAAAATCAAGGTTCTTCGAGTGGTTTAGACATTCAAAAGTGGCAATTTTTACGTGTGAAACGAAGAACGTGGAGGTTTAGCGAAAAAGTTTGAGAACAGTTGATTGCAAGCATCGTTGGGCGAGGATGACGCTCGAACGTAACAACAATTCGGAAATCAATTGAATGTGACACAAGAAGCCATCTTCATACGTTTCAAAACCATGAAAAAGATCCAGAAGATAGAAAAGTGGGATTAAGAGGAACCGCAAAATGATTTTGATAGCGTTGAACACGAATTATGTACCTGAAAACCACAATTTACTTCTTGTGCGAATTACGCCAATAATCGCTACTTCCAAGTGTAACCTGTGTCTTCGAAAAATTAATTTCTCCGAAACACACTACTTACATCCGGAAACCTTAACAGCGCGAAGTGTACATTTGTCCTTATACGTTTTACCTTAACATAAATATTATTTCAACAGTTCGATCGTTTCAGCGATTCCTGCATACCACGTTCCCTACAAAACCATAAACTACAGCGTTCGATAAACGCGCATCGAAGCTACGATGAAATCAAAAAGCAAAGATTAAAGAAAAAAATATAAAAATTACCCAACCCCTAACGAGATTCTACACAAATACACAGAACGTCAAATAAATCGTAGTTTTCAGGATTCTGTAAGTTCCAGTATTACCGAAGCCGAAGCAAATACTAAAAGCGGGGCGTAGTCGTCGACTTTCCAATATTCGATATCGCCGAGCCTTATTTACAATCTATTATTTCGCTTTCGTTGAAATACAGGAGCCAACGAATGAATCGGTAAAATCCCGAAAAGCCAATGAAGCACGTCTCGAAGCGTCGAACTTCGAAAAGCATCCGGCCGTTTAGTATTTGCGAAAGCTTCTTTCCGTCCCTGCGGGGCCAGGGTCCGTAATCAGCCTTAGCCAAACGGCTCCGATGACATAATGGAAGTCATTGATAACACACGGTTGCGGGTCAACAGCGGGTTAATTCGGTTTGCCACACGATTTCCGGGGCCGGCCAACCATACACGGAGGTACCGAACCGGTATCGGAGCACCGCGTCTTACTTTTTCGCTTCCGTAGACTCTGGCTCCTTCTTATCTAACGCCGGCACGTCTGACGTGGCACAACAAGGCGCACCGGCTACGACGGGAGGAGGGACGGACGGAGCTGCAAATATTGATTTGACGACCGTAAGCTCACAGCGCTGATTTGCCCGAATGACAGCCCAGGTCTGCGGACCGTCGGAACCAATTTGCGGCCTCTTTGCTTTGTCCGCGTTTGATGGAACACCATCGAGGTCAGCCAGTGCCGAGAAAGACGCACCCGGAGCCGGGGCCCCTTTGTGCCCGGACTTTCTTCGACCGTGCAACACACCGATCGATGCTTCTATTCCTCGCCAACGGTACTTGGATTTTTCGTTCGGGGCTTTTATCCCGTGGACACGTGTTACAAAAGTAGCCGCCGCAACGCGCGCGTTTCGTTTCGGTTTCGTCGCGCCCGTACCGGTCTAAAAGCTGCTAATTCTTTGAGATTCGCCCGTGGAAATACATTCGCGACGGGGCTTTCTTTCGATTACGGAAGGATCAAACGGATGAGAGAACCTCGCTCGCCGAGGAAACTCGATACCCGGGTAACCGGTTCTTTGCTGAACTTTGCGCGAGCTGCTTTTATAGAATTGTCGGCTAATGAGAAACATTGCGGTCGCGGGAATACCGTGGAAATCGGGATTTTGAAAGTTAATAACGGATAGGGATATTGTAAACGGGGATTTCAATAAGAGAAACTAATTTTATTCGAGATCAACCGTGGTCTTGGTACTAGCGTTGAATGATTACAGTATGTTCTTCGTCTTTAACACTAGAACTAGAGAATGATAAATCCAACGATATACATTGCTTTGTAGTAATAACGAAACTCTCACTGTTCGAACGTAATACAATTTTTATCGTAACATATAATTTCGTCAAAAAAGCACAACCGAAAATTTCTGATAAAGACATTTTTATAACTTCAACAATTGAAAACGAAAAAATTGGGGACCAGTCATTTTGACTGGTTTTGTAGTTCTAGTGTTAACCCTTTTAGTGCCGAACGACAATATATCGTTGCGTATTCGATGGCGCCTTACTATTCGTATTGCAAGCGAACTTTATCTTAAGACTTTACCTACCGGAAGCCTATTAATAGGACATTCAATAATTGTGCTGTAACAAAATGAAGCTCAAAAATTGCTTTTAATTTGTAATTTTTAATGAAATTATTAGGTAACGTTACTGAGGATGCCCAGTTGATTCGTAATAAAAATTGCTGTCAACGTTGAGAGATTCATTAAAAAGTTTTCAATCATGAACCGTGAACCCTGAAGAATTCCAAAATAATGGTCGGTCGATAAAGTGTTAAAATCAATTTATAAAACGTTATAAATGGTCTAATTTTATTGGGAAAGAATTTCAAAAATTGTTTATGGGTTTAATTTGTTGGAAAATAAGGTTCGTTGTACGAAGATTCTGGGGCAAGTGCCATGAGATCCCAAATCTTAGTAAATTCATTACATTGATCCGGCATTTTTCGCATAGGTATGATACTTTCGTTTAGCACTAAAAGGGTTGATACTAGAAGACTATTAAAGTGCATCCTCTATCAGTTGTTCACATCGAGTTCCGCAAATGAAATGTACGATTTCTATCGTTGCGCAAGACTTAACTATAACAAAATATATTTTCCATATTGAAAATATAAATAATGAAAATGGAACACGCTGAATTTGTTCGATGGAATAGCTAAATGTTCCAGCCCGAAGAATAAGTAGAACATTCGTCGACTATATTTAAGACGCGACGGAAAGTCTATTCTTGATATTAAGACGTTTTCCACATTTGTCGACCACTAGGTATCCAATTGTCGTTTCCGTCTTCCTCGACAGGACGTGTTATAAATAAGGAATTTCCGGAGGGTCATCTCAAATCAAACGAGCAGCGTTGCCCGAAGCGACGTCGCCCTCAAATTAAATTTTTAAAAATTTTCATCGATTACTTTTTACTCAAGAACACAGTGTTGCAAGGAGTGGATGCATCTCGACAGCTTCGTTTAACCCTTTAATTCAATCTTTAATATTGCAAAAAATACGATTTAGCACTAGAACTACCAAACCAGTCATCTTGACAGGCCTCTAATTTGTTTTACAATTATTGAAGTTATAAAAATATTTTCATTAGTAATTTTCTGATGTACTTCTTTAATGACGTATACCTTATAATAAGTATTGTATGAAGTTGTAATAGATGCAGTATCGTTGTTATTACAAAGCAATGTATATCGTTGGATTTATTGTTCGGTAGTTTTAGTGTTAACACTAGAACGACGAAGCATTAAACTATATTAATATATACTGCTTTATAATAATGACAAAGTTGTAATTATTCGAAGTTTGTATAACTTCTATGTTCATATATGTTTTAATGAAAATGTTTTCATAGGAACATTCTTATAATTTCATTAACTGTGGAAGAAGAAATCGGTAACGAGTTATTTTGACTGGTCCAGTCGTTCTAGCGTTAACACTAATTCTACCGCAGCTGTTGAAACAACCGTTTTCAGATTTTTATCTTGCAATTATTGAAGTTATAATACTGCCTTCGTGGTAATCGATTCAATAGATATTAGACAAATTAAATCTTGTCATTTTTATAAGACACCATTCACTAGGCAATTTAACCTCTTAGGTACGGCTGAATTTTGCGCAGGGCTGTTTCAGTAAACGGCAGAACACGTTGAAATGAAGTTTCTGATAACTAAATTATAATTTTCCTTAAAGATATGATGCCTACGCTTCGACTTTAATAATGTACTTTAATAATTAGTGATATAATTGGGTGTGCTCAAATTACTATAATTGCGCGCCATAATATAAGATGACATCCTCGAAAGCCACTATAGTGGCGCATCGTACCTAAGAGGTTAAATGCTCGACAGATTTATTTCTCGAAATTTTTAAATACATAACCAAAGAAATAAATCCAGCATAAATGGATTAAGAAGTAAATGAAAGACATTAGATCCCGTCAAAACGAAACTGAAACCTAACATCGAAAGGTGTACGACTGTATTTCACGACAATTATAATTTTCTGCTGCACAACCCGTCGCGCGACC
The DNA here is from genome assembly GCA_028453745.1 of Agapostemon virescens. Lineage (NCBI taxonomy): Eukaryota > Metazoa > Arthropoda > Insecta > Hymenoptera > Halictidae > Agapostemon > Agapostemon virescens. The sequence continues at coordinate 6,891,079 of CM052083.1, read as the reverse complement.
GTAGGCTCGCTCGGAACATAAACCCGGCGTCTTCTCTGAGATTTCTATTAAACGATAAAAGAAGTTCGACGTAGGCGCCTGGAGAAAAGGGGTTAACGAAGGCGCAAGTTCCTAACACGGTCCTGGAATAGTGTTTCTATCCAGCGCCTCGGGAGACAATGTCTCACCTCGAAGACTGCTCGCCTCGCGTAATAATCTCATTCAATGCCATTAAAGTCTCTGGTCCGCGAGTTATCCGAACATATCCCAACCAGTGCTTAGGGAATCGAGTTGCGAAAGACGCTGTCTCTCGGCGAAGTAATTCCAGCAAGGGGTAAAAACAAATGGCAGAACGCATCGGTGTCGACCGACGTGACGGGGTAGACACAACGACGGGAGACGTCGCGGATGTCGCGATTCGAGGTAAAGACGCAAAACGATCTGGGACGTGTTCAGAAAAGCGAAGATCCGAAACGGGTCGGAGTTCTTCTTTGGTCTGGAGAAGCGGGAGCAGCGGCGGCGGCGGTTGAAGCTGCAGCAGCAGCAGCAACCAGCAGCACCGGTGTTTGAATCCACGGGAAGAAGACGGGTTCTCCCGGGCATCGGCGAGAACTTCCTTCTGTCGGGATAGACGGGAAGAAAAACGGTAACTCGACACGGCGTAACGCGACGGTGCAAGAAAATGAACGCGGAGAATGAAAGCGGGGCCGCCTACGGTGGAGCCGTAGAGCGCGAAGAGAATTACAGTCACTCCGCCTCTCCATTTCGCGGCGGTGGCCGTTGAATGATCACCGGCTAATCCATTAGGAAAATTAAGCACGGGCCAACCTTCCTTCTCTCCCTCTCTCTTTCTCTCTCTTTCTCTTTCTCTCCCCTTCTTCTTCTCTCTGTTCGCCTCCCTCTTCCTCTGCTGCCCCCGTTCCTCTGGCAACGTGTCCTCCACGGCCCTATCCTCTTTGTTAGACCCGGCCGCGAATCGCGAAATAAGAAATAAGGCTGGTTTCCCCTTTTTTACGCACGCACCCCGACGACCCGAGGCCTGACGAGGAAAAGATACTACCGGTTCGGGGAGAGTCGACGGAAAAACTGCGACCGAAGGGGAAAAAGGAGATAAGATATTTGAGATGAGGGAACGAAAAGGAGGTGATAAATAGTTATTCTTCTTCCGCTTCTTCTTCTTCTGTTCTTTGTCCATTTTTCCCACCTTACTCCTCTTTTTCTTTTTCTTCTTCTCGCAGCTTTTTTTCCCCCCCGGGTCTCTACAGAGACTGCCCGAGAAGGATTTCTCCGGAAACTCTGAGAGCCGGTGTTATGGGTTTCCCATTTGTGCAGGATCTAATTTTTGCAAAGGAGCTCTTGTCTGATTTTTCTTTAAGGTTTGTTAGGAAACATCGATGCGTGGGATGTTCTTTGGGATACGTTCGGGTTCGAGGAATTGGAAACAGCGATTGTATTTGATCATTGTAACTGGTCTCGTCCAAGTACTTTCCATCGGAGTCGGTTGAAAGAAGTGGAAGCTTTCGAATCACTTTAATCAGTGGGAAATAATGTAACGACTCTTTCTGAAATTCATCCAGTGCGTTTACGTGTTTGTTTTTCACTCATCCATTCTTGTTATACGTGCATCAAATTAGACACATTCAAGATTATTGCAATGTTACTTTCAATTTGTTGAAGTTGTTAAAAAATGGAATATATGTTCATGTAGTTTCCGTTTCTTGTAATCGATTCAGACTCAGCGTTTATACAATTTTCCATAATTTGATACTAAATTTTGATTAAATAAATCGCTTCTCACTATAATTTTAACACTCGAACTACCGAACCAGTCATTTTGACTGTTCCCTAATTTTTTCTTTCGCAATTATTGAAGTTACAAATATTTGTTAGAAGTTATAAAATTGCATACCTTACAATAAGCATTGTATGAAGTTTTAGTAGATGCAGTCTCATTATTATTACAAAACAATGTATATCGTAGGATTTATTGTTCGATATTTCTAGTGTTAATTGTCACGCAGAGTACATAAAAATAAATTAATGTAATTATTTAAAATAATAAGGCAAGTATTTAAAATAAAGATTATGTATATTTTATAAAAATACGAAAAATCCGCCAGATGCATAAGGATGCAGATATTTATCGAATAAATGCTTAACAAAATTAAACATTTCTAAATTTACACAATAATTGTTGGAAAATGTTTCGTAACCATATTTTTCAACGCGTTTATTTAGCGCCATTAATGCCGGGCTTCGTCGATTTCATGAATTTTATTCTAATTTCGAGCCACCGTCTGTTAGGAATGAATCCAACGTTTCGAAGAATGTAATTTCAGCTATGGCGCTGAATAAAATTGTGTCGGGCATAGTTTAAATTTTTTAAGAAAGCCCTTCGATATCGTCGCAGCTTATTTTCAGCTTCGTGCAACTTTAAATCGTTTAAAAATTAAAAAAAGTTAGTTACCTGGAAACTTGTTTTTTCGAGACTGCCATCCAATTCAATTTCGCGAGAGTTCTAAATTACGCGGCGCGAGAAGTTCAAAAAGTTGTCGCTGGCGAACGCGTTTAGGCGAGAGGGAAATTTGCCCGTATGTTAAGCATATTTTAATTTTTTATTTACGGCGAACAATTTTTATTCCCGTGATACATTACAGCGGACGCATTCTCGCGGCAGAAGAAAAGGTGTGTACGCGCGAATTTCTAAACGGTCTATTTTTATTCGCTTCATCTCAATTACGTCTGCTAAGTGTAATTATTAAATTTATGAACTTTTTTCTCTGTCTGACGAGAGGCTAATAAAATTTTTGTATAATAAATTATAAATAACTAATCTTATTATGTCTATTATTTCGCATAATAATTAGCTTTCGATTATTTCTCCGTCACACGTGTGTTAATATTATTAATTATTGATCCACTTTAAAAAATCTTTAACCAATTATTTACCAATTAATTGCGTTTGCATAATAATTGCATTACGCTTTCACCGCAGTCTATTTTAACCTAATCATTCTGCATAACATAAATATAATACGGTTAGACAAAATGGTAAATAAAAATATGCAGCATAATAATTATATTATAAATATTATTTCAATGGAAATTGCATGATGAATATCACGTTTAAGATAAAGTTGCATACATGCAATGTGAGTTGCATATGCAAATATAATATAAACATTCACTCAGCAGACTTTATTAGAATATCCATCTTGGGTAACTTCGATATGAAACTGCATACGACGAAAACACACTGAACAATATTTATCAATGCATAATGCGCTCCGAGAACTATTGATACGTTTCATAAACATACCAAATCAGGCTCAGCAGCGCTGTTCACGTTTTCCAAATAGAAAATAAAATTCTTGTAGGCATTTAAGGAATGTATCATAATTTTATTCATCTCTGTTTCTAACTAATTCCGATTTTTATTTCGTTCTCTAAAAGTTCGCTCGTTAGGGGTTAGCTACGCGTAACAAACCAATTTATGTTACACGACTATGAAACCAAAAAATAACATACACGCAACAACTCTGTGTTTTAAGGTATAAACGAACAAATAAACAATCGCTAGTTCTCCGAGTTTGCCCAAAAGAATATCGATTCGCAATACTACGATAAAAATATTTCCTGCTGCGAATTCAAATTTAAGAAGTCTATCGAACTAAAGCTGATCAGCAACGACAATAATTTATTGCAACGAATTTCTCTAATATATTAACATCACTTTGCTGTGGACTTAGGATGCTTCTCGAAGAAAGTAGAGGAAGGGTACGAGCCACGACAAATAATTAATACATCGACAGTCAGGCGAACTGGAGTAAATTATTTTATGGGTGGGTCAGCAGGGCAGAGTCTAACAAGCGAAGATGTTCGATAGAGAGTGAAGGGTACGCGAGCAACGAGGGAACAAAGTACATGGGCAATGGTAGAAGGGTAAACGAGTAGAAAATGAAGGGTACATGGCCGAGGTAGAAGGGTGCATAACAAGGGAAGGCAAAAGCCGACTGTCCTGCTAAAGACCCGGCTTTTGCTCATCCAAATAATAAACATAGTTTCAAAGAACAAGTTTAAACAACAATACCAACTTTCCCAAGGAATTCTTCTAAAAATGAAACAGCCTCCGGTCGCCGAATAACTGGCAGGTGGAAAAAAGAGAATAACAGTAAGACAATGGTACATACCTGCGAGGCTTGTCTCCCTCCTCGACTTGCCAGGATATCGACTTCGGCCACAAACTTCTCGACAAGTTTCGACGTCACGATCGTATGCACGATGGTCGGTTGTTTGGATCGAAGCTGGCACGCGGATGGTTTTAGAATGCAATTCTTCCGAAATTGGTTTCGGGTTTCCGCGAGATTGCTTCGATTTAGGACGAATTGTCTCGGCTGCCTGAAGGCTGGCCCGCTGCTCGTACCTCGCGCTTTCTAGCCAGCCTCGAACACAGAAAAGTTCTCGGCGAGAGCTCGACTTCGGATCCCCGTGCAAGGATCGCCGGAAGATCCTTTCGCAGGAGCATCGTGTTGTTTTCTTATCGTCTTAGCCGGATCGATTTCTATCCCCGTGAACGATCGACGAGCCACGGAACAGGAGGAAGCGAGCCGTCGATTAAACGGGCACGGCCAACGATCGACAAGATTGCGACGGAATCGCGAATACAAAGTCTTCCACCTAACTCGAGCATCTTCGCTATCTCTCTCACTCTCTTTTGTTATGATAGAGATTAATGTCGCAGGAAAAGATTACTTTGTTTGAACGAGCGAAGGCTGCGATGGAATAAAAATTCTCTCTGTCATTTTTCGAGAATTTTCAACGCAAACGAGGATTTTTGACAGTTTTGGAAATATCTTCTCCAGGAAGCTAAATCTTGTATTCTAGTGTATTGAAATATTGTCTCCCGAGGCACTGGATAGAGACACTATTCCAGGACCGTGTTAGGAACTTGCGCCTTCGTTAACCCCTTTTCTCCAGGCGCCTACGTCGAACTTCTTTTATCGTTTAATAGAAATCTCAGAGAAGACGCCGGGTTTATGTTCCGAGCGAGCCTACGGTCGCGCGACGGGTTGTGCAGCAGAAAATTATAATCGTCGTGAAATACAGTCGTACACCTTTCGATGTTAGGTTTCAGTTTCGTTTTGACGGGATCTAATGTCTTTCATTTACTTCTTAATCCATTTATGCTGGATTTATTTCTTTGGTTATGTATTTAAAAATTTCGAGAAATAAATCTGTCGAGCATTTAACCTCTTAGGTACGATGCGCCACTATAGTGGCTTTCGAGGATGTCATCTTATATTATGGCGCGCAATTATAGTAATTTGAGCACACCCAATTATATCACTAATTATTAAAGTACATTATTAAAGTCGAAGCGTAGGCATCATATCTTTAAGGAAAATTATAATTTAGTTATCAGAAACTTCATTTCAACGTGTTCTGCCGTTTACTGAAACAGCCCTGCGCAAAATTCAGCCGTACCTAAGAGGTTAAATTGCCTAGTGAATGGTGTCTTATAAAAATGACAAGATTTAATTTGTCTAATATCTATTGAATCGATTACCACGAAGGCAGTATTATAACTTCAATAATTGCAAGATAAAAATCTGAAAACGGTTGTTTCAACAGCTGCGGTAGAATTAGTGTTAACGCTAGAACGACTGGACCAGTCAAAATAACTCGTTACCGATTTCTTCTTCCACAGTTAATGAAATTATAAGAATGTTCCTATGAAAACATTTTCATTAAAACATATATGAACATAGAAGTTATACAAACTTCGAATAATTACAACTTTGTCATTATTATAAAGCAGTATATATTAATATAGTTTAATGCTTCGTCGTTCTAGTGTTAACACTAAAACTACCGAACAATAAATCCAACGATATACATTGCTTTGTAATAACAACGATACTGCATCTATTACAACTTCATACAATACTTATTATAAGGTATACGTCATTAAAGAAGTACATCAGAAAATTACTAATGAAAATATTTTTATAACTTCAATAATTGTAAAACAAATTAGAGGCCTGTCAAGATGACTGGTTTGGTAGTTCTAGTGCTAAATCGTATTTTTTGCAATATTAAAGATTGAATTAAAGGGTTAAACGAAGCTGTCGAGATGCATCCACTCCTTGCAACACTGTGTTCTTGAGTAAAAAGTAATCGATGAAAATTTTTAAAAATTTAATTTGAGGGCGACGTCGCTTCGGGCAACGCTGCTCGTTTGATTTGAGATGACCCTCCGGAAATTCCTGATTTATAACACGTCCTGTCGAGGAAGACGGAAACGACAATTGGATACCTAGTGGTCGACAAATGTGGAAAACGTCTTAATATCAAGAATAGACTTTCCGTCGCGTCTTAAATATAGTCGACGAATGTTCTACTTATTCTTCGGGCTGGAACATTTAGCTATTCCATCGAACAAATTCAGCGTGTTCCATTTTCATTATTTATATTTTCAATATGGAAAATATATTATGTTATAGTTAAGTCTTGCGTAACGATAGAAATCGTACATTTCATTTGCGGAACTCGATGTGAACAACTGATAGAGGATGCACTTTACGTGCAGCGGGCTAATGTTCGTGAAAAATGTGAATTCGTTGAGACATGAATCGACAGGGAAATCAAATGGTGAAATAAGACCGTAAGACGGACGTCTGAAATATTCCCATTGGTGGCTCGAATATATTCAACTGGCTTAAATACGTTTCCGTGGACTGTTTGCGTAGAAACTCGCGAGCTACGCTAGCTACCCACCCTACTACTAATTGTGGCAGAAACTGAAGCAAATAATGAAGGAACGACAGGAACAGGCACCGCTACGTCAACTCTTGCCAAATATTGATACACCTTGCTGCCACGTTGCAGTTACGGCGGTAAATTCGTTACAAAGACAACACACTGTGCCGGGGCTCGCCTTTTATAGTGGAAATAACCGGCTAAACACCCACGAAATTCTTGGCGCTGGCGTTGCACAGGCGACAAAATTGTCTCGCGTCGCTGCGTTCTCAATTTTCGGCAACGACCCTTTTATTTGCCGAACGAATGCATTCCGACAGTGATCCATAAGGAGAGAGAGAGAGGGAGAGAGAGAGAGAGAGAGAGAGAGAAATCTCTGCAATTAGATTTACACAAACGAGGGATAAATGTGCCACATCGGTAACCAATTTACTTTTGTCGTATTCAATTCTTTACCTTCCGAACCACAATAGAACTCTAGGAATTCGGGATTCCTTCTTGCTCCTCTTCTTACAACGCCAAGACTTACAAGTTTACAAACTAAATTGCACAATGAAAATTACTACTTTTGAAAGTAATTCTGGAAGTTGTGCAATGTAAATTTTCATTCTAGAAATAAAATTGGATGAACAGGCGTATGTTGAATTCGTATTCCGAAACGAAGTATTGCATTTGGATTGATAATCTAGTAAAACATCTCACAAAAGTAGTACTCTAGGAATTTGGCATTTCTTCTGACTTTTTCAATGAATGACGATTTACAAACTTACAAACTAAGTTTCGCATATTGCTAAATAGAAATTACTACTTTTGAATATACTCCTAAAAGTTCTGCAATTTCTATTTTCATTCTAGAAATGAAAATCGACGTTGGATTCGTATTCCGTATTGCATTTGGATAGGCAATCTAGTAAAATATCTATACATTTTTGTATGCAATATCAACAAAAATTCTAAGGGCAAAGCTATTAGATTATTATTCGCTATTCGCACTGCACGGTGCACTATACCAGGGCGATCGGCACAAAATAATTCAGAGCCACCAAAGTAAACTATGGACGTGCGTAAACGCCCGGCAGCGATTGGTTTTGATCTAATAAAAGCGTTCCTACCATCTGTGGCAAGGAACTCTGTTTTACATGTATTAGCTTTAAAATTACCACAGTTATTCGAGCAAATGTGGGTACGATTTTAGGAACCATAACTGATGAAATGAGACATAGCCGGTCAAGTGACCGTTGCCAAATCTTCAATTAGCAATTATTGAAGTCAGAAAATTATCTTCATAGAATTGTTATTCAATCATATATGTCTTATCTTATAACAATTTCTAGTTATATCATTTATTTTATTATCGTAAATTTTTTATCTGATCGGATCGCCTTATGGCAAAAGAACTACCTCGAAAACATCCCTGCCGGATGTATAGAATACACCATTCTATTCGAGAAAGGATATTTTAAATCTCGTGTAAGAATAAAAATGAAAGAGGATTATTTAAACTGGTGATTCCTAAAACGGCGTAACATTGTTCCGGAAATTCGTCTGGTACGATCACAAATAACGGAGATATATCGTTGTTTGCATTTAAATATTCCACCCTATGTGTACCACCTACGCAACCACTTGCTACGCTGTTTTGAATTAGTTGCCGAAGATTAATTCAGTGGGAAATAGCAATTAACCAGTACCGTGACGATCGATCCTCGGATTTACAAGCCCGGGTAAATTGAAAAGACAATCCACGCATTTAGATTTGCAAACGCGTGTGCAAACACGTTTGTAATTAAATATTAATTGAACCTTCGTGCTGTAACGGTGGTATGCTTGCGCCGCGTTGTATCAACGGCAGATTTTTTTAATGCATTCCCCCGGAGAAGAAGCGTCAAATTATCAACTCTGAGCGATTCCTTAAAGAATCGTGAAGTTCCTAGGCTCTCGAAAAGTTATGTCCTCGAAGTAATATGTTCCTCGCAAATTCTTCCGGAAAAAATGAACGTCTACCAACAAAAGTTTTAATCAAAAGATAGCATGTACTTACAAGGTTAAAGTGTACGCTAAATTTCCTATGGGATGGCAAAATTTATATTAATATAGTTAACAGTTTGTCTTGTCAAGTATTAGGTAAATCGGAAAGTTCCGTCCGTTTTTTTACAAAAAGTATAGCTTTATTCATGAAAGAAAATGAAAAAGTACGTTAATCAAAATATTGTCCATCGTTAGCGATGACTTTTTCCCATCTTTCGGGCAGCAAGCGAATTCCGCGTCGAAAGAATGATTCATCTTTGGAGGTTATCCAGGCGGAGATCCATTTTTCGAGATCTTCGTACGAATTAAATCGTTTTTCAGCAAGTGCGTGTGCCATCGACCGAAACAAGTGGTAGTCAGATGGGGCACAGTCTGGTGAATAAGCCGCATGTGGTAGCACTTCCCAGCGAAGTGATTCTATCGTTTCCTTGACAATTTTTGAGACGTGAGGCCGAGCATTGTCATGTAGCGAAATCACCTTACGCTGTCTCATTTCATATTGTGGTCGTTTTTCGTGCAATGCTCGACTCAAACGGATAATTTGTTGTAGGTAGAGATCTCCTGTGACTGTTTGACCAGTTTTTAGCAGTTCATAGTATACCACACCTTCCTGATCCCACCAAATGCAGAGTAAAGCCTTTTTTCCGTGGATATTCCGCTTTGGCGTCGATGTTGAGGGTTGGCCAGAATCACAAATGGTTTTTCGACGTTTAGGATTGTCAAAATTAATCCATTTTTCATCCCCAGTGATGAGACGATGGAGAAACCCCTTTCTTTGTTGTCTAGCAAGCAAAATTTCGCAGATGGTTTTCCGCCTTTCAATGTCTCTTGGCTTGAGTTCATATGGGACCCACTTTCCTTCCTTGTAGACCTTCCCTAAGGCTTTTAAACGGTCGGAAATTACAGATTGAGCACAATTTAACGCTTCTGCAATTTGTTTTTGCGTTTGACATGGATCTTCATCCACCAACGTCTGCAATTCTTCGTCTTCGAATACTCGTAGCCGTCCAGAACGCTCTTTGTCCTCCAAAGAAAAATTACCATTTTTAAAACGTCGAAACCACTCTCTACATGTTTTATCGGAAACAGCATTATCGCCATAAACGTCTACAATCATTCGATGAGCTTCAGCTGCCGTTTTCTTCGTGAAAATTAAACGTGACATGGCAGTCAGTGTTTAATGGTAAAATTTTTAATGACGTTAATAACGTACAATACAATCTCATTTCAGTTTCTTGTTGGCAAAAATCAGAAGTTTTATGAACATAGAATTATGACTCTGCCTAAAAGATGGCAAGAGTTCGTCAACAAAAATTTATTTTAAATCCGCGAGTTGCGAACGCAATATAACAGATGAATCCTTCGACCGACAGATTGCCAATCCTTTGACCAAGTGCACAACGTAACAATGGCTAACGTACTCCGATGATTAACATGATTAATCGGCAGCTCGGCGATTCTGATCGCTTCAAGATGAACAGGGTGCAACAGTAAATAACGCAGGGCAACTGGTCGGGAATTTAAAGTGAATAGCTCCTCGTCCTTTATGAGTGCGACTTCTCGAGAATGGAATTTGAATGCACTTAAGACACTCTCCTATCGTAACGGCGTGTTGACCGTGCACTTTGTTCCGCTTGCATAAACAATGCAGTCCCGACGACGACGCTGAAACAAAAACGCGTGGACGTTCGTCGCCGGGTGACGATCCTTCTGCTTTCGAAAGTCGCGTAGCGCATGCACTTGAAATCATTATGCGGACCATTTCGGTGGGTGACAGGTGCCGACTGTCATCCAAGCTATCTGTCAACACTCGTGAAACAAAATTTCTGGTCTGCGACACGGCGGATGCGTTCGGAACGCGACGTTCAGTGAACCAAGATACTAAAGAAAAATGGAAAATTCAAGAAACGCTATGCCGCGACGCGGATGCCCGGAATTCTTATTTACTGTAGAACGACTTTGAATAATATATTAAATTCCCGCGTGCATGCGTGAAATAGACGACGGGAATTAACCGGGGAAACTAGAATATTTTCAGCGCGCATTGTTAACAAATGCATAGGGTGCACGTGGAGAAGGATTTCAAATAAATTCCGACGCTTGCAACGGTCGTTAAAAATTTTACGTATTTATTACGAAATAGGAACGCATCTGAAGAATTTACAAAATAACATTCCACTATTTTTAACTGTATAAAAATATCAAGAAATAAATTAATCCTTTGCAGTCCAAGCTATGTCAACCTCTTAAGCACGATGCGCCATTATAGAGGCTTGAGCACACTCAATTCTATCATTGATTATTACAGTAAATTATTAATGTTAAAATACATGTATCATATCTTTTAGAAAAATTACAATTTAGTTATGAAAAACCTCATTCCAAAATGATTAAAGTTGAAGTATGTGCATCATATTTTTAACACTTTGACTGCCCAACCAACAACCTCAAAATATCAACAAAATCAAAGTAATTTATTTAAAGAAGCAACAATTACGAACTTAAAATGTAGGACAGAAAGTTATCCTTCAACCTTCTTCTATTCTCCAAAACCTCAATTAAATTTGGTGCAACAAATATATTAATGTATATATTTATTGTTAAACATGGACAAATAATTCTGTCACCCACGTATAGATGACATGGCAGTGAAAGTGTTAAGAAGAATTATAATTTAGTTATCAAAAACTTCATTCCAATGTGCTCTGCCGTACCGAGAAACTGTCCCGCACAAAATTCAACCGTGCCTAAGAGATTAATTACAATATCGAAAGATTTTTGTTTCATAGACCACGTAAGTGAATATTGCTTAGAAATAATAAAATTTAATTTCGGAATTGATTTACAGCGATGGTAACCGACACTATCGAACCAAAGAGCGATCGATTCCTTTCTCATTGTGACATAAGTGAAGCATAGCGTTCGTTTTAGGTCGAACATAAGTACATTGGCATACACGAAAAATATTTCCAACAGTCTATACGCAACGATCTCTGTTATTCCGACCAACTGTGTCGCACACGGTACAAACAATTGAAAAATCGACCACCGAACACAAAGTTACATCGATTCGATGCACGTTCCGCCCGAAAAAGAACGAAGAACCAATTTTTATTTTTCCACAATTTTCTGCGGGCCGCGTCGAAACTTACAAAAGTTTCCCGACAATTTCGTGCCCGTTCAAACCGAAATTAAAACTTTGTCTACTCGCGCCGCGCAACAATTCAAATGATCCGGTACACATAAAGCGAAACAGTGGGCAAAACGATACGTTCAACCAGCGTTATGACGAGTCGAACAAAAGCGGCTGCTGGAAAAAAGGAGGGAAAAAAAGAGTGGGAGAGTTGGAGAGATAGAAATGTTAAAAGCATGAAACTCCGCCGATCGAATCCACCTCTCCCTCTCCCCCTCTCTCTCTCTCTCTCTCTCTCTCTCTCTCGCTCTACACGAAAAACCGCAACGCAAAATGTTCTACGATTCGCAGAAATTACGATTTGCATCAATCGCCGGCGTATTGTGCGGGGTTCGCGCGAGTCGCGGAACACGCTCGAAACTTTTCCCGGTTCGGGGCCAGTAATGCGCGAGTTTATCAGCCGGCGAAAATTGGGAGGGAATAGTCGAATCGCCATATTTTTTTTGTTATGCCTTGGCAATTTCGCTTTCACCATTTTCCACGGTGATCGATTAATCTCCTGTCGAGCGTGTTCCGGTGCCGAGTGAGGGGCCGGCGAGAGCGGGGAGGAGCGCGAAGCGGGAAGCAACCAATTTCACGGGGCAAAAAGTTTAATTACACACGATACCGGGGACACGTCCAGGTATAAACAAGTGTCCACACATCGGCCCGGAAGAAAAACAGGCCGGCCACTTAACTAATATCTCAACTTTACGCCGGATTCCGTTCTCGCGCGTACGAGAAACAAACGCCATTGCTACGTCGAAGACGCGAACGGGACACACAAGGTCGTTCCGTCGACGATTCCTTTCCCGCAGCTTTTCCGCCCCGCGCACAGTTCTTTTTATTTTCTATCCCGTTGCCGGTCGATTCCGCGAGCTAGAGTTTAAATTGGTACTCTTCCTACCCACAATCAAAATCTAATCAAACTTTAACGAGTATCACGATCGCTCCCCAGACACTCGTCCAGCCCGGGGATTTCAGAGGCAGCACGTTGGTCTACGGAACAAAAGATAACGGCAGATTTACAGCGCTTTTTTTTTTTTTGGTTAAATTTCAACGATCCCCGGTATGGTCGAATATGGGCGATTCGGGAGGCGCAACACCTGAATTAAATTTTACCTATACGGTCGGCCGCGTACCCTTTTTCCCTCGCGCTCTCGTTAGTCGGACCTGCGATTGGATTTTTCGCTCTTGCACAGCTTAAATCGGATCGATTCCGTTTAGGTCTTCCCTTGAACCCGCTCTCCCTGTCTTTCGACGAATGCGTGTCGCCAGAGTCGTTATCTGCTGGTAATCTTCATGTTCGAAAATGGTGGCTTCTTTCATTCGGTGCTTTATTGTACGAGCAAATAATATGTACGCTAGCTCACAAAATTATTCGAATGCGCTTTGTATCTAAATTAGTTTTATAAGATTGTACCGAACGGTCTTGACTTTTGATTTTTATATATCGTTTAACAGTTTGCATTCGAATGGCGGTTCTGAGGTGCCAGTAAAAATTGCTGCACTATTATTTCAAAGAATTTTAACATCGCTACTTTTATACTTAACACACTATCGGCGGTATAACACCATGAGCTTGACTCACACGTCTAGCGGGAGAAAATTAGTGAAGTATGGAAAAAGTGCACTTTTTAGAAAACATGTAATAACTTCACAACTAATAGTAGGATTTCAATGCAATTTGGAAAATAGGTATCGCATAGTGTTTCAAAGATATAGATGAAATTTAAAAAAAAAATTTAATTTTTAATTTAGTTTTCTATTACTTCATTTAATGTATAACATGGACTAAACAATAAGTGTTAATTTTTTAAAGTTTTAAGAGTTCACGTAGTAAGAGGAAAGCGTAATAATGTTTAGGAATATTTTATTATTCAGTTTCTTACATAGTAATTTTATTTACTCTAATATTTTTTTGTATGGCACCACTTCAATATTTACTATCTTCTTAATTACTAACATTTGTAATGTACAAATTATTTTGAATAATAGTCTGACAATTTTCAGTGTCTCCTCAGAGGAGCCATTGGAGTGCTAAGGGTTAATACCCTTCCCACCGACAGTGTGTTAAGAAATTGATAAAAATTTAACGGTTGTAAGGACGAGTAACAGTAAAAAACCTTATATACACAAGGTGAAATAATCCATGTACAATGAACATATTTTAAGTCAGAAAAAATGCTTTGATTTCCTAGTTAAAACAGCTTCGAGTGCAAAGGGTTAATAAATCAATGATTCTAATTGCTCCAGAAAAGTCGTTTGGTTTGATTTTTTAAAAAAAGATATTTGAATTCTTGGATTATTTAGTAAGGTTGGTAAAAGCGATACCAATTTCGTTCGTCCAGATTATTCTCGAATGCATTTAGCAATATACAAAAGAACCGTTTTCGCTTTAATATAAAACTATTAAATTTTCTGCACCGAATCTCGCGTTTGTCATTATTCCATCCGTACGATAAAATACTTTGCACGACGATGTTACATTTTATTTATCAATGTCGCAAACGTGCTACTTTCTTGTATAACCAAATATTAACCCGTCCTGTGGGAAGCCTTTTTTTCAGCTTTTCATTCTGGCCATTTTAAGCGTGACCAAAGATGGACATATTATTACAAACTTATTAGCTTTGTATTATATTGCATTCTTTAAGTCTCATTGTTTTGATGGAAATAAATATATTGTAAAATATATTTTTCTAGCACATTAACTGTATATATATGTTCTATCCTGTACATATTTATCTCAAATCATAAACTTATTGTGAAATATATTTTTCTAGCACATTAACTGTATATATATATATATACATTTTTATTATATTTCTATATATATATTCTATACATATATATATTTCTACATTTTTGTTGTCGATTTATAGCCATAGAAAAATATGTCAGCATTTCATCTGTATAGATCATAAACAGCGAAAAAGTTTTAATCATCGAACTGTAATATAGATCATAGTGCAAGGAGTTAACCCCTTGCTTTAGTGTAACGAGTTAGGCTCGTAACTTTGTACATTGACAGTTTTTACCTCGACAAATTGACACCGCGTATGACGCACCCACGAAACGACAAACAGACAACCAACAATAAATTATGGTATTACTTCATTGATAGTTTCCTAATCCTGCAGGTATACTATTTACATTACTCCTACAACCAATCCAAAATCATTGTATTCCTCCACCTCAAATTACCCTCAACCAATCACGACCAAACCGAAATGACGATAGACAAAACGCAGAAATCGCGAGCAATCTAGAAGTTTTATGATATAAAAATCATTATGAATCAAAAATCAAAGTTTTCATTGTTTCATACTCAAGACATCCAATTTTGACATGAATGCATACAATTTATCTACTATATATATATTATACATATTTATCACAAATAATAAACTTATTTGTGAAATATATTTTTCTAGCACATTAACCGTATATATATACATGTTCTATCCTGTACATATTTATTCAGTTTAGCAAAGCATGTAGAATGCGTGCACGCAATTGCGGTATCGTGTAATGAAGTTCTCACGTGCAGTTCGTAAATCAGGGGACTATCTTGGTATTTCCAAATATTATTCCAAGCAGCTTGCAACCGTATCGGAGCACGAAATAGCCGGGAACGCTAATTTTTCAGTATGCACAACAATGTTTGCGCAAACGTTTATACTTTCCGTTACATAAATAAATTGCACGGCTGGGAAACGTTTCTGTGCTACCATTCCGACTGCATTTAATTGAATTCACCAGGAAACTGTGTTTAAATGTTACCCATACTGCGGCAGCCTCATTGGATCGCACCACGAAATTTCTATTCATAGCTACTTCACATTTCTTCTGCATACTTGTTAAAAATACAATCCGGTTGCGTCACCCACTAATTACACGAGGAAAATAAACTTTGCATACGTGCTACAGCAATTCGATGAACAGTAAATTTATTTTACCGGTTTACACGGTTCCTTTTCCGTTTTTGTCCGCCATTTTGTTCGGAAATCGTTCGACCTCGTTGCCGATCGCGTCTAGCAGAATTCGAATAAAATTTTTAGGGATAATTGCCGCGCGAAAGGAAATTCAAGAAACTTGTTTGTTTGTAACGCAATATTCAACTTACTCGCAGCTACAAATAAACATTTTCCTTATCTTAAACTTATAATTAAATGCACTAAGTTCGTTAATATCCGGAGAGGCCATGGCTTGACTGTTTGTTGGCTCTGTCGAGCTTAATAGTGAATTTATTGAAAAATTCCAAATTTGTTTTTGCATCACGTGGCCATCTGTGGCCAGTGAGACTGTGAAATTGTGAAAATTCGCAGGCAGAATATTTATAGAATCAATAGTTTTTAAAATAATCAATCGTCTATGCTATTTGACACTAAATTATCTGCCATCAACGTAGGTTAGTTTAATTTTTTATTTTTAATATTTCGAATGCACAAAACGACACAAAATGACACGTTTCACTGCCGATTGCTATTTTCTTCGAAAAGATATTCACTGTAACGAGAAACGTATCAATGTTCGAACAAAAGAACCGTTTTTGCTTTAATATGAAACTATTAAATTTTCTGCACCGAATCTCGCGTTTGTCATTATTCCGTCCGTACGATAAAATGCTTTGCACAGCGATGTTATGTTAATGACCATACACGATGATATTTAAAAACGAATATATAGGAAAGATTGTAGATTATAATTGTACCAAAAAATTCACCGGCGGAGACGCAAATATCAGAATACGTAATGCGATTCGAAAAATTACCGGTGCGCCGCATTCTATAAATGTTCTTACTATATTTCCGCGTCTAATCGACTTTCGGGCACTTCCAGTGGTATTTTCATCGTTTTCATGGAAATTTCATATTCATCGTACCTTTTTGTTCGCGCAGCACGCGTGGAAACTGCGTGAAAGTAAATTCGATAAATTTCAGTTAAGTTTCAGCCGAAACAATGCAAACGCGATTCTCTGCTAACGAGATACAAATTATTTCTCAAAGTATTTTTAGATCTTTGCACGATTTAAAAAGTTTTCTCTTAGTAGAGCTTGGCATTAAAATAATGGTCAGTTAATAGTTGCAGTTCGTTCGGTGTCGAATGTCTAAACTGACATCTTTTGAAAAATAAATTTAAGCTTCTTATGAATTTATGGTATTTATACGTCTTTAAAATACAAGACGTTAATATGTAAAACTTTTTATATATAACAGATTGTATGTATTAAATATTTAAAAGCGGTCGAATAATTATGAATATTGTTATAATCGATTCAAAGGTGTTCCAACCAGTGTTGAGCCTTGGACACAGTTTAGGCAATCGTTCCATGAACATTTCGCCAAACTAAATTGTTGGTAGATTGACTAAATTCTACTCGACAGAGTTAATATTCAATTAAGATTCGATGTTAACAAAGCTTTGCTTTTAGGTCAAACTCGTCTAAACTGTCCACACTAGTTAAACATTTTGTGTACTAATTTGCAATCCGAGACGATTACACTGTCCATTAAAGCTGGCAAGTTTGTAATGCTTTCATCAAATTCAATTTCCGTGAAAGAATCTGCACTTTCTGTTGCATCTTCCTTATTATTTTTATATTTCTTCGACCTTCCACAACTAATCCTTATTGCAATAATTGCAGAACATCCTAATTTACTGAAGAACAAAATTCTTTGTGTTCTACAGATTGCATTGAACGATTAAACAATTTCTAATATGAACGATTAACAATTTGGCAGAAACTTCTCTGCAACAAAAGTCTATAAACGCATAAAATCAAATATCGGTTTCTCGATTAAATTATTGCAATAATTAAAAATCATGCCGCTTTATTAAAGAACAAAATTCTTTGTGCTCTACAAATTGCATTGAACAAGTAAACAATTTCTAATATGTACGATTAACGGTTGGACAGAAGTTCAAGAATGCATAAAGACAAATATCAGTTTCTCGATTAAATTATTGCAATAATTGAAGACTACATTGTTTTACCAAAGAAAAATTTCTTTGTGATCTACAGATTACATTGAACGAATAAAGGTTCGTTGGTAGGAGCTTCTCTGCAACAGAAGTCAATGAATGCACAAAGACAAAGGTTTCTCAATTAAATGTCCACAATGAAATCTCATGATTCTCAGGTCGCCGTAACATCGCCGTGCAAACGTCGAGCATAACCGGGGCATTATTATTTTCTCCGGATAGGTGTCATCAAAAAACGATATTACGAAACAACGCATACTCGCGGCCACTCTAAAGTTATTGTTCCGTATCAGCGGGCGGCGCATCACTCAGCAAAACTATCTCGTCGCGCTAGCTTCGAACGAACGGTCATCGATATTCAGCAAAAATTCCCATCCCAATTAATAGCTGCCGCGTAATCCGGCCGATGGCTAATAAACGAAGCAGCGCATCGAAACCAAACATCCTTATTAATGCTTGTCAAACAAACACGCTCGCACAAACGTCAATTAGCGATCCGTATCGGGGGATCCGTTACGGCGAGCGCCGATGGTCGGGGCTCGCGTCAAAAATCGGCTTGGCGAGTGCGATCGAGAACGGACCGCGAAAACCGGGGGATGAACGAGGGAGAAAACAGGAGGGAAATAGTGGAGTGGGTCGAGACCAAGGGGGAAAGGCTGAAAAGGAGGTGAAATCAGGGAGGAAATGCTGAAAAGGGGTTGAAATCGTCGGAGGAAGGTTGACAAGGGGTGAAACCGGGGTGGAAGGGTTTAAAAGGGTGAAATCAGGAGGTAAAACCACGAGGGAAAATTGTGAAAAGGGGGTAAAACCATGAGGGGGAAAATTGTGGAAGGGGTTGAAACCAAAGGGGAAAATTGTGGAAGGAGGTTTGACCAGGGGGAGTGGATGGAAGGGAGTGGAACGAGGGGGTGAAACGGGGTGCAACAAGGGGGAGCTGTGGAAGGGGTTGAAGCTCGTGGGTAAAAGGGTGGATTGGGGAGGGGGGTAGTGGTGGCTCGCGTTTAATAATTTACAACGCTTATGCGCCGGACAAAATTTACAGCGCGTAACATCGGCGCGACTAGCTTTACCCCGATTAAAGCCCAAAGCGACTGCGGCTCCTAACGGCTGATTTACGATTCATCCCCCGCAGTGGTGCATGCATACGCTTTCGCGCGTCTGCATTCACGCGCCCGCACGTTTCCACGTGCTCAGACCGTCAAAGTGTGCCGTCGACGGCCGGCCCGGCCGACACGACACATATTGAGAGGAGCCGATGCAAGAACGTTCATCTAATTATATACATCGGCTGAACCGTAATGGCGTCATCATTGACATAGCTTCGTTAATTATCGTCCTGCTTATTAACCTGACCTGCTTGACATCAATGTCCCCAGCCCGGCCATAGATCAATGGAACGAACACGCGCCCGGAAAAGTGCACGAGAGGCGAGTTTTTCTGGAAATTAACCATCGATGAACTACGGTAGCAAAATTATGCGTTTTAGATTTACCGTGGAATCGTTCTTAACACTAGAACCACCGAACAATTAATCCAACGATATACATTGCTCTGTAATAAAATACTTATTGTAAGGTATACGTAATTAACCTCTTAAGCACGATTCGCCACTATAGTGGCTTGAACACATTCAATTGTATCATTAATTATTAAAGTCAATTATTACAGTTGAAATATATGCATCATATCTTTAAAAAAAATTATACAATTTCATTAAAAAATTATTAAAGTTAAAGTATATGCATCACATATTTAAGAAAAATTATAAAATTTCATTAAAAAACTGTTAAAGTTAAAATATATGCATTATATTTTTAAGATAAATTGTAAAACTTCATACAAAAATTATATGCATTATGTCTTTAAAAATAAATTATGATTCAGTTATCAAAAACATTATTAAAATGTAGTAAAATGTATTTCCCGTTCAGGGAAATAGTCTCGCGCAATATTCAGCCGTGCCTAAGAGGTTAAAGAAGTATATCCGAAAATTTCTGATACAAATATTTTTATAAGTTCAGTAATTGTGAAAGAAAAAGCTAGGAACCAGTCATAATGACTGGTTTGGTAGTTCTAGTGTTAAAGAGTTGCTTGGAGGACAATTAACTCGTTAAGTTGGTGCAAAGTCGAACAAGTCTTTACTGTTAACGTTAAACCTACCGAACATTAAATTGACTGTTGCATATTGTCTTATAAAATTGTCAAGATTTAAATTATTTGAATGAAGGCAATTTTATAACTTTGATAATAGTAAAATGAAAACTCTGAAAAGACTGGCTCTGGTCAAAATGTTGGTGTCCATAGAGACCGTCCCATTCAACTAGAACAGGTTGTACCACCTAAATGTTTGGCACTTGCTGCAGGTCATAAATATGTTAACACTTTGATGTAGTCCACAAAAAACTGCATCGATCGTTGCAGTCAAAAACGTTGGTATCCATTTTAAAAGAGGCGCTGCCGCACGTTCCGATGCATCGATGCAAACAAGTGTGTAAGGTTATACGGAAATTATTCACCGTCCGAAACCGTTCAGCCTGTTTCAGTTGTGTTGGAACACCGCGTATATTCCTACTCTTTGGCCTACATAAAGCAAGTTGACGGGTAATGATCTGAATAGATCGAAACACGACTGTGACACGTGAAATCGTCGAAAGCATGCACCCTGGTAGGACGTAAAAACGTGAAAACGTTACAATACATATTACCACGGCAATACCTGATTCCTGCATCGACAGTGTTCCATTCCTTTCATCACTACAACAAATTAAAAAACGCTATTTTCCTCCACCACAAAGTATCCACAAAGTACAAAAACACAAGACTCTGACAGATGTTGTCAGAAATCGCGAAAACAGCAAGCAGAAGTTCTAAGAAACAGAAATCGCGAAAACAGCAAGCAGAAGTTCTAAGAAACAGAAATCGCGAAAACAG